>BSBN01001007.1:1047500-1647500 GCA_027924645.1 Cunninghamia lanceolata | reverse complement strand
TATTTGACCTTCCTCTCTTTCACATAAAATTCTTGATATGAAGTCTCTTGAAGATGTTGGTGGGGCACATATGGCACAACCCTGCAAATCATTGTTAGTATGCATATATAAACATATAGACCTATAAGCATCAAAATGGTTAGAAAATTCAATATGTAATCTACAACAACAAGTAGTGCATGTGTGATTTATCTTAACATAGAAAGGTTTTAGCATTTCAAAATATCTTTGACAAATTTTAATTTGAGGATACTTCTCTAAAAATTTACCATAAAACTATGTTTGAGTCTCATCCAAAATATGCTTTGGATGTGGCTTGCGGTTCTGACTACCGATTCTCCTTCTTACCACATCCCTTTGATTCAGAGATACCCTTGTGTAATTCTTCCAAAAGTCTTCAATTAGTGATCTCAATGCTTCAACAATTGGTTTATCTTTTCGTGGTAGTCTCCCTAAGAATGCCCATAATTCATTGGCATTAGTGTCCTCAATTCTTTGGCGTCTTCCAACGGCTCTTGATAAAGTTTTCCTATTAATTCTTAATTCTTGACTTGTCTTTCTAATGAGACGAGCTTTCCTCGTTTGACTACTTACTATAGTCAATGTAATCACACGCCGTGTTGCATTACTATCTTTTGTGCGTGAGGTGTTACCCACACTCTCATACGCACTCATTAGATTCTTGACAATAGATTTTTCACTTGAAGCCTCTGATGTTCTCAACCCAAGAATCTTCATGATAGACCTATACTTTATACTTCGCATCATTTCAACGAATAGTTGACATCTTGCAGTCTCATTTAACTTTTCAAAGAACAATCTCCAAATCTTATTAGCATATCTTCTACAAGTGCGTTTTAGAATCTTACCTTCCATTGGCTGCAAAATATTCTCATCAATATCAATCAAATACTTTGGCTTTCTATGCAAAATTCTAGGTGGTGTCAAGTTAGGTAAATTCATCTCAACATTAGGAATTTCATCAATATTTAAATGAGATGGGTTAGATGGCATACCTTCAATCGAAGATGGAATAGATGACATACCTTAAAGTTGAGGTGGGAACGATGGCGTACCTCCTTCATCACATGTGAATGATGATGTACTCTCAACTTGAGATGTGGTAGATGGTGTCCCTACATGTTGACTTGCGGTAAAGGACGTGTCTCCAACTATGGTATTCAAATCTCTCGTACCATGAAGTTTTTGCATTCGTTCTCTTTGTGCCGCCAATACCATATCTCTTTGTGATGGTTGTGGTTCCTCTTCAATTGGTATGTCTTCATTTATCATGTCCAATTTCCTCTTCTCACGAAGTTCCCTCATAGCCATTGCTTTCTTTGCATTCTTAGCTTCTATCTCTTCCTGTGTTGGTTTAATTTTTGATCGTTTCCTCGGCATGACGGAGAATTTGTCTGTACCATGATAAAGATACCAATATTAGTTCCTAAGAAATGAATACATGATAATAGTGGGATTGTATTTTTTTTATGTTGTAAGGATTTATTCTTGTATAGTTTGACATCATGGTATGAACTAAGGTTTGTTTATTACACATATTTATTAAAGAGCCCAAGTGTAGAAAATATACATGGCATCATGTGAGATTGTAGGTTACTTTCTTGAGTGGGAATGTGTCTATTTTAAACATGTATGATAAAGCATGATAAAGTAATTCAATCCGAAATAAGGAAAATGTAAAGAACATGCATGTAAAGACTTGACATACCTAAATAACGAAGATTTGAATGGAGAGAGTACCCAATTATGTAGTGTTTTTATCTTCTTGCATCAAACTCCTCAACAATTTGAGTTTTTCACCATTTGCTTCCTTTTCAATGTTAAATTCTTAAAATTGAATCACAATTAACATTGCAACACTACAAAAATTGAAACTTGAATAGATATATATCAAACTTGGTGTGAAAACTATGTTATTTCCTCCTTCTCAAGTTGGCAAAGCAGAAAAGGTGGTGGAAAGATCATGCAAAGGTGGTTCAATGTGTCAAATGTGCATGTGAATTTCCCAATAGCATGAAAGCACTTCTTTTTTGTCGGAGCACGCGTAGAATCAGTAAGAAAACAGAGCATGTGGGCCTGGATCACGGGGGTAACCACTTTTTTACCATTTCAATAGAAATACAAAACGTGAGTACGTTATAATGCACTCACGTTTTATCCTGCGTTACATTCATCACATCCTTTGCATTGATCACATCTTTTTTTTGCAAGGGCTTGCCAGATGCTCTGCCATATGATAGGCATAACAATGAAGGGGCAAGCCCTCATAATCAAGTTCGTGATAGAAAATGCCCTCAACCCTCAACGTCAAACCCTAATCCCTAAACCCTCAACTCTGATCACTCGACCCTCAACCCTCAATGTCAAATCCTAATCCCTCAACCCTATCCCTAAACCCTCAATCCTCAACGTCAAATCCTAATCCCTCAACCCTATCCCTAAACCCTCAATGTCAAATCCTAATCCCTCAACCCTCAACCCTATCCCTAAACCCTCAATGTTAAATCCTAATCCCTTATCCCTAAACCCTCCAACCCTATCCCTAATCCTTACAACCCTCAACCCTAATCCCTCAACCCTTAACTTTGATCCATCAACCCTCAACACTATACCTTAAACCCTAATCCCTTCAACCTCAACCCTATCCCTAAACCCTTGACCCTCGAACCTCAACCCTCAACCCTCGACGTCAAACCCTAATCCCTCAACCCTTAACTCTGATCCCTCATCTCTCAACCCTAACCCTAAACCCTCAACCCTCAACATCAAATCCTAATCCCTCAAACCTTCACTCTAATCCCTCAACCCTAAAGCCTATCCCTAAACCCTCAACACTATACCTTAAACCCTAATCCCTCAGCCCTCAACCCTAAACCTTATCCCTAAACCCTAATCCCTCAACCCTTAACCCTAATCCGTCATCCCTCAACTCTAATCCCTCATCCCTAAACCCTAAATGCTATCCCTATTCCTACACCCTCAACAGAATCGATACTATACCTTAAATCCTAATCCCTCAACCCTTAACTTTGATCCCTCGACCTTCAACCCTAATCCTAAACCCTAAACCCTCAACGTCAAATTCTAATCCCTCAACCCTTCACTCTAATCCCTCAACCCTAAACCCTATCCCTAAACCCTCCACACTATACCTTAAACCCTAATCCCTCAACCCTAAACCTAAACCTTGTCCCTAAACCCTAATCCCTCAACCCTCAACCCTAATCTGTCATCTGTCATCCCTCAACTCTAATCCCTCATTCCTAAACCCTAAACGCTATCCCTATTCCTAGACCCTCAACAGGCTCAATACTATACCTTAAACCCTAATCCCTCTACCCTCGACACTCTTATTTAACCCTAATCCCTTGACCATTAACCCTATCCCTCAACCTCAACCCTCAACCCTCAACCCTCAACTCTCAACATTAAACCCTAATTCATCAACCCTAAACCCTAATCCCTCAAACCTAAACCCTATCCCTAAACCATCAACCCTCAACACTATACCTTAAACCCTAATCCCCCAACCCTCAACCCTAAACCTTATCCCTAAACCCTAATCCCTCAACCCTTAACCCTAATCCATCATCCCTCAACTCTAATCCCTCATCCTGAAACCCTAAAAGCTATCCCTATTCCTAAACCCTCAACAGACTCGATATTATACCTTAAACTCTAATCCCTTATCCCTAAACCCTCCAACCCTATCCCTAATCCTTATACCCTCCACACTCAACTTTAACCCTAATTCCTCGACCCTCAACCCTATCCCTAAACCCTTGACCCTCGAACCTCAACCCTCAACCCTCAACATCAAACCCTAATCCCTCAACCCTTAACTCTGATCCCTCGACCTTCAACCCTAACCCTAAACCCTAAATCCTCAACGTCAAATTCTAATCCCTCAACCCTTCACTCTAATCCCTCAACCCTAAACCCTATCCCTAAACCCTCAACACTATACCTTAAACCCTAATCCCTCAACCCTAACCCTAAACCTTGTCCCTAAACCCTAATCCCTCAACCTTCAACCCTAATCTGTCATCCGTCATCCCTCAACTCTAATCCCTCATTCCTAAACCCTAAACGCTATCCCTATTCCTAGACCCTCAATAGGCTCGATACTATACCTTAAACCCTAATCCCTCTACCCTCGACACTCTTATTTAACCCTAATCCCTTGACCATTAACCCTATCCCTCAACCTCAACCCTCAACCCTCAACCCTCAACTCTCAACATTAAACCCTAATTCATCAACCCTAAACCCTAATCCCTCAAACCTAAACCCTATCCCTAAACCATCAACCCTCAACACTATACCTTAAACCCTAATCCATCAACCCTCAACCCTAAACCTTATCCCTATACCCTAATCCCTCGACCCTCAACCCTAATCCATCATCCCTCAACTCTAATCCCTCATCCCTAAACCCTAAATGCTATCCCTATTCCTAAACCCTCAACAGACTCGATACTATACCTTAAACTCTAATCCCTTATCCCTAAACCCTCCAACCCTATCCCTAATCCTTATACCCTCCACACTCAACTCTAACCCTAATTCCTCGACCCTCAACCCTATCCCTAAACCCTTGACCCTCGAACCTCAACCCTCAACCCTCAACATCAAACCCTAATCCCTCAACCCTTAACTCTGATCCCTTGACCTTCAACACTAACCCTAAACCTTAAACCCTCAACGTCAAATTCTAATCCCTCAACCCTAAACCCTATCCCTAAACCCTCAACACTATACCTTAAACCCTAATCCCTCAACCCTAACCCTAAACCTTGTCCCTAAACTCTAATGCCTCAACCCTCAACCCTAATCTATCATCCATCATCCCTCAACTCTAATCCCTCATTCCTAAATCCTAAAAGCTATCCCTATTCCTAGACCCTCAACAGGCTTGATACTATACCTTAAACCCTAATCCCTCTACCCTCGACACTCTTATTTAACCCTAATCCCTTGACCATTAACCCTATCCCTCAACCTCAACCCTCAACCCTCAACCCTCAACTCTCAACATTAAACCCTAATTCATCAACCCTAAACCCTAATCCCTCAAACCTAAACCCTATCCCTAAACCATCAACCCTCAACACTATACCTTAAACCCTAATCCCTCAACCCTCAACCCTAAACCTTATCCCTAAACCCTAATCCCTCAACCCTCAACCCTAACCCCTCATCCCTCAACTCTAATCCCTCATCCCTAAACCCTAAATGCTATCCCTATTCATAAACCCTCAACAAACTTGATACTATACCTTAAACTCTAATCCCTTATCCCTAAACCCTCCAACCCTATCCCTAATCCTTACACCCTCCACACTCTACTTTAACCCTAATCCCTTCAACCTCAACCCTATCCCTAAACCCTTAACCCTCGAACCTCAACCCTCAACCCTCGAGGTCAAACCCTATTCCCTCAACCCTTAACTCTGATCCCTCATCTCTCAACCCTAACCCTAAACCCTAAACCCTCAACCCTCAACATCAAATCCTAATCCCTTAACCCTAAACCCTATCCCTAAACCCTCAACACTATACCTTAAACCCTAATCCCTCATCCCTCAACCCTAAACCTTATCCCTAAACCCTAATCCCTCAGCCCTCAACCCTAATCTGTCATCCCTCAACTCTAATCCCTCATCCCTAAACCCTAAATGCTATCCCTATTCCTACACCCTCAATAGAATCGATACTATACCTTAAACCCTAATCCCTTATCCCTAAACCCTCAAACCCTATCCCTAATCCTTATACCCTCCACACTCTACTTTAACCCTAATTCCTCGACCCTCAACCCTATCCCTAAACCCTTGACCCTCGAACCTCAACCCTGAACCCTCAACGTCAAACCCTAATCCCTCAACCCTTAACTCTGATCCCTCGACCCTCAACACGATACCTTAAACCCTAATCCCTATCCCTCAACCCTTAACCCTTAAAACTTAAACCCTATCCCTACACCCTCAACACTTGACACTATATCTTAAGCCTTAAACCCTCATCCCTAAAGCCTCAACCCTCAATCCTTAAACCTTCAACCCTAAACCCTATCCCTAATCCCTCTACCCTCGACACTCTAACCCTAACCTCGACATTAAATGCTAATCTGTCAACCCTAAACCCTAATCCTAAACCCTCAACCCTCAACCCTCAACACTATACCTTAAACCCTAATCCCTCAACCCTCAACCCTAAACCTTATCCCTAAACCCTAATCCCTCAACCCTCAACCCTAATCCATCATCCCTCAACTATAATCCCTCATCCCTAATCCCTAAATGCTATCCCTATTCCTAAACCCTCAACAGACTCGATACTATACCTTAAACCCTAATCCCTTATCCCTAAACCCTCCAACCCTATCCCTAATCCTTACACCCTCCACACTCTACTTTAACCCTAATCCTTCGACCCTAAACCCTATCCCTAAACCCTTGACCCTTGAACCTCAACCCTCAACCCTCAATGTCAAACCCTAATCCCTCAACCCTTAACTTTGATCCCTCGACCCTCAACTCTATCCCTAAACCCTAAACCGTAATCTGTCATCCCTCATCCCTAAACCTTAAACGCTATCCCTATTCCTAGACCCTCAACGGGCTTGATACTATACCTTAAACGCTAATCCCTTATCCCTAAACCCTCCAACTCTATCCCTTATCCCTTAACCCTCATGATTAATAGCCTTGAACGTAAAAAAATTTGAGTGGGACATAACGCAAGCGCGTTATAACGCGCTCGCGTTATGTCAAACATGGCAAAAGACAGACTTATGGGAAAGAAAAATGCAAGGGAAAACATAACGCAAGCGCGTTATAACGCGCTCGCGTTATTTCTTGCTTTGGGAATCCCAAGCCTTGGGCTTGGGATTTGCTTTGGATTTCCAACCCAAAGGCTTGGAGTGCCTTATGAACAGTCACAGACGTGTTTTTCTATATTCTTCAAAATTTCACATAATTTCATTCGTGCTAACCCTCAGATTTGCACGTGTTTCAAGGTTGAACAAATCAAACATATGGGTAATGTTAGGCTTTCTCTTAGCTATTTGACGATGTGATTTTTTTCACATTTTAACAATGTTAAGCCTTTCATCTTTAATTTCTTTTGTTTGTGTGTCCGTTTTTAGGCAAAAACCACTGTTTGGTCTTTTTTTATTGTAAAATAACTATTCATTCAAATTTCAAAAAAATTACATATTTAGAAACTAGACTCCATTCTACAAATATTAAAAAAATAAAAAAATGATTTTCAATTAGTTTTCAAAATTTATAGGGGTAGCACGGCCAAAATTCTATTTTTTAGGATGTGTCCACTTTAAAAATTAGTAGAAAATCAAATATTCATAAAAAAATTATTAGAAAAGTCAGGCATAAACTACATGCTATTAGCTAATTTCTCACCAAAGCGATTTTCAAAATACCAAAAAAAAGTTGACCTTTTGAGGGAGCCACAAAACATGCTATGTTATGTTTTTTTGACAGAAACAACACCAATTTCTGTGGCTCCCTCTTTTGAACCCCTTAATCTATGCCATTTTCAAAACAAAATAGTAGTTTAGAAAGTAGACTCGGAGCACTATGAACATTGTTTTGGTTGCATCTCCAAATTTTGAGTGTAACTATGCTCAATTTCTCATCCAAGGCCAGTATTTCCTGATTTCAGAAAAAAAGTGGCCACTTAAGACCCCTTTTTGGCCCCCCATCTTCTTGCACTTACCCACCTCTCAATCTCTCTCGCTCACTCTCTATCTCCTTATCTCTCCCCTTTGTCACCTCTATCTCTCCCTATCTATCTCCTCTCTCTTTCTATCTAGCTATCTCCAAAACTGAGAAACCCTAAACCCAGGTACACCCTAAATCCAATCAACTCTAAACCTATATCTCCCTATCTCTCCCCTATCTCCCTATCTCTATCATCCCTCTACCTCTCTTGATCTCTCTCCCTATGTCCCTGGCCATGTGCCTCACTCTCTATCTCCTTATCTCTCTCCTCCATCTCCTCTCTCTATCTCCCTATAATTCCTCTCTCTATAAACCCTAAATCCAAAACCCTAAACCTCTAAACCTAACCCCTAACCCCTAAATAATTTAAATCCTAAACCCTAAATAATGCCCCTAAACCTGAGAAACCCTAACCCCTGACCCCTAAACCTGAGAAACCCTAAACCCGAGAAACCCTAAACCCCTAAACCTTAAACCCCAAACCCCTAAACCCTAAACCCAAGTAACCCTAAACCACTATCTGCCTATCTCTCCCCTATCTCCCTACCACCTGTGTCCCTCTACCTCTCAATCTCTCTCCCTATGTCTCTAGCCATGTCCCTCACTCTCTATCTCCCTATCCCTCCCCTCAGACTCCTCTATATCTCCCTATCATTCCTCTCTCTCTATAAACCCTAAATCCAAAACCCTAAACCTCTAAACCTAACCCCTAACCCCTAAACAATAAATCCTAAACCCTAAATTATAATGCCCCTAAACCCTAACCCCTAACCCCTAAACCTAAGAAACCCTAAACCCCAAACCCCTAAACCCTAAACCCAAGTAACCATAAACCACTATCTCCCTATCTCTCCCCTATCTCCATATCACCTTTGTCCCTCTACCTCTCAATCTCTCTCGCTCACTCTCTATCTCCTTATCTCTCCCCTTTGTCACCTCTATCTCTCCCTATCTGTCTCCTCTCTCTTTCTATCTAGCATTCTACAAAACTAAGAAACCCTAAACCCAGGTACACCCTAAATCTAATCAACTCTAAACCTATATCTCCCTATCTCTCCCCTATCTCCCTATCTCTATCATCCCTCTACCTCTCTCGATCTCTCTCCCTATGTCCCTGGCCATGTGCCTCACTCTCTATCTCCTTATCTCTCTCCTCGGTCTCCTCTCTCTATCTCCCTATCATTCCTCTCACTCTATAAACCCTAAATCCAAAACACTAAACCTCTAAACCTAACCCCTAAACAATTTAAATCCTAAACCCTAAATAATGCCCCTAAACCCTAACCCCTAACCCCTAAACCTGAGAAACCCTAATCCCCTAAACCGTAAACCCCAAACCCCTAAACCCTAAACCCAAGTAACCATAAACCACTATCTCCCTATCTCTCCCCTATCTCCCTATCACCTTTATCCCTCTACCTCTCAATCTCTCTCTCTATGTCTCTTGCCATGTCCCTCACTCTTTATCTCCCTATCTCTCCCCTCGGACTCCTCTATATCTCCCTATTGGTCTGATGTAGAGCACATAGTGGAAGCTCTCAAAACACGGTGAAATACCCATCAAAACCCATAGTTCAAATAGATTAAAGCTTAATCAGCTTTAAGAAACCTTCTCAAAGTCCCAAATAACATCAAATCATATACATTCTTCCTATCGGCAAGATAAACACTATCGGCCAACTCAAAAATTCTTATACCGATGCTTCGATCACTCCACTTTTGACGAGCCTTTGAACCTTTCGTTGTGACATATATCCATCGGCCCAACTTTAAACTAGTCTTCCGATCTCCCATACCACCCATTTCTCACTCCACAACCTGTATTAACACATGATTAAACCTAACCCCTAACCCCTAACCCTTATTTCCTAACCGCTAAACCCTAAACTTGAGAAACCATAAACCCCTAAATCCTAAACACTAAACCCAAGAAACCCTAAACCTCTATCTCTCTATCTCCCTATCTCACTATCTCCCCATCACTATCATTCCTCTACCTCTCAATCTCTCTCCCTATGCTTTGGCCATGTCCCTCACTCTATATCTCCCTAATTGTCTTCTCTCTCTAAACACTAAACCCTAAACCTCTAAACCTTAACCCCTAAACCATAAACCCTAAACCCTAAATAATGCCCCTAAACCTTAACCCCGAACCCCTAAACCCTAAACCCTAAACGCGAGCAACCCTAAACCCTATCTCCTATCTCTCCCTTATCTCCCTATCTCTATCATCGAGCTCTACCTCTCAATCCTTCTCCCTATTTCTCTGGACATCTCACTCACTCTCTATCTCCTTATCTCTCCCCTTTGTCACCTCCATCTCTCCCTATCTGTCTCCTCTCTCTTTCTATCTAGCATTCTACAAAACTGAGAAACCCTAAACCCAGGCACACCCTAAATCCAATCAACTCTAAACCTATATCTCCCTATCTCTCCCCTATCTCCCTATCTCTATCATCCCTCTACCTCTCTTGATCTCTCTCCCTATGTCCCTGGCCATGTGCCTCACTCTCTATCTCCTTATCTCTCTCCTCGATCTCCTCTCTCTATCTCCCTATCATTCCTCTCTCTATAAACCCTAAATCCAAAGCTCTAAACCTCTAAATGTAACCCCTAACCCCTAAACAATTTAAATCCTAAACCCCAAATAATGCCCCTAAACCCTAACCCCTAACCCCTAAACCTGAGAAACCCTAAACCCCTAAACCCTAAACCCAAGTAACCCTAAACCACTATCTCCCTATCTCTCCCCTATTTCCCTACCACCTTTGTCCCTCTACCTCTCAATCTCTCTCCCTATGTCTCTAGCCATGTCCCTCACTCTTTTTCTCCCTATCTCTCCCCTCAAACTCCTCTATATCTCCCTATCATTCCTCTCTCTCTATAAACCCTAAATCCAAAACCCTAAACCTCTAAACCTAACCCCTAACCCCTAAACAATAAATCCTAAACCCTAAATTATAATGCCCCTAAACCCTAACCCCTAAACTTGAGAAACCCTAAACCCCAAACCCCTAAACCCTAAACCCAAGTAACCATAAACCACTATCTCCCTATCTCTCCCCTATCTCCCTATCACCTTTGTCCCTCTACCTCTCAATCTCTCTCGCCATGTCTCTTGCCATGTCCCTCACTCTTTATCTCCCTATCTCTCCCCTCGGACTCCTCTATATCTCCCTATTGGTCCTTTATCTCTCTCTAAACCCTAAACCCTAGACCTCTAAACCTTAACCCTAACCCCAAGACCATAAACCCTAAACCTTAAATAATGCCCCTAAACCCAAGCAACCCTAAACCTCTATCTCCCTATCTCTAACATCCCTCTACCTCTCAATCTCTCTCTCTATGTCTTTGGACATGCCTCTCACTCTCTATCTCCCTATCTCTCCCCTCTGTCTCCTCTATCTCTCCCAAACTCTTTTAGTCCCCTCTCTCTATCTCTCTTTAAACTGTAAACCCTAAACCCCTAAACCCAAGCAACCCTAAACCTCTAAACCCTAAATAATTCCCCTAACCAACCTCTAAACCACTTCTCTATATAGGTGCAACTAATACCACTTTTTCATTGTTCAACTTGATGTTCATCTTATTGGTTCTATGTCATATAATGTTCCACATCGAGCTCTTTATCTCAGTCATCCAGTTGTTCTTTATCTTACTCTTTATTCTCATCAACTGGATGTTCCTCTATTTCCTGATCTTTTCCAAGATCCAAATACACTACCTGTTGTTCTTCTTGATGCTGGTCATAAGGATGTGTCACTTCACCTTGTTGCTTTTTAAAATAAGTAACAAGTGGCAACAAGAGGCAACAAATTGTTACTTTTCTTAGGCAAATTTAAGTTTTCTAATTACTACTAAAATCTTTTTAAAATAATGTAAAGAACATGCGAAGCTTCAAGGAATCTTTTTATGGCACCTGTGCTAGCTTTTGTCCTCAAGGATCCAACATTTTGGTATCCTCCTTTGTAGAAATTAGAACATCCTCTTGATGACAATGGGAAGAATAAGGATGCCTTGAGAACTTGGAGATTTTATGGAGAGTGTAAGAACCTTCAAATCCTTAAAATTTAAATGGAAAAGCCTCACAAAGTTAGGACTGTAAAAGTATAATAATTATTGTGGGGGTTGTAATGAAAATATGGTTTAACTCTTTTGAGGTGACTCACTATCCATGATGTGTTGGGATCAATGGAAAATGGAATAAGAGATATTAACAAGAATTTGACATAAATGGAAGAAATGGATAGTCTCCCCTAAAAATGATGGCGAGAGATGTATTAATAGTAGAAGAAGCAACATGAATGGTGGGATTGGTTGGGAGTGGACTAAAGAATTGATTGAGAGATTATAGAAGACTAATTGGGAGTGGACTAAATAATTGACTGAGAGATTATAGAAGACTTATTGGGAGTGGACTAAAGAATTGATTGAGAGTCAAGAGGATAGGAGAATTAGTTAGGGGAAGTAATGGTTCAATCAAGGGTGGAGAGAACTCTCAATCACAAGAATAAATGATGCCAAAATGGATGGAACTAAAAGAAATCATGCATTCCAAAAGATGACAAGGTTGCCCCTTTCATATGCTAAAAATGCTAAAATAATAAAATAAAAAACAATGAAAACAATAGAGAAAAAGAAAATGGATATCCATTTTGATAACGGATATCCATTTTGAAAATGGATATCCGTTTTGAAAATGGATATCCATTATCAAAATGGATATCCGTTATGTTTTGGTATCCAAACCAAAATAGATATCCATTTCAAAGTCAAACTTTGCCAAGTCGCGAATTTGGCTAAGTAAAAACACGATTTTTTCCCTATTGCCACTATTTGGCCCGTGATGATCCTACACATACCCCATACTCACTTGGAAGAACTATCATATCATCGTAAAGACTAAATTATACTGCAATAGTCTATATCATGCAACCCTAGGAATAGTTATGATCTCTCACCCATGGGTAGGATAGCAACTGATACACAAGGTGGCAATCAAGACTAAATGATAAGTCAATTAATCTCAAATCCATGCAAAAGGTATCTATGATACTATATAAACATATCTAGGTGGTCTTGAAAGGATATTCATATGGTAGGGAAGATTGTCATCAACTAAAAGATAACCATACATGTCATTAGCATAGATATTAGGACAATTATAATCACAATGAGGTTGTCTTGAATAGATAGTGACTTGTCAAGGAGTTATTAGATAGTTAAGGAAGATAGAGTATTAATATTGGTGGGTGCAGCCTTTTCATGATTTAATGAAAGAGTCATGTGCATCATGAAGTAGTAGTCAAGATCAAAAGAAGGACACCAAATTTGGTGAAGTTGCAAAAAGAAACTAAATTTGACACTTGATTATAATTTCACAACCAATTTGACTAGGAATGGAAGAGGGACTAGAGAAAGGATTTGTCCTAAATAGGAATGAATATTTTGCATCTTTAATCTAACTTGTCATGTTTTCAGATATTTCAATGATCTTGATTAAAATCCTTTTGTTTCATTTTTCGTTTATCTCATTTTTTGCTAGCTAGTAAGAGGTTGCTCTACATACACTATTTTAACAAAAATATGATAGAGGAAGAAAGTACTAAAAGAGAACTTAAGACAAGATCAAGAAAAATGTTGGCTAAGAGAATGAGATAAATAAAGCACAAATTATTGATTTGTTGACCTCATTTGTTGTTGTTCCAAAAAAACTAAGCTCCATACAATTTTATCTATAAATATGAGAATAAAAGAAGGTAAAAAAGGTAGCAAATTATTCTATTGCTATAAGGAAGTTTCCTTTGTATTGAAGATTTATGATAAAAGAAGGAATACTAAATGATTTGAAGATCCTTCTAGAACAATTTATGCTTGTCAACTAAAGTTGTTTCCTTGGAAATTGCATTCCCAATTCACCTAGGTGAAGGAGACAAGCGTGTTTGAGAAGATATGTTAAGAAAATATGAAATTAACCTAGAGATTGTGCCTACCACCATTTGTAAATGTTGACCATATCTTGGAAATTGATGTAATGCTAAAAACTTAGTATGGAAAATTTGATTTCTATAGATAAATAAATCTAAAAGACATTGTAAGTGTTGGAAGAGTTCCTTTACATCACTATGATATGTTCTTAAATATCATTTGAATGATGAATGTTAGTTACTCCATGAACTACGAGAATGGTATGATATATGTCATCTTGCCTTGTAATTCAAATGTTATCCTAGCTTAATCTTGATTTGTAAAAGATTGCCAGTAAATGACATGTGTGCGATCTTTATGTTTCAGGTTGGACCACCCTAGGAAACTATAAATTTTCATATTTATAATCATTTATTGGCTTTAATTATATGATTATATTTTGAGATTTGTGTATGAGATTACTTTACTCTATTATACCAAGATGGAATAATTTATCTATTTCTTATTCATGATGCATATAGAAATCATCATCATGCCGAGGAAATGAGAAAAGACTCTAACACTAGAAGAGTGTGAAGCTAAGAATGTGAAGAAAAGAGAAAGAATGAGGCGACTTCACGAAAGTAGGAAATTGTCAACCATAGAAGAAGATATGCCACCATAGCCAATTCAAGAGTAACATGAATCATTTAATCAAGCTAAGAGAGAGATGGAATTGGTGGCACAAAGGCAATTAATGCAAAACCTCCGTTCAATGAGGAAATTGAATCTTGAAGTTGGAGGCAGTCCATCTTTCACAGGTCAAGTTGAAGGTACACCATCATTCTCTTCTCAAATTAGAGGCACTCCATCTTTCACAGGTCAAGTTGAAGGTACATCTTCATTCTCTTATCAATTTGGAGACACGCCATCATTCACATGTCAGGTTGAAGGTACACCATATTCTCCATCTCAACTTCAAGGTTTTTCATCTTTTCCATCTCCACTTGAAGGTACACCATCTATCCCATCTCAAGTAAATATTGAAGAAATTCCTAATATTGAGTCAACTTTACCTTTGAAAATGTCTCCTAGAATTTTGCATAGAAAGCCTAAGTTTCTAATTGATATCGATGAGAATGTTTTGAATCCCTTGCAAGATAAGATTCCCAAGTGTACTTGCCAAAGATATGCCAATAATATATGGAAATCATTCTTTGAGAACTTAAATGAAACTGGAAGATGTCAACTATTTCTTGAATTGATGAGAAATTAATTGAAAAGAATCTAATGAGTACATATGAGAGTGTGGGTTCCACCTCACACACCAAGGATAGTAATGTCACATGATGTGTCATTATGTCAACAATAGTAATCCATCAAACAAAGAAAGCTTGTCTCATTAGAAAGACAAGTGAAGCATTGAAAATAAGTAGAAAAACTCTAATGAGAGCCATTGGAAGGCATGAAAGAATTTGAGGACCCAAATACCAATGAATTGTGGGCATTCTATGGGAGAGTCCCATATAAATATAAAGTTGTTGTTGAAGCCTTGAAATCCCTCATTGAAAATTTTTGGAAAAATAACACAAGGCTATCTCCTAATGCAAGAGATGTTGTACGAAGGAGAATTGGTTGTCGAAACTGTGAGCCACATCTAAAGCATTTTTTGGATGTGACTCAAACACATTTTTTCAAGAAATTTCAAGAGATGTATCCTCAAATCAAAATTAGTCAATGGTATTTTGAAATGGTAAAGCCTTTTTATGTCAAAATAAATCACACTTGCATAAATTGTTGTTGTAGAGTACATACTAAGTTTTCTAATCATTATGTTTATAGATATATATGTGTAGATTTGCATACTAATGATGTTTTGTATGAGTGTAATATAAAGTGTCTACCTAGATCTTCAAGAGATTTTGTATCAAACATCTTAAGTCAAATAGTGGATGGTCAATTATTCTACAGGAACTTATGCTTGGATGGCACATGTGATCATTGTGGTGGGTTGCAACATTTGCCAATTTGTGAACATATGGAGAACACACATGCAGTTGGAAATGAACTAGTAAGTTATGGAAAATATATGATAGTGGCATATAGTCTAAAAGATGGTAAAGAAGAAAAAAGGTGTGAATTGGTCATTGAAAAGATCCCAGTGTATCAGTTTATCTCTATTTTATGAGAGAATATAGTTTATGAGCATGCAAGGCATACCCATAGAGTTTGATGGTTGGACATGCAATTCAAGTTATGAAAGGAAATGTTTCCACTCGGTACCATAATTTTAGTTGTTGAATTTACAGAGAACTACACACGACAACCACAGAATGAGGTGTAATTGCAGTATTACAACTTACGCAGGTTGCTATATTTATGCATATAACATTCATACATGCAGATGATAGTACAAAGGAAAATATGAAGATCTTGAGGGAGTATCATTTTTATATCATTAATGATCACACACATTCTACAGAGTTCATGCAAGGCTGCTTTCAGATGTTCTACCATGATTTGGCTAGCAGGAGCATATCTTTTGGTCAGCCTATCATATGGTCAAATAATTGTACATCACAATTCAAGAACTCATGGATGTTCTATTAGTTGAGCAGGATGTATAGGATGAATGGTGTTCAACATATGTGGAATTTTTGTGAGACCGGACATGAAAAGGGGGAGCATGATGGTGCAGGAGCATGTATCAAAAGAGCATTAGAAATAGAAGAGTTGAAGTACAAAGACAATGCAAAGTTGACAGATGTGAGATCTATTGTCAAACGGTGTAACACTACAATGGGTCTAGGTAATGAATGTAATTTTACAGGTCACAGATATTTTTGGTTGGTTGATGATCTACTAACATTACAAAATATGAGGATTGTTGTACATTGATAGGATCGAGTGAGCTACACTCTTTTAGAATCTCTAATGTAGGTTCATGGAGTATTGATACACGACAGATGATATGTTTTTGTTCTTTATGTACAAATCAAGCTTGGTATGATTGTGAGTCAAAGGAGTTGGTTGATGAATGGTGTACAAGAAGCCTAAGCCTGATTGACACATATCAACTTCTGGTAGCACTACAACTCACATAGATTGAATCATTGCTTGACTTTGACCATGTTTCAAATCTAGTTCAACGAGGTATTATTAGCATTCAAATTTAATAAAATTCAATATTCCATCCTATTTTGTATTTTTTTTGTATTGTTGACTATTATTCATCTAACTAAATCTACATATCAATGTAGGGCATGTTTATGCAGTTATTGTAGCTGAAGACAATGAAGAAGGAACATATTATTATTTGTGTCATTGTGTTGAGGCAAAAAAGAAATTAGATGCCCTTGTTATAGATGGAGAAAACATTGAGTACCCTATAGGATCAGTGGTTGTTACTGGAACATGGCTAAGAAGGTACCTAGTGAAGAAGTTTGATGTGTGGTTGTTCGAGGACTTTGACACACATAGGAAGATTCTTCATTATTCTAACCTTGTTGTGGCATCAGACATTCATTTGATCAAATATGGGGGTAGACCATTGAACAGGACCTTGTGGAAGGTTTGTGAGTCTGACCATGAGGCAATACTCGACACAATAAAGAGTAGAGTTGACCTAGATGGTTCATTAGATTGAATTAGTGTAATGACAGAAAGGTATGTTATTTTTCTTTGTTATCCTCATTTCACCTTCTATATTTTGACACCTATCTTACCTTCTTATACGTGCTCCTTGGTCTTGGTTAATTAGCTTCATTTCATTATATAGTTCATTGGTGCACTCATTATAGCTAAATAGTGCAATTGCATTTGCATGTAGGATTTGAGCATGGTGGAGGTAGGCATAATCCTTATGAATTTGCCTTTGGAAGGAAAATAAAGTAGGTTTTCATGATTATTTCATGATGATATGTCCTTTAGTTACTATTTCATAATGAGTTTTAATGATGTTACTATGAGTTTTAATGACAAACCCTCATTTGTTTCTACACATTTGGTGCTAACAATTGATAGCAGTGGTAAGGGAAGCATTAATTGACACCCTACAAGACATTGGATCAAGTGAGAACACCTTTATAGTACTTAATTTTCATCTACTAGAAAGGTGTTAGGATTGAATTCTTAAATTCAACATCTCCTGGTGCCAAACGAATGGCGGTAATGCGTCCAGATGGGTGGGTAAATGCTAGGGGAGATGTGTTTTTGGTGGTGAAGCCTCATGGTCATTCTCGACTACATTGGATGGTGATAATCTCTGAAGAGCCCTAAGACATAAAAGGTGTCAAACTTTGGACCGACTATTTTATCAACCATGACACCTAGGAACATCTTCTATGTATGTATAGGTGGACATCAGGTCCACCCACAAAAACCTACCTTGGTTTTTTAAAATCAATTTCAGTTGCCTATGGTAGCAAGGAATGCATTGTTCCAAAATGCTTTAGTTTCATGCAGTGGAAAGGTGCTAGGAGTGAGATTTTGCATTCCACAAATCATGGAGTTAAACTGAATACGCTAACGCATCAGGGTGGGTGGGGAAATTCTAGGGGAGGTCTCGTTTCATGTGCCAAGTGTCCCAGTCATTCAGGGCAGCAAGCTACAGACAAAGTCCCTTAAGATCCGTAAGTGAAAAAAACTACCAAACATTTACAAAGCAGTCCTCAGAATTCATGGTATCTAGGAATGTTCTATTAAGACCTACAGGTGCATGTGGGGTTTGTCCACAATAACCTCTCTCAGTTTTGGTCAGCTCCAATATGTTTGGCCGTGACGAAATCAAATGCATTCTTGCAAAATTCTTCATTTTCATGCAGTGGAAATGTGTTAGGAGTGAAATTTTGAATTCCAATGCTTGTGGGGCTAAACCAGCTAAGCCAATGTGTCTGGGTGGGTGGGTAAATGAAAGGGGAGGTCTCATTTCATGTGCCAAGTGTCCCAGTCATTCAGAGTAGTAGGCTAATGACAAAGTCACTTAAGATCACTAAGAGCAAAAACTCCCAAACTTTGACGGAGTAGTTCTCAGAATTTGTGGTAGTTGGGAATGTTTCATTTGGACCTACAAGTGCATGTGGGGTCTATCCACAATAACCTCTCTCTATTTTGGTCAACTCCAATCTGTTTGATCGTGCCAAAATCAAATGTATTCTTGCAAAATGCTTCAGTTTCATGTATTGGAAAGGTGCTAGGTATGAAATTTTGCATTCCATTGCTTGTGGGGCTGAACCAACTATGCCAAAGTGTCAAAGTGGGTGGGTAAATGCTAGGTGTAGTCTCATTCGTTTCGGGCAACATGCTACCAACAAAGTCACTTAAGATCCCTAAGAGCACAAAACTACCAAACTTTGACAAAGTAGTTCTTAGAATTCATGTTACCTAGGAATATTTCATTCAGACCTACAAGTGCACATGGGATCTGTCCACAATAACCTTTCTTGATTTTGGTCAACTCCAATCCATTTGACCATGCCAAAACCAAATGCATTATTGCAAAATGCTTTAGTTTCATGCAGTGGAAAGGTGCTAGGAGTGAAATTTTGCATTATGTAGCTCATGGGTCTGAATTGATTTTGCCAATGCATCAGGGTGGGTGGGTAAATGCTAGGGGAGGTCTCATTATGTGTACCAAGTGTCTCAATCATTCGGGGCAATAGGATATCGAAAAAGTGGAAAGGTGCTAGGAGTGAAATTCTGCATTCCATCGCTCATGAGGTTGAACTGACTATGCCAACATGTCGGGGTGGGTGGGTAAATGCTAGGGGAGGTCTTGTTTTGTGTGTCAAGTATCTCAGTCATTCTCAGCTATAGGCTACCGACAAAATGGAAAGGTGCTAAGAGTGAAATTTTGCATTCCACATCTCGTGGAGCTGAACTGATTGCACCAACACATTAGAGTGGGTGGGAAAATGCTAGGGGTGGTCTTGTTTCATGGGCCAAGTGTCCCAGTCATTCCAGGCTGCAGGCTATCGACACAGTCACTTAAGATTCTTAAGAGCAAAAAACTACTAAACTTTGACAGAGCAGTTCTTAAAATTTGTGGTAGTTGGGAATGTTCCATTCAAACCTACATGTGGATGTGGGGTCCATCCATAATAACTCTCTCTTAGTTTTGGTCAACTCCAATCTATTTGACCGTGCTAAAATCAATTCTTGCAAAATGCTTTAGTTTCATGCAGTGGAAAGGTGCTAGGAGTGAGATTTTGCATTTCATAGCTTGTGGGACCGAATTGACTGTGCTAATGTGTTGGGTTGGGTAGGTAAATGTTAGGGGAGGTCTTGATTTATGCGCCAAGTGTCGCAGTCATTTGAGGCAACAGGCTACTCACAAAGTCACTTAAGATCTTAAGAGAAAAAACTACCAAACTTTGACATAGCAGTTCTCAGAATTTGTGGTAGATGGGAATGTTCTATTTATACCTACAAGTGCACGTGGGGTCCCTTCACAATAACCTCTCTTGGTTTTGGTCAACTCCAATCTATTTGACTATGCTGAAATCAAACGCATTCTTGCAAAATGCTTTAGTTTCATGCAACACAACCTTGCCAAGTGCCATATTTTTTATTCTGCTCATCATGCGGCTAAACCAACCACACTAATGCATCAAGGTGGATAGGTAAATGTTAGGGGAGGTCTTGTTTCATGTACCAAATGTCCCAATCGTTCAAGGTAGCATGCTACTAACAAAGTCACTTAAGATCCCTAAGTGAAAAAAACTACCAAACTTTGACGGAGCAGTTCTCAAAATTTGTGGTAGCTGGGATTATTCCATTTAGACCTATAGGTACATATGGGGTCTATCCACAATAACCTCTCTCAGTTTTGGTCAACTCTAATATGTTTGACCGTGTCGAAATCAAATGCATTCTTGCAAAATTCTTTAGTTTCATGTAGTGGAAAGGTGCTAGGAGTGAAACTTTGCATTCCATAGCTCATGGGGTCAAACCACCTACACCAACATGTTGGGGCAAGCGGGTAAATACTAGCGGAGGTCTCGTTTTGTGCACCAATTATCTCAGTTGTTCCGGGCTGCAAGCTACCAATAAAGTTGAAAGGTGCTAGGAGTGAAATCTTACATTCCATAGGGCATGGAGCTGAACCAACTGTGCCAATGCATCGAGGTGGGTGGGTTAATCCTAAGGGAGGTCTCATTTCGTGCACCAAGTGTTTGAGTTGTTCTAGGCTACAAACTATCAACAAAATTGAAAGGTGCTAGGAGTGAAATTTTGCATTCCATAGGTCATGGGGCCAAACTAACTATGCCATCACATTGGGGTGGGCAAATAAATAATAGGGGAGGTCTCGTTTCATTTGCCAAGTGTCTTGGTCATTCCAGGCTATAAGCTACTAGGAAAGTGACTTTGATGGTAGCTTACACCCTGTAACGACTGGGACACTTGGCACATGAAACGAGACCTCCCTAGCATTTACCTACCCACCCCAACATGTTGGCATGGTCAGTTTGGCCCCATGATGAGAAAAACAAAAAATATGGCAATTGGAAAGGTTGTGCTGCATGAAACTAAAGTATTTTGCAAGAATGCATTTTATTTCAGCACAATCAAACAAATTGGAGTTGACCAAAACTGAGAGAGGTTATTGTGGATGGACCCCACATGAACTTGTAGGTTCAAACAAAACATTCCTAGCTACCATGAATTCTAAGAATTGCTCTGTAAAATTTTGGCAGTTGTTTGCTCTTAGGGATCTTAAGTGACCTCGATTGACTAAGACACTTGACACATGAAATGATACCTCCCCTAGCATTTACCCACCCAACCAGATGTGTTTCAGTAGTTGGTTTGACCTCACAAGCTATGGAATGCAAAATTTCACTCCAAACACCTTTCCACTACATGAAACTGAAGCATTTTGCAAGAATGCATTTGATTTTAGCATGGTCAAACAGATTGGAGTTGACTAAAACCAAAAGAGGTTATTGTGGATGGACCCCATGTATACCTATAGGTCTAAATGAAACATTCCTAGCTACCACAAATTCTGAGAACTGCTTTGTCAATGTTCTTAGGGATCTTAGTGACTTTGTCGGTAGCCTACTACCCTGAACAACTAGGACAATTGGCATACAAAATGAGATCTCCCTTAGCATTTACCTACCCACCCTGATGCATTGGCATGGTTAGTTCAGTCCCATGATGAGAAGAACAAAAAATATAGCACTTGGAAAGGTTGCGATGCATGAAACTGAAGCATTTTGCAAGAATGTATTTGATTTCAACATGGTCAAATAGATTGGAGTTGACCAAAATCAAGAGATTTTATTGTGGATGGACCCCATGTGTACTTGTAGGTCTAAACAAAACATTCTCAATTGCCACAAATTTTGAGAACTGCTCCATCAAAGTTTGACAATTTTTTGCTCTTAGGGATCTTAAGTGACTTTGCCGGTAGCCTACTACCCCATACAACTGAGAGACTTGGTGTATGAAATGAGACCTCCACTAGCATTTACCCACCTACCTTGACATGTTGGTGTAGTCGGTTTGGTCCCACGAGCTGTGAAATGCAAAATTTCACTCCTAACACCTTTCCACTACATGAAACTGAAGCATTTTGTAAGAATTCTTTTGATTTCGGCATGGTTAGACAAATTGGAGTTGACTAAAACTAGGAGAATTTATTGTGGATGGACCCCATGTGCACCTGTAGGTCTGAATGAGACATTCCCAGCTACCATGAATTTTGATAACTGCTCCGTCAAAGTTTGGTAGTTTTCTGCTCTTAGGGATCTTAAGTGACTTTGCTTGTAGCTTCGTACCCCAAACGATTGGGACACTTGGCGTATGAAAGAAGACCTCTGCTATCATTTATGCACCCACCCTAATGTTTTGGTGTAGTCAGTTTGGCCCCACGATGAGCAAAATGAAAAATATGACACTTGGCAAAGTTGTGCTGCATGAAACTTAAGCATTTTGCAAGAATGCACTTGATTTTAACATGGTCAAACAAATTAGAGTTGACTAATGTTGGGAAATAGGTGTTGTACACCTTGCATAATATTGTATTGTTTTATTCATGTAAAATAAATATTTATTTGTGGTGCATCTTAATTGATGTGTTTAACCACATTAGATATGTATTTGGAGGCCACTTGTAAATGTTGAATGTAACATTGGGTTATTATTTGTATTATTTAATTGTTGGAAAAAAATGTAGTACTAATATTAAATAAGGGGGTCAATGGTTTTGTGTATCCATGGTTTTGGAACACATGGTTTTATCCAATACCACAAGTTGTATTTGTGTGAGCTTGGTCTATAAAAGCAAGCACATGATCATTAGTATTGGGTGGGTTGTATATTTCATTGTAGGTGGATTGGAGGTTTGTGAGAGGCTGTCATTGTATTGATCTCTCTCCTGTAAGTTCATATTGTGAAGCATGGTAGGTGATGTGTGGATTCATGCTTGGACACATAGAGGATGCATTGGAGGTGCTTGATGGTTCAGAGGTATTCATGGAGACTCATGGCGTGTATTGTAATATCTTATTTTTGAATAATACATATAAGTGTGGATGCTTTTGGTGGCTAGGTTTTTCCCTCTTGAGGGCTTTCTCAGGGTATATCTTGTGTTTGTTCATTTAATCTTTGTGTTATGGTTATTTGCTGCATCTTTTTCTCCTATTGGGTTATGTGGAATTGGTTTTATTTGACCTATAAATTCCTAACAACCAAAACCTAGAGAGGTTATTATGGATGGACCCCACATGCACCTACAGGTCCAAATGAAACATTCCCAATTGCCAAAAAATCTGAGAACCACTCCATTAAAGTTTGGTAATTTTTTACTCTTAGGATCTTAAGTGACTTTGTTGGAAGCCTGTTGCCCCGAACGACTGCGACAATTAGCGCATGAAACAAGACCTCCCCTAACATTTACCCAACCACCCTAATGCATTGGTGTAGTCAGTTTGGTCCCACTAGTTGTGGAATGAAAAATCTCACTCCTAGCACCTTTCTACTACATGAAACTAAAGCATTTTGCAAGAACACATTTGATTTTGACATGGTCAAAAGGATTGGAGTTGACCAAAACTGAGAGAGGTTATTGTGGATAGACCCCACTTGCACTTGTAGGTCCAAGCAGAACATTCCTAATTGCCACAAATTCTAAGAACTGCTACATCAAAGTTTTGCAATTTTGTGCTCTTAGGATCTTAAGTGGCTTTGCCAGTAGCCTGTTACCTCGAATGACTGTGACACTTCGTGCATGAAATAAGACCTCCCCTAATATTTACCCACCCACCCCGATGCTTTGGCATAGTCGGTTCGGCCCCATGAGCTGTGGAATGCAAAATCTCACTCCTAGCACCTTTCCACTACATGAAACTAAAGCATTATGCAAGAATACATTTGATTTCAGTACGATCAAACAGATTGGAGTTGACCAAAACTGGGAGAGTTTATTGTGGATGGACCCTACATGCACCTGTAGGTCCAAACAGATCATTCCTAGCCACCACAATTCCAAAAACTAATCTGTCAAAATTTGGCAATTTTTTGCTCTTAGGGATCTTAAGTGATTTTGTTGGTAGCCTGCTGTCCCAAATGACTAAGACACTTGGTGCAAAAAAAGAGACCTCTCCTAGCATTTACCTACCCACCCCGATGTGTTGGCACAATCGTTCAGCCCCACGAGCTATGGAATGCAAAATCTCACTCCTAGCACCTTTCCACTGCATGAAATTGAAGCATTTTGCAAGAATGCATTTAATTTTGGTACGGTCAAATGGATTGGAGGTGACCAAAATTGAGAGAGGTTATTGTGGATGGACCCCACATGCACCTGTAGGTCTAAATAGAACAATCCCAACTACCATAAATTCTGAGAACTGCTCTGTCAAAGTTTGGCAATTTTTTTCTCTTAAGGATCTTAAGTGACTTTATTGGTAGCCTACTACCTCGAACAACTGAGACATGTGGCACACAAAAAGAGACTTTCCCTAGCATTTAATTACTCACCATGATGCACTGGCATAGTCAATTCATTTCCATGATGAGCATAACAAAAAATATGGCTCATGGCAAGGTTGTGCTGTATGAAACTGAAGCATTTTGCAAGAATGCATTTAATTTTGGCACTGTCAAATGGATTGGATTTGACCAAAATTGAGAGAGGTTATTTTGGACAGACCCCACGTGTACCTGTAGGTCTAAACAAAACATTCCTAGCTGCCACGAATTGTGAGAATTGCTTTGTCATATTATTATTATTGACAGTGGAAGCACTGATAATCTTGTTTTAGAGGAGATGGTTGACAAGTTGAAGTTGACAAGAAGAAAGCATCCACATCCATATCGGATTGCATGGTTGCAGAAAGACCACAAAGCTTTGGTCAATGAGCAGTGTTTAATGAAGTTCAAGATTGGTGACTACCATGATAAGGTACTGTGTGACATCATACCGATGGATGCATGTCATATGTTATTGGGCATGCCATGGCCATATGATAGGAGCGTTGTCCATGATGGCCATGCAAACACATACTCCCTAACAAAGGATGGAGTTCATCATAAGTTGAATCCCTTGAAGGAGGTGGAAGAAAAGGTATGTAGTACTGCCAAAATTTGCTTGGTAGATGGTAGAAAATTTTTGGAGGGTATAAATCATGAGCGTCATTGCTTTGCATTGATTCCTAAGATTAGGCAAGAGAAATGTGAAGATGTACCAGCAAAAGTCTCAGATATGTTGGAATAATTTTAGGATATTATCTCTAATAATGTACTAGAAGGTTTACCACCGGTGAGGAAGATAAGTCACCAAATGGATTTGATACCAGGAGCTAGTTTGCCAAATAAGGTAGCCCACAAAATGACTCCTGCAGAGAGTGAAGAGTTGAACAGACAAGTTCAGGAGCTGTTAAGGAAGGGACTGATAAGGGAGAGCCTAAGTCCATGTGTGGTACTTGCAGTACTTGAACCAAATAAAGATGGAGAATGGAGAATGTGTACAGATTCTCAAGCCATCAATAAGATCACGATCAAGTACAGGTTTCCATTGCCAAGAATGAATGACATAATGGACTATTTGAGTGGAGCCAAATACTTCATGAAGATTGACCTGAAGAGTGGGTATCACTAGATCTGAATTAGAGAAGGAGATGAATGGAAGACAACCTTCAAGACAAAGGAGGGTTTGTATGAGTGGTTAGTCATGCCATTTGGGCTACCAATGCACTGAGCACATTCATGTGGCTCATGAGCGAGGTATTGAAAGAATTTTTGAGAAGTTTTGTTATTGTTTATTTAGATGATATTTTGATTTTCAGTAAGACGTGGGATGAGTATCTGATGCATATCAGAAGAGTTTTAGAGAAGCTAAGGGAGGAGAAGTTGCTGATTAATTTGACGAAATGTAGTTTTGCAAAGGAGTTTGTATACCTAGGATTTGTTGTCTTAGAGGAAGGTCTTAAGATGGACCCAAAAAAAGTAAGGGCTATCATTGAATGGCCTACACCAAGGAGTGCAACAGAGGTATGATCTTTTCATGGTTTGGCAAGTTTTTACAGAAAGTTTATCAGAAATTTTAGTAGCATTTGTGTACCCCTAATGGAGACAATGAGAGGGGATAGAAAAGAGTTTAAATGGACTAAAGGAGTATACAAAATCTTTGATACATTGAAGTAGAAAGTCATAGAGCAACCTGTTTTGGCACTTCCAGATTTCAATAAGGTATTTCAGGTAGATTGTGATGCTAGTGGTAGTGCTATAGGAGCTGTTTTGAGTCAAGAAGGTAAGCCCATTGCCTATTTTAGAGAGAAGCTTAATAATGCCAAGAAAAAGTATTTTGTTTATGATCAGGAATTTTATGCAATAGTTCAAGCTTTGAAGAAAAGGAGACATTATCTGTTGCCAAAAGAGTTTGTTTTATATACTGATCATCAAGCTTTGCAGTATCTTAATAGTCAAGGAAAGTTGAACCAAAGGCATTTAAAATGCGTTGATTTTTTGTAGAGTTATACTTTTATTTTGAAGCATAGGAGTGGGAAGTCCAACGGAGTTGTAGATACCTTGAGCAGAAGGCAGAATTTGTTGACAGAAATGAAGATAGAGGTTGTTGGGTTTGATGAGCTCAAAAGTTTGTATCCTGAAGATCTAGATTTTGCAGAGGCCTGGAAATCTTGTCTAGAACCTGTTACTTTGGACAGGACAAAATGGTTGGATTTCATCATCCAAGATGGCATGTTGTTTAGAGAAAGCCAGTTGTCCATTCCGAGGAGTTCCATGAGAGAGAACCTGATAAAAGAGAAGCATAGTGGGGGATTAGCTGGACACTTTGGTCGAGATAAGACCTTGCTATTGTTGGTGAAAATTATTATTGGCCACAGTTGCAGTAGGACGTGAGGAAATTTGTGCAGAGTTGCAGAGTGTGTCAAATGGAAAAAGGAACAAGTCAGAATACAGGGTTGTATCATCCATTACTTGTACCAGAGAAGCCATGGGATGATATTAGTATGTATTTTGTTCTTAGTTTACCAAGGACACAGAGAGGACATGATTCTATTTTTGTGGTGGTGGACAGATTCTCAAAGATGGCACATTTTATTCCTTGCAAGAAGACTAATGATGTTGTTCATATTGCAGAGTTATTTTTCAGGGAGGTGGTGAGATTGCATGGTCTACCAAAGAGCATAGTTTTAGATCAAGATACCAAGTTTGTTGGTTATTTTTGGAGGACACTGTGGAAGAAGTTGAAGACAGATTTGAAGTTTAGTTCTGCACACCATTCATAGACTAATGGATAGATGGAAGTGGTAAGTAGGAGTTTGGGTAACATGCTACAATGCTTAGTAGGAGATAAGCCCAAGGGATGGGATTTTATTTTACCACAGGTAGAATTTGCTTACAACAATTCTGTCAATAGGAGTACTGGTAAATCACCATTCTAGATTGTATATGGCAATAGCCCAAGAAATGCTTCTAAGTTAAGGAAGATGGTTAAAGGAGAAAAGACAAGTGCTGAAGCTGAAGACTTTACAAAACATCTACAGAATTTGCATGAAGAGGTGAGAAAGCACATTAATAAGATGAATATTTAGTATAAGGCTAAGGCATATCAGAAGAGGAGATATAAGGAATTCTAGGTAGGAGATGAAGTCATGGTTCACTTGAGAAAAGAAAGGTTCCCAATTGGGACATACAATAAGCTGAAAATGAAGAAATTTGGACCATGCAGAATTTTGAACAAACATGATTTAGGAAATGCATGAGGTGGAACTACCGAGTGGGATCAACATTTCCCATGTTTTCAACATTGTTGATTTATCAAAATATCATGAAGGTGGAATAGAGGATGGACCGAAAGAAGAACAGTGGAGTATTCCGGCATCTACTTCAATGGAGGAGATAGAAGAGATCTTGGATAGCCGTGTGGGATGAAGTACTTAGAATAGGCAATATGAAGAATATTTGGTGAAATGGAAAGGAAGGCATGTTGAAGATTCTTCTTGGTTGTCTAAGGCAGAGGTTGACCGTTTGGGTTTTCCTCACACAAACATCTGAGACATGACAGGGTCACTTCTCAAATTACCCTGGGTGTCTGATGTAGGAGCACCCAGTGGTATAAGGGTAATCTTGCATCACCCAAAAAAAAGTTAATTCAAAATCATTGTATTTTTTTCCATTTCTTTCCATAATTAGTGTTTCTGTTTCCATAATATCCTCAATAATGATGTAGGACTTTTAGTTTTTCCAAAACTGCTAAAAATAGCAAACTGCCAGTTTTGGAAAGTTTACCTGCCATTTTAGGAAAGTTTGCATTTGGGCACGGATTGAGGCAAAAAGTTATAGAAAGCTTCATAACTGAAATATAAGACCTTTGGTGAAGGAATCAGGGAAAGATCATTTGTGAGCTGAAATATATTAAAGTTTTTGTTTTCCAAAAAGCCCCTAATTTTTTTTGAAATGAGATATAAGGCACTAAAACATCCCATAATGTCCTAAAAAGTTGACATAAATCCATTTATGAATTTTTTGGTGTGATAGTTCACACCCTGAGCTTTCTGGCACTTAAAACAGTTTTTTCAATCGGACACCCAGATCAAAAGTTATGCTTCCCGGAAGTTGACCTACTTTTGAAGGGAGTTACAAATTTCAAAATTTAGTTGGAGGCTACCAAAAAGTGCTATTTATGACTATTTTGGGAACTCTAGGTAGTCGTAGAGTTAAGGGGGGAAAGTTTAGAGTCAAGAATAGGTGGGAAAACATAAACCCTAGCTAATTTGGGGTTTTCAAAAGGTAGATGATTCCAGAGTCTGGAGATAGGAAGCTATTGTTGTGTGCAATCTCTGTTGTGTGTTTTATGATTTGCCCCCTTCATTAGTTTGGCATTTTTTTGCTCTTAGGGATTTTAAGTGACTTTGTCGGTAGCCTACTACCTTGAATGACTGAGACATGTGGCGCACAAAAAGAGACTTCCCCTAGAATTTAATTACTCACCATGATGCATTGGCGTAGTCAGTTCAACCCCATGATGAGCATAACAAAAAATATGGCTCATGGCAAGGTTGTGCTATATGAAACTAAAGAATTTTGCAAGAATGCATTTGATTTTGGCACTGTCAAATGTATTGGATTTGACCAAAACTGAGAGAGGTTATTTTGGATAGACCCCATGTGTACCTGTAGGTCTGAACAAAACATTCCTAGCTTCCATGAATTGTGAGAACTACTTTGTTAAAGTTTGGCATATTTTTGCTGTTAAGATCTTAAGTGACTTTGCCGGTAGCCTGCCACCCTGAACAACTGAGACACTTGGCCCACAAAATGAGACATCCCCTAGCATTTACTCACCCAAACCTAATGCACTGGCATAGTCAGTTCAGCCCCAAGAGCTATGGAATATAAAATCTCACTCCTAGCACCTTTCCACTGCATGAAACTGAAGCATTTTGCAAGAATGCATTTGATTTCAACATGGTCAAACAGATTGGAGTTGACCAAAACTAAAAGAGGCTATTGTGGATGGACCCTACATGCACCTGTAGGTCCAAATGGAACAATCCTAGGTACCATGAATTTTGAGAACTACTATGTCAAAGTTTGGTGGTTTTGTGCTCTTAGGGATCTTAAGTGACTTTGCCAGTAGCTTGTTGCCTCGAATGACTGCGACACTTGGTACATGAAACGAGACCTCCCCTAGCATTTACCCGCCCACCCCAACACTTTGGTGCAGTCAATTCGGCTCCATGAGCTGTGGAATGCAGAATATCTCTCCTAGCACCTTTCCACTGCATGAAACTGAAGCATTTTGGAACAATGTATTCCTTGCCACCATAGGTAAACAAAATTGATTTAAAAAACTGAGGTAGCTATTTGTAGGTGGACCTGACATCCACCTATACATGTAAAAAATATGTTCCTAAGTCTCATGGTTTAATAGAATAGCCAGTCCAAATTTTGATGCCTTTTTTTATCTTAGGGCTCTTGAGAGATTGTCTACATTCGATGTAGCCAATAATAACCTGGATGTAGTTGATGTAGTTGCAATTGCCTTGATAGACATGTACGAAAAGTGGTAGGTGTAAATCAAATGTAGAAAGGTGAAATGAGGATGCGCAAAGCATAGAAACCATATAGAAGGTGAAATGAGGATATGCGAATCATGCCAAATGTCTCTCTCTCTCTCACTCTCTTCCTTGTTTTGCAAGAGAAAGACAATTGCACAGTCAACATAGGCAAAGATAAATTTGCATATGATCTATAAGAGAGTTGTTGTCACGTGTATTTACATAATTTCTATTTTGAATTGTAGCTAACTTCACTCACTGACTGGTGAGTGTGAGGAAACAGGTATAGTTGAAAGTAATGAAGGACAAGAAGGTAAAGTTTATGAGGCAATGTAACTTCAGTCCTCACATTTCTTGAAAATTGTACAAAGAACACATCCGTTATCATTGATAGCGAACATGTACACATCCATTATCCATTATAAGATGAAAACATAATTTATCCATTTGCATGAGAAAGTAAGGGATATATAAACTTTTACGCAAATGCAATTGGCACATGTAAAACAAAATTTCGTAACCTTTGCAAGCATCCTCCCTGCCTATGCCAAATTAGGATCTTTGGGATAGGGTATGGACAACCATGAAATACTAAAGGATAAAGGAATTTTGATATATGTTTTAGTTGTAATTGCCCTAGGAGTCATGTATGTAAAGTGTGGAAGCATAGACAAGGCACATGAACTATTTGACATGATGCCTCAAAGAAATGCTATCTCATGGAATACAATGATTGCAATATATATGAATAATATGGATTTTTTCAAAAAGGCTTTAGAAACTTTCAAGCAAATGCAATTGGCAAGTGTAAAGCCAAATTCCACAACCTTAACTAGCATCCTCCTTGTCTATGCCCATATGGGATCTTCAAAATAGGGTATGGACATCCATGAAAGCATCAAAGATATGGGAATTTCATCAAATGTTGTAGTTGCAACTGCCCTATGAGACATGTATGCAAAGTGATGAAGCATAGACAAGGCAGGTGAACTATTTGACATGATGACTCAAAGAAATGTTGTCTCATGGAATGCAATGATTGCAAGATATTGCACAAAATGGATATTTTCAAAAAGGATTTAGAAACTTTCAAGCAAGTGCAATTGGCAGGTGCAAAGCCAAATTCCACAACCTTAGCCAACATCCTCCATGTCTATGCCCATATGGGATCTTTGGAACAGGGTATGGACATCCATCAAAGCATAAAGGATATGCAAATTTTGATAGATGTTGTAGCTCCAGCTACCCTAGGATACATGTATGCAAAGTGTGGAAGCATGGACAAGGCACATTAACTATTTGACATTATGCCTCTAATAAATGTTGTCTCATGGAATGCAATGATTACAAGATATGCACAAAATGGATTTTTTCAAAAAGGCTTTAGAAACTTTCAAGAAAATGCAATTAGTAGAAGTAAATCCAAATTCCACAACCTTATCCACCATCCTCCTTGCCTATGCCAAAATGGGATCTTCGGAATAGGGTATAGACAACAATAAAAGCATAAAGGATATAGGAATTTTTTCACATGTATTTTCAGCCATCCTTGTAGACATGTATGCAAAGTGTGAAAGCATAGACAAGGCATGTAAATAGTTTGGCATGACACCACAAAGAGATGTCATCTCATGGAATGCAATGATTGCACGATATGCAAAAAATGGATTTTTTGAAAAGGCTTTATAAACTTTCAAGCAAGTGCAATTGGCACATGTAAAAGCAAATTCCATAACCTTTGCAAGCATCCTCCCTACCTATGCCAAATTAGGATATTTAGAACAGGGTATGGACCATAGAAGAATATATCTTTAAAACATCCTGATATATTCCAATATATCCTAATATATTCTGATATTCTTATTGTGATTAGTGATAATCATTGTTGTCTTTGACAACAACAAACACTTATGTCGTTATTTATGATTTATGGGCATAATAATTACTAGAGAAAAATTATCAAATGATTATGCTATACTTTGGCTTGTCATTATTATTGCATCACAGATGTTAGTGTTGTCAATTGTACTTATCAATGGATATTGTTGTCATTATTTCATTTGTAAAATAGTTGTATTATTGAGGTAATAGTTTGGTGATTTTCATAATTACATAGCGGTTGTTAATAATGTTGTACCAATTAAGATGGTTGTCATCACCATTGTCTTTGGACATAACTATCCTTTTGTGAATCTAGTAATCTTCTTATGATCAATAATCAATAACATTCTGTCATTATTGTGACCTATACATTCTTGATCATTATGGTGCTTAGTAGCATCCTTATTAGTACTATGGTCAATTAATATGGGCATCAATACTGTAATCAACATTATATGAAATACTAATGATAAAAATGATTAATATGAAATATTGTTGAGACAGGACATTGCTGTCCTAAAATACTTGCCACTGCTATAAAATTAAGAGGCATTTCAAGAGGTTAGGGAGATTGTTGTTGTGAATTGTACTTAGTATTTGATTCTATGGTATGGACAACCATGAAAGAATAAAGGATAAAGGAATTTTGACAAAATTTGTAGTTGCAACTGCCCTAGGAGACATGTATGCAAAGTGTGGAAGCATAGACAAGGCACATGAACTATTTGACATGATGCCTCAAAGAAATTATGTCTCATGGAATGCAATGATTGCAAGATATGCACAAAATGGATTTTTTCAAAAAGGCTTTAGAAACTTTCAACCAAATGCAATTGGTGGGTTTAAAGCCAAATTCCACAACCTTAGCCAGCATCCTCCTTGTCAATGCCCATATGAGATCTTCAGAACACACTATGGACATCCAACAATACATAAAGGATATGAGAATTTTATCAGATGTTGTAGTTGCAACTACCCTATGAGACATGTATGTAAAGTGATGAAGCATAAACAAGGCAGGTGAACTCTTTTACATGATGCCTCAAATAAATGTTGTCTCATGGAATGTAATGATTGCAAGATATATGCACAAAATGGATTTTTTAAAAATGACTTTAGAAACTTTCAAGAAAATGCAATTAGCAGGTGTAAAGTCAAATTCAACAACCTTAGCCAACATCCTCCTTGTCTATGCCCAAATGGGATCTTCAGACTAGGGTATGGACATCCATCAAAGCATAAAGGATATGGGAATTTTGACATACGTTGTAGGTGCACCTTCTCTAGGAGACATGTATGCAAGGTGTGGAAGCACAGACAAGGCACATGAACTATTTGACATGATGCCTCAAAGAAATGTTGTCTCATGGAATGTAATGATTGCAAGATATGCACAAAATGGATTTTTTCAAAAAGGCTTTAGAAACTTTCAAGAAAATGAACAAAAGAAACTTTCAATCAAATGTAATTGGCATGTCTAAAACCAAATTCCACAACCTTATCCAACATTCTCCTTGCCTATGCCAAAATGGAATCTATAGAACAGGGTGTGGACAACCATCAAAGCATAAAGGATAGAGGAATTTTCTCACATGTTGTATTTGTAGTTGCTCTTGTAGACATGTATGAAAAGTGTGGAAGCATAGACAAGGCATGTGAATTGTTTGACATGATGCCTCAAAGAGATGCGTAGTCTCATGGAATGCAATGATTGCAAGATATGTACAAAATGGATTTTTTGAAAAGAATTTATAAACTTTCAAGCAAATGCAATTGACACTTGTAAAACCAAATTCATGTAATGATAATTGATCATCATATTATATTTAATGTAAATTGTCATATACATAATGTCATGAACATAACATCTAGTCTATATATAAATGCATATAGGCATGTACAAATAAAGCGATACAGGCATATTCAAAGATATACATCGGTGACATACAAAAGTATGTATATAAAGCCATCTAGGCATACAAAAAAATGTCCCAAAATCTAGTTTCCTATGAACTGCTATCAAATAATCGACAGCCCTTGCTTGGCTGTGAAGATGGAGAGTCAACTAGTGACTCATCGTCTCTCTCCCATCGACTAGAGCTCCTCAACAAAGATTTTTGCAACTCCACCTGTTAATACAATCAAACAATATACACATTAATATATAAATCATGAAATATATAACATCGCATATGTAATTGATAACTTACCCCTAGTTGATGATCCCTCTCAATCATTTTTTCTCTCTCTTCATTTGTAGTTGGACAGGTTGGAGTTGTGACCTTCTATGAGAAGTGTCAAGAAGCAAAATTGACTAAACATAAATATCATTTATGTACATGAAATGACATGAGATAAAACAAGAAATAAAAAATGACATTTACATGTTACTAGCTCATACCTTGGTCAAGAATTTGCAGACAACACAACTGCAGTAATGCTCACCTCCATTGACTGACAAAGATGAGGAGTCTCCATATTTAACATTTGAAAATAGAGATCAAGGTTATTTGACCAAAATAGATACATTAAATTATTTAAATGCATAATGATTACAAATGGTTAAATTTACCTCTGTGAAAGTGGTTCTATGTCTAGGGGACCAAGGAAATCCTAGAGGTGCTGGTGAAGCTCCCTATTGATTATCAAATTGTCACTAAATAAGATTACCATTGATATATGTACTATATTTATAATCATGTGATAAATTACATACCTGCTGACTCAACCTCCTCTCGTAACCCTACACTGGACAACTAATAGATGCAGGATGAGGACTCTGACCCTAGAATTTCATAGTGCAGACATTTACATACATTAATTTTGACTTATAATATAGATAGTCATATAAAATTAAATATAAATTTCAAATACAAATTTATATTAAATCAAGATGAACCTTGTAAAAATTACCTAGGAGTCAATACCAAACATATGTTGTAAGAGGTCATCTGTGAGAACAATCTCATCTAATATAGATGTGTCCATCACTGGCTACTTCCCCTACATTGCAACATCCTGTCAAGAGTCTTGTGTCCCATAATCATACAAGTTCCCACATGAACTACAAATATGTGGGGATAAATGATGCCTGCTGCTCTCATCCTCATCAGCCTAGGTGAGATCATCGCCATGCTGTGTTAGAGACTGGGTGAGAGAACTTAATGAATTAAGTGTCTCCACCTCAACACTCTCCTTCAAAGTCGAAGGGAGTGAGACATGTCCTGGCCTAATGAGAGGTCTAGGTATGTTGTTTTGGTCACAATGTGCCCCCTCCCTATCTTGGGTAGAGCCACCACCTCTACCCTGGAACTCTTGAATGTCAAAGTAATTGGGAATCTCCTTGAGGATGAACTCATAATAGAGTTTCCTCAAGAAATATTGTGGCACCTCATTGTTATTAGATGGATGCTCATCAAAGACCATGTACCATCTATCCCAAATGGGATATATCTTGGTTCACACACTAATGAATAGGGAAGCGTTTGCAAGTCTCTTCTAGTGTTTGACCATTTTTAGGATTGATAAATTGTGAACATAATGTACATTTTGTAATTTTTTTGTCCTTCACTTGTTTGTAAGATAATTTGTCAGAGTATTATTGCTAACTCCTCTCCCTATAGTCATTCCATTCGGTGATTTGGTTTGTCACCGATTCAATGTGAGAAACAATCACCTCTAATGACTTGGCAAGGGCTCTCCTATGATTGGTGCTTGCATTTGGACTATTTAACATTTCAATTAGGATTTCATGATGTTTTTTGTTTTCTTCAATTTACCCTAAATAATTTTCTTGTGTGTCTCTTTCATGGTGAGGATGTGAAGGTGGGGGGTTTTGAGGGTTTTGAGGATTTTGGGGATTGTTTTGAGCCTCCTCTACTGGATTAGTGTTTTACGATGTCTCATTGACAGTAAATTCAACATAAAAACTAATCAAGCATTGCAAAACTAAAAATTTCTTTTCAAATTCACAAAAATCAATCAAACCCTACCTTTTTTAGCTACTCCACCCTCTACACTTCATTCATGACATCCTAGGGAGAGGGATTGATGAGGTGGCATGGTGAAAATGTTGATTCCACTTAGAAATTGCTTGAATCCTTCTTTTAATGCACTTGCACTCTAAAACCTATTTTTTTCTTGCTAAATGATGAAATGAGCCACGACCTCTTTTGATTTTGGTTTTTGTTTTGACTCTTGACAGGTTAAAACATGAGTATATTATAATTTGAGCACCTTATAACACACCTGTCTTTTGACTTGCATGGGACCAAAGAGTCATGTGGCAGCTTTTTAGTCCCTTAATTCTTTGCACTTACCCAGCTTTGTATACATACTTTTGTATGTTACCAATGTATATCTTTGTATATGCCTATATGGCTTTATATATAGACTATATGTTATGTTCATGACATTATGTATATGATAATTTACATTACATATAATATGATGATCAATTATGTTTACAAGAATTTGGTTTTACATTTACCAATTGCGTTTTCTTGAAAGTTTATAAATCCTTTTCAAAAAATCCATTTTGTGCATATCATGCAATAATTGCATTCCATGAGACTATGTATTTCTTTGAGGCATGATGTTAAATAGCTCACACACCTTGTCTATGCTTCCACACTTTGCATACATGTCTACAAGGGCAGCTGCGAATACAACTTGTGACAAAATTCCTATATCCGTTATGCTTTGATGGTTGTCCACACCCTCTTTCAAAGATCCCATTTTGGCATAGGCAAGGAGGATGTTGGATAAGGTTGTGGAATTTGGTTTTACACATGCCAATTACATTTTCTTGAAAGTTTATTTTCTGCATTTGGTTGAAATTTTCTAAAGACTTTTTGAAAAAATCCATTTTGTGCATATCTTGCAATCATTACATTCCATGAGACAACATTTCTTTAAGGCATCATGTCAAATAGTTCATGTGCCTTGTCTATGCTTCCACACTTTGTATACATGTCTCCTAGGGTAGTTGCAACTACAACATATGTCAAAATTCCCATATCCTTTATGCTTTGATGGATGGTCCATACCTTGGTCTGAAGATCCCATTTGGGCATAGACAAGGAGGATGCTGGCTAAGGCTGTGGAATTTGGCTTTACACCCACCAATTGTATTTTCTTGAAATTTGCTAAAGCCTTACCAAAAAATCCATTTTGTGCATATCTTAAAATCATTGCATTCCATGAGACAACATTTCTTTGAGGCAGCATGTCAAAGAGTTCACCTGCCTTGTCTATGCTTCATCACTTTGCAGACATGTCTCATAGGGCAGTTGCAACTACAATATCTGATGAAATTCCCATATCCTTTATAATTTGGTGGATGTCCATACCCTATTCTGAAGATCCCATACAAGCATATACAAGGAGGATGCTGGCTAAGGTTGTGGAATTTGGCTTTACACCTGCCAATTGCATTTGGTTGAAAGTTTCTAAAGCCTTTTTGAAAAAAAATATTTTGTGCATATCTTGCAATCATTGCATTCCATGAGATAGCATTTCTTTGAGGCATCATGTCAAATAGTTCATGTGACTTATCTATGCTTCCACACTTTGCATACATGTCTCCTAGGACTATTGCAACTACAACATATGTCAAAATTCCCATATCCTTTATGCTTTGATGGATGTCCATACCTTGTTCTGAAGATGCCATTTGGGCATAGAAAAGGAGGATACTGGCTAAGTTTATCTAATTTTGCTTTACACCTGCCAATTGCATTTGCTTAAAAGTTTCTAAATCCTTATCAAAAAAATCATTTTGTGCATATCTTGCAGTCATTGCATTACATGAGATAACATTTTGTTGAGGCATCATGTCAAATAGCTCACCCACCTTGTCTATGCTTCATCACTTTGCATACATATCTCATAGGGAAGTTGCAACTACAACATCTAATGAAATTCTCATATCCTTTATGCTTTGATGGATGTCCATACCCTATTATGAAGATCCCATATGGGCATAGACAAGGAGGATGCTGGCTAAGGTTGTGGAATTTGGATTTACACCTGCCAATTGTATTTGGTTGAAAGTTTCTAAAGCGTTTTTGAAAAAATCCATTTTGTGTATATCTTGCAATCATTGCATTCCATGAGACAACATTTCATTGAGTCATCATGTGAAATAGTTCATGTGCCTTGTCTATGCTTCCACACTTTGCATACATATCTCCTAGAGCAGTTGCAACTACAACATATATCAAAATTCCCATATACTTTATGCTTTGATGGATGTCTATATCATGTTCTGAAGATCCCATTTGGGCATAGACAAGGAGGATGTTGGCTAAGGTTGTGGAATTTGGCTTTACACTCGCCAATTGCACTTGCTTGAAATTTTCTAAAGCCCTATCAAAAAACCATTTTGTGCATATCTTGCAATCATTGCATTTCATGAGACAACATTTCTTAGAGGCATCATGTCAAATAGTTTACCTACCTTGTCTATGCTTCATCACTTTGCATACATGTCTCATAGGGCAATTGCAACTAAAACCTCTGATGAAATTCTCATATCCTTTATGCTTTTATGGATGTCCATACACCGTTTCAAAGTTCCCATGGGCATAGACAAGGAGGATGTTGGTTAAGGTTGTGGAATTTGGCTTTACACCTAGCAATTGCATTTGGTTGAAAGTTTCTAAAGCCTTTTTGAAAAAATCTATTTTGTGCATATCTTGCAATCATTGTATTCCATGAGACAACATTTCTTTGAGGTATCATGTTAAATAGTTCATGTGCCTTGTCTATGCTTCCACACTTTGCATACATGTCTCCTAGGGAAGTTACAACTACAACATCTATTAAAATTCCTTTATCTTTTATTCTTTCATAGTTGTCCATACCATAGAAGCCAATGGTAAGTACAATTCACAACAAGAGTCTCCCTAACCTCTTCAAATACCTCTTAATTTTATAGCAACAACAAGCATTTCAAGATAGCAATGTCCTGTCTCAACAATGTTTCATATTAATCATTTGTATCATTAATATTTCCTATAATGTTGACTGCAGTATTGATGCCCATATTAATTGACCACAATACTAATAAGGATACTACTGAACACCATATTGGTCAAGAATTTATAGGTCACAATAATGATAGAATGCTATTGATTAGTGATCATAAGAAGATCACTAATCACAAAAAGATAGTTATGTTCAAAGACAATGATGACGACAACCATCTCAACTGGTACAACATTATTAACAACTGGTACCACATTCTAGGTGATTGCTTAAGACCATACAAAGATTTCTTCAACTTAAAAACTAGATTTTCTTTATCTCTTTCAATATAGTGCTATGGTTGTGCCAGGTAAATTTCTTCCTCCAAATCACCATAAAGGAGAGTTGTCTTTATATCCATCTACTTAACCTCAAGATCAAAAGCTACTACAATAGATAATAAGAACCAAATGGATGTTAGCTTAGAAATTGGGGAGAAAATCTCACCATAATCAATTACCTCAACCTAGGAATATCCCTTTGCAACTAATCTCACTTGATACTTCTCAACACTACCATCTAAACCAATCTTTCTTTTGAACACCCATTTGTGTCCAATGATTTTTCATCCATCAAGCAAGGCTATTAAGTCCCATGTGTCATTTTTATTCAATACAACATCCATGACCATGTTCTAGGAACTGAGTTAACATACTTGCTCTAGCCCAACCAAAGTTTTCTATTTTCTCTCTCTTTTGATCTCCATATCTAAGATGAATGTAGTAGCCCCTATGTCTTTCATCTCAAACTGTGTTGAAAGATGAGACTTCAATTCTAAATCTTGTCCTTCATGGGATTCTAGTTCAACCTTATTAGTGTTTGGGGGTAGATGAACCACATCTTCCTTTTCATCCTTCTCTAGTTGCAATACTGTGGAGAAAGGTTTAACTTCCCTAAAGATAACACTTTTGCTATACTAAACTTTTTCAGTCATAGGATCCCAAAGCTTGTACTCTTTTAGACTAATGCCATATCCAATTAAGATACACATTATAGCCTTATTCTCAAACTTAGACTACTTCTCATTAGGCACATGTGCATACACCTCACAAAAGACTCAAAGATATCTCAATGAAGGACTTTTTGTCGACCACACCTCCATATGTGTCTTCTCAACAAGAGCTAATATAGAAGACCTATTAAGCAAGTAAAAATCCATGGCAACTGCTTTTGCCAAAAAAATTTTCTAAGTAAGATCCACTGAGCATACTCTTAGCCCTCTCCATCAATGTCCTATTCATTCTTTTTGGAACTCCATTCTACTGATGGGTGTATGAAGTTGTTTTATGTATCTCTATCCTATGATCCTTACATAATCTATCAAAATCTATTGAACAAAACTCACCACCATTATTAGTCCTCAAAATATCAATATTCCCACCAATTTGATTCTCTACAAGAGCCTTAAACTCTTTAAAATGATTGGAGACTTTATATATACTTCTAAGAAAATATACCCATGTCCTACTATAGTCATCAATGAAAGATACATAATATACAGATTGAGAAATTGAAGGAACACTAATAAGACCAAATACATCAGAATGGATTAAGTCCAGCATCCCAAAAGATATATGAGAACTAGAGTAAAATTGAATGTGGTTCTATTTTCCATATACATAATAATCATTGAAATCAAATTCAAGATCACAATAATTTAAACCCTCAACAATGTTTTTATTTTTCAAGGCCCTTAGACCTTTCTCATCTATGTGGCCCATCCTTTGGTGCCATAACCCCATCTTTTCAATTGTTAGCTTATTCTCCAAAGCATGAGTACCCTTAGATACCCAGAAAGCATGACTATCAGAAGTGGATGCAACACTCCTCTTTGTCATTGGTTCCAATGGAAAAGGTGTAGATTCTACAGATCTCTTCATTGTAGGAACATAAGATCTATTGCACTGAATTGTGCATGCATCCAACTAAAATAGAGTGCCTATGCAGACACCCTTACTGAGCTCCATAGCCCCTTTCACCATTTTACACCCTCCACTCAAGAAAATAACTTGCACACTTGAATCATTAATTTTACTTGTAGAAAGTAAGTTCCATGTCAAACTAGGGATATGAAGTACACCATTGATCTGTTAAACAATAAATGACAAAAAATTAAAATAGAGATTCAAAAAACAAGAACACAACACAACACAAATTTACAGTGGTTCACCATAAAGGTTACATCCAGTCTCCAAGTAGGGAAATATATTATTCACAGTCTCTCCAAACTGATTACAATACACAGCAACATGCTTTATATAAGAAGACATTACAGAATGTGAAGAGCCAAGAGTCATTGGAGGGAAAAACCAAGTGACTGTTGGATTTCACATTCAACAATTTCTCCCACTTGAAACCCAACAGTGGATGCTACGAACAATGATATCCCCTACATTTCCATTCCTATCATTACTTTGAAAACAAGCCCACATTGTAAGGCTTTAATCTATGTTCAAGGACACTCCCTATAAGTCTTTTCCAAGCTTTCTAATCAATTGTAACACCTTCCTTATGCAAAATTTTGCCTATTGCTTTCTTCCCTTTCTTCACCTCTATTTGATCCAAACTAAATGGATTTGCTTCCTCTGCATCTTTCTCAATTCAATTCTCAATCTCATTCTCCATCTCATTCTCAAACAACTTACATGCATTAGCAATACTACTGAGCCCAATATTAGTACTCTCTAGAGTCTTAACTAAATGCAAGACCTCCAATCCTACAAACTTAGAAATAGCCATCAAGCCCCCATCACTCACCTGTAACCTGTCGTTGACATTAGCATCCTCCGATACAGATTTTTCACCAGTTGCTTGATTAATTTCTATACTGGACTCCTGCAACTTGTATGACGTACACTGTCTAAAATTCTCTCCAACATCTTGGACAACAATAACCTCCTCTACCTGATAAGTATTAGTATTCTCCTTAGCTGTCTCTGTGCTATTGGCCTGGAATTTCTCCTCCCCCGTATCAACTGACTCCATGTCCACAACTCCTCCAAGCACAAAACACAAAAATATACAGCAAATAAACAAAAATAAAATCAGAGATACAACAATTCTAGCAATGCCACTAAATTCACTGCCAACTTTGATGGTAGTCTTCTTACAAGCGGTCTCATCTTCATTCACCTTCAAATTTTTACTTTCATCACCATTAATTTCATCTTCCCCAGGTTCTTTGGCATCAACCTGCTCACCATCATCTAATTGATCACCAAAACTTTCACTTTCACAAACATACTAAGAAATTCATTAATAATAGAATCAGTTTCAGCATCTAATTGATCCAAAAGCCTTTGCTCGGCAGTCCAAATTTCACACAATGACAAATCATGGCCATTGAACCTTTCAATCTCTCCTTCTTCAATTGACATTGCTCCCACTCAAACTCAAATCTCTCCTGCCAAACAATCGAGCACAACCAACTCTGATACCAATTGTTAAACAATAAATGATAGAAAAATAAAACAAAGATTCAGAAAACAAGAACACAACACAACACAAATTTACAGTGGTTCACCATAAAGGCTACATCCACTCTCCAAGCACGACAATATATTATTCAGAGTCTCTCCAATCTAATTACAATACACAGCAACATGCTTTATATAAGCAAACATTACAGAATGTGAAGAGCCAAGAGTCATTGGAGGAAAAAACCAAGTGACTGTTGGGTTTCACATTCAACATGATCCCCTTCACTCATCCATTAGGGAATCAAATTAGGACTCTTCCATGACTAACAATATTTAGGTGAAAGTCATCTCTAAGGTATACCTTCCCACCATCATATTCTTCACACTTTGAAAACCAACCTTGATGTGAGATCATATGGAAATAATCCCCAGAGTCTATCAACCATGCATGTTTTGATGCATTGTAATGTCTCACTCTAGGTTTGCATACACTTTTCTGAATCTTGTAATTTCAAAATTCAAACCCTAGGACTGATCTAATTTTCTTGTTTGCACCTTCAATTTGTCTTCAACAACATGAAATATGGAATAACATATGCCCAAACATTGATGGCAAACAACATACACCTAACTACTTGGAATGAAATACACCATGCATTACAGATACAAGATCTAGATGATAATGATCAACTCAATTAGATCACTGCTATCATGAATTCCGTTTGCTTCAGACTTCAAATACATCAAATGTATGGATTTATCATAGCCAATTACAAATATCAAGATGTTGTTACAACTCAAATGAAATGATGAATACATACCAATTTCAATGCTCAGATTTGCTATGATGAAAGACTTCAATGATGGACAATATTGATGCAAAACACCTCACAGTCTGATCACTGACCACTGATTACTAGCTCCCAGGTGAGATCACTGTCCAGATTTATGCCAAATCGGTTCCACTGTGATATCGCTGGTCTTCAATGCCGGTAGCTATCACAATGAATGTGAACTGTCTTCCAAATGGCCTCTATGTAGATCGCTGCTCCACTGATTGGTATCATTGCCTCACTATAGATAGTCCCTTATTAATGGTGATACCAAAGTCTTCAAAGGTAGTCAAAACCACAGCGGTATGACAACACTCATATATATGTGCTGATCGCTGCCAATGAAAAATCTACCTCAGATCGAATGATGATGCGATAGTCGAATTGATTGGATCCAATATTAGATTAGTGTACCTTTGAGAATGATATGGGATGCAAATGCTACGAATATTTTCTTCAAACAATTCAGCGATTCCTTAATGATGAATTTGCTAAGGTGACGGCTGGAGCAAAATCTGTGTGTGACGGATCTGCAAGATGTAGAATCGGTGCTCTATGGAGTCAAGCAAGAATCTTCTCTAGATCCTTAATGAAATCTGCAAGTGTTCGACCAAGCCTTCAATTTAAATCTTTAATCAATATCAAAGGTCTTCGACCCAAATTCGAATGATGATAATCTATGAAGCTCAAACAAAATATTCGATGAAGCACAATTGTGAACTCTATGTGAATCTGCCTCTGAGTGTGATTGGGTTTTCATCCAACACACAACTCCACAAGGGTTTTTGTCCTTGGAAAATCAAGCAAACAAATGCTAAGCATAAATGCCAAAGTTTACTAAATATTCATGACGCACAAATGATCTCCCTCATGCTTGATTTATACTTGGATTCTTTACCTTTAGTCAATGAAGCTGACAATCCAAATTAAAGATTTGAATTGTCATATTTTCCCTCCAATTTGATATCTCCAAGGGTGGCGTCCAACTCAGTGCACTATTTTATTATTTTTATTTGATTTTATTCTCCTAATGATGAGTGCCTACCTCAAGTATCCATATTTTTTGAATTTAGCACATTTTCCAATGTGAGTGCCACACTTCAAGGGACCCATATTTTAATATTTCTAATCTCCAAGATGAGCACTCTAGATATAATAAAAAATTACTATTTATCTCCAATTTTGGCTACCCATAATTAAATAATAATAGTTTATTATTATTTAATTTTAATCTCTCCAGGTTGGGCATTGAAATTATAAAATAATAATAGTGTTATTTTATTCCACAAATCCTCCATTGGTTTGCCCAATCAAAATTCACTATTTCCTTTGATAATTAATGTAGGAATTACATTAATTCAATTTTCTCGTCTTCTCTAGTTAACTAGCTAAGCCAACATTCTTTTTTCCAAGCCTCTAAACAAAGTTATCTTTGCCAATCCTTAGCTCAACCAAAATATCCCCTTGTTTTGTTGAATTACCCTACAAGAATGAGGATAGGCTAACTCTGCCCTCCATTTGGTGATCACTCCAGAAATGGGGACATTATAGTCCTCCCTTCTTGAGATTGCTTGTCCTCAAGCAATGACAAACCTGCATCATGCAACATACTGGCAAATGACAAGTATCTCTATCCAATCAAATGTCCTATATGATCAAACAAAATCTCAACCTGTGGCTACAACTCCCAAGAAGAATATGAAGAATGTGAACTCTGAAAAACAACCACTTGTCACCAAGCTTCCGCTATTCCACACTGTCAAAAACATCATCCATGTTCTGTGAGTCGTGAAGTAAATAATCTAGATACCAAATGTCAAGCCTATCACCACCTGGATCCCAAATTACCCAGTCATCACATCCTGTAAACATGAAGAATTGGAAGCATCCCAAAGTGCTGACAACACAAAACCAATCTCCAACTCCTATGTGGATGCAATTAACACCGCCAAGGTCATGGGGTAATAGCATATCAACCCTATGTCGTTTTCCAATGGTGAGAAGATGATGCAACTCTCCTCCAAATTCTTGAACAACCACTCCGCATCCAATGCTATAGTCCAACTGCAGTGCAAACATTCTTGCTTCCGAAATAATAGCAATGCCTCCATACCTAGGCTCTTGAACCAACTACATCTCTAAAGTATGCCAATAAATTGCAAGTGTTCCCATGGTATGAATCACAAATCTCTGAACTACATACTCTACTAAAGAGTCATCGACAAGAGGAGTCTCATCACAATCAAACTCCTCAAGTGCTCCATGAATGATCAAAATCCAAACCAATTTTGCATCTCTAACACTATTGGTTGAAAACATCCTCCCAAGAGTTACCAACACAGAAGAATTCCAAAATTTGCTTAGAATCTCCTTCCAATCCACTTGCAAAAATTCAAGTGAGCTCATAAGATGGTTGCAAAAAGAGATTACCTTCCATGGTATGCAAGTCTTCCATCATCATTTGTCACCAATAGCCCACAAAGACGGTTCCTTGCGTAGATACTTATCCCAAAAGAAACTCCACCATGTTGGTGTTGTGCTACTCTAATTTCCATGTGAACTTCACCTAGAGTGTATCTGATGATGCCTGAAACTTCAACACCAATAGCCTCTATCCCATCAAACATAACACCACAATAGTACACCTCTCTTGTATTATCAAAGTCCAGAGCTACTCTACTATCTAACTCAAAGAGTGGATTATTAAAAGTTGTTGAAATCCATCTCAAATAATGGGTTAACAATAATTTGAATGTTGTCATTATCCTCATGAGTAGGATTATGCAAATTCCAAAGACCTCTGTTCCAAACTAGGAAATCAAAACAACTATCACACCTCCCCATATTCAAATTTGCATATCCTTTGCTCTCCTCAAGTGTAGAGCCCAAAGGTGACTCCAACTAAAAATCATTGACCTCCGATGGAAAACCAAGTGTGTCAACTGCTATAACATTTATCCCATGGCCGCAAACTGAGTCATCATGTGTATTTGTCTCTTTTATCTTTAGGTCTTTATCATTGGACCCTTCAAGTCCTTCCTCCTTGTCTTCATTCTTTTTCATCTTCTGACAAAGCTTATCCTCGTGCTCTTTTGATTCTTGAAGAACCCTTTGAGTGCCCTTCAACGAATCCATTGTATCCTCAAGCTCAAGGGTGAGCTTGTCCACCTCATCTTCTTTCCTTCTCAAAGAATTTGAATAGATCTTACCAAGTATGAGGAGATGATCCCTTTCAGCAAGTAAGTGTAGCTAGTTTGACTTCACTACTGCCAAAGCCTCCTTGAGTTTGTGCAAATCATCAAGAGATATACCTCCTTCAAAACCTTCATGATCCATTAGTGCCTTCCAACACAAATCTATCATCATCTTATGGATATCATCAAAGTGAGTTAGGGCTGCCACAATTTGATTATCATTTGCCTTCAATTGCCCTTCCAAGTGATGTGACTTATGAGACTCAAAATCTTCATGCAACATTTCTGGTTTGTCTTTATGCCCGTGCATCTTCAAATTGGCTTCCATAATGACAACCTCTTTACTACCCTCCTATGTGAAAGCTAGGTCTTCAACATGTGTGTTCAAAGGATCACCATCAAAGTAATGAGTAGAGCCTCCTCAATAGCTGATTTAGAAAGTGTATGAACAACTACATCTTGAAATGCCAAATTAGTCCTATCCAACCCTCTGAGTTGCCACTATTCACAATTGATTTTGCACATTTTGTGACAGAAAATCCTTCTACCTTGTGAACATTATAAAGGCACATGTGCTTTTTATTGATAGATGCAATAAGTGAATCCTTATCCTGCTGAAAACTTGTGAATACATCTTCTTCAAGTGTTACATTCTTATCACTAGATCTCAACGTCATTGGTTCATTCTTGTATGTGAGTCCCATAGTTTCAGACCAATTCCAAGGTGTAATGTCCAAGACAAACCATACATTATCAAACTTTAGGATCTTCTTACTAGGCCATCCCTTAGTCTTTATGAACAACTCTTCAAATAAATGTTTCTCATACAACTTCCATAGATAGTCATCACATGTGATAGGTATGTTGCTTTGCCTCATGAACATCCTTCCATACATACCCTCATTGACTGTTCCAAAAGTTATAACATCCATCTCATGATTGAAATCTTCCCTTTCATGTGTAGAACACCTCATAGGTGTGACTACCATCAAAGACTATTTTTCTGATTTTATGTCTTCTTCATCTAACTCTTGTCTTGAAGATAGGGTTACATCATAACCAACAATCTCCTTGAATTCTTCTTGATGAATTAGATCCTCTTTCAAGTCTAAAATAATGTTCTTTTCCATGCAACCATCTCCATCTTCTTTCTCAGTCCCAAATTGATCATTTCGATCATGTCATGTACTAGGGGTTTGATCCAACATACCCAAATCATTTTGTTCATCCACTTCCTCACTACAATGTTGTATAGATAATATGGTAATTCCATGCTCAAGGAATGGATCATTAATAGGATTCATGTCTTCTTGTGGCTGATTATAAGGCAACACTTCTTCTTTTACCTCTGGAACAATTACAACACGCTCATCTTCAACGGTTGTTCTGGAACTCTGTTCTTCTGTGGTCTGATCAATGACAACTAATTCACCATTCTCCCAATCATTACCCTTGTCAAACTCATCATAGAGACTTCTAGATATTTCATTTGCAAATGTAGATGAGTAATTGTATTGCCTAAATTAACTTGATAGGGAATCTTCATCCTGCTACAAGCTATGAGCTTAACTCCTTTGTGACTGCAAAAGATTTCACCTCATTCGGGAAAAATTGCTCATGATGCCTCCAACACTTGAACTCACATGATGCTTCTTAGGTCTTTGCTCTACCTTTGATCTTTTCTTATCCTTCATAGAAAAATGTGATCTCCCATCATGTGGCATACTGCCATCTCCTACTGGCAAACCATTCACTTTCATATTACCCAAAACTTGAGTCATTAATTGCATCAAATGATTTTGAGTAGCCATCATTCGTTCCAAGTTCCTATTTGTTCATTGCCATTCCACCAAATATGAATCCATAACATTGCCTGGTGGACTTCTAACTCTTCTGTGTCTATCCATTTTTGCAATCCTTCTATAGTGTTAACCAAACGAAGTTTGATCTCTTGATGTATGCATAGGACCCATCTCTGACTAGGTCAATCTTTTCACTCATAACACCTGGATAAGAATAGAGTTAAATCACAACCCAAGATAAGTGGATATAACTGCAAAGTACAATGCATGAAATGCTATTGGAATAAGACTTGACTATTGTCAATACCAAATATACCCTCTAGGATGGCAAGATCCAAGCTCTGATACCACTATAATGTCCCGTTCTAGGTTTACATACACTTTTCGGAATCTTGCAATTTCAAAATTCAAAACCTAGGACTGAATTTCTGATTTTCTTGTTTGCACCTTTAATTTATCTTCAATAACATGAAATATGGAATAGCATATGCCCAAATATTTATGGCAAACAACATACACCTAACTACTTAGAATGAAATACACCATGCATTACACATAAAAGATCTAGATGATAATGAACAACTGAATTAGATCATTGCTATCATGAATTCAGTATGCTTCAAACTTCAAATACATCAAATGTATGGCTTTATCATAGCTAATTACAAATGGGTACTCGTAAGAAGTTGGGTCCACATAGAGGGGAAGTCGTGGGCAAAAAAATCCTGATAGAAATGGGTACCCGTTTAGGAACGGGTGCCCGAGCCTAAACAGGTACCTGCTTAGGAACAGGTACCCATTTAGAAATGAGTGCTTGAGCCTCAATGGGTACTCATTTAGGAATGGGTACTCGTTTCTATATAGCTATTTGAATTTGCAAAAAAACCAGTGTGCTATTTTTCCCACACAAAAGGAACAGGTACCCATTTTAGAATGGGTACTTGTTCCTAAAAGCATAGGCTCGAGAAAGCCACGGTAAGCCAACCCCTTGCTTTAGACCTGCAAGTACAAGTCTATGTTCAGATCAAGAGAAAAGACCAACTTTACCAATATGGTTGACAATGTTTTTTTTTTTAAATTACAAAATTAAAACCCATTACAAATGACGATGTGTAGTTTTCAAATATGTATTTTTTTTATTTGACCCCTTTTTATATTTATAAATTAATTTATAAGCAAACTGGTCCAAAAATTTGAAATGATAGGTGTTTGTATTTTTTTAATAACTTTCAATTTTTTAAATTTTTCAAAAAAAAAAATATGTCATCAATCTAGACATCATTCTCTACACAATGAAAACAAAAGTCATTTTATGATTAGTTTTACTCAAATTATATTGGCCGTACACAAGGGGTTTCTGAAAACAACAATTAGGGCCAATAAAAAGTTAATAAAAAAATATTTGGAAAAAAATTATAAAAAAATATCCCCATCAAACTTCACTGTACTACACATCTTTCCCCAAAAGGATTCAGAAAAATACTTTTATTTAGGTCAAATTATGTTGGTCATACACATGCATGGTATGGTAAAAAAAAGTGACTTTTAATTAGTGGTTTTTAGACATGCCTATTGAAAATCAATTTGTATCATCTGGGTATTAAAATAAATTACATATTTGGAAACTAGACTCTGAGCACTACATTTCATATTACTAACATTTTTCAAGATTCAATCTTTAAGTGCTTCAAATTTTTAGGTCAAATGTGACAAATTCTAAAAATTAGGGAAAACACTTCCACTTTTTGGCCAAAAAGTGGACCCAACTTCTTGCACTGACCCAAATATCAAGATGCTAGTACAACTCAGATGAAATGATGAATACATACCAATTTCAATGCTCAGATCTATGATGAAAGACTTCAATGATGAATAATATTGATGCAAAACAACTCACAGTATGATCACTGACCAATGATAACTAGCTGACAAGTGAGATCGTTGCCTAGATTTATGCCAAATCAATTCTATTATGATATCATTGGTCTTCAATGCAGGTAACTATCACTATGAATGTGAATTGTGTTCCAAATGGCCTCTATGTAGATCGCTGCTCCTCTAATTGGTGTTGTTGCCTCACTACAGATTGTCCCTTATTAATGGTGATACCAAAGTCTTCAAAGGTAGTCAAAACCATAGCGGTATGACAACACTCATATATATATATATATGATGATCATTGTCAATGACAAATCTGCCTCAGATCGAATGATGATGCCACAGTTGAATTGATTGGCTCCAATATCAGATCGCTGTCCCTTTGAGAATGATAAGGGATGCAAATGCTACAAATTATATTGTCTTAAAATAGTTTAGCGATTCCTTAATGATGAATTTGCTAAGGTGGTGGCTAGAGCAAAATCTGTGTGTGATGGATTTATAAGATGTAGAATCAGTGCTCTATGGAATCGAGCAAGAATATTCTCGAAATCCTTAATGAAATCGACAAGTCTTCAACCAAGTCTTTAATGCAAATCTTCAATCAACAACAAAGGTCTCCGACCCAAATTTGAATGATGATAATCTATCAAGCTCAAACAAAATCTTTGATGAAGCACAATTGTGAACTCCGTGTGAATCTACCTCCTAGTGTGATTGGGTTTTTGTCCAACACACAACTCTGCAAGGGTTTTCATCCTTGGAAGATCAAGCAAATGAATTCTAAGAATAAATGCCAAAGTTTACCAAAGATTCATGATCTGCAAATGAGCTCCCTCATGCTTGCTTTATACTTGGATTTTTCACCTTTAGTCGATGAAGCCAACAATCCAAATTAAAGATTTGAATAACCATATTTTCCCTCCAATTTGATATCTCCAAGGGTGGCATCCAACTCAGTGCACTATTTTATTATTTTTATTTGATTTTATTCTCCCAATGATGAGTGCATGCCTCAAGTATCCATATTTTGTGAATTTAGCACGTTTTCCAATGTGAGTGCCACACTTCAAGGGACCCATATTTTAATATTTCCAATCTCCAAGATGAGCGCTCTAGATATAATAAAATATTATTATTTATCTCCAATTTTGGTCACCCATAATTAAATAATAATAGTTTATTATTATTTAATTCTAATCTCTCCAAGTTGCGCATTGAAATTATAAAATAATAATAGTATTATTTTATTCCACAAATCCTCCAATGGTTTTCCCAATCAAAATTCACTATTTCCTTTGATAATTAATGTAGGAATTACATTAATTCAATTTTCCCATCTTCTTTGGTTAACTAGTTCAGCCAACATTCTATTTTCCAAGCCTCTGAACAAAGTTATCTTCTCCAATCCTTAGCTCAACCAAAATATCCCCTTGTTTTGTCAAATTAGCCAACGAGAATGAGAATAGGCTAACTCTATCCTCTGTTTGGTGATCACACTGGAAATGGGGACATTACATGCATGTGTTTCCAAGGACATGATAAAGGCATCACCATCATCCTAAGAGGATTTTCAGATTCATCATCATAATTCTTCTTCTTCTCCTCCTCCTTGTAATCACTTCTGAAATGCCCAAGTTTTCCATAGTTCCAACACTTAGCCTTGATCTTTCTTGGAGATTTTGATCTAGACTTGTTTTTCTTCTTGTCCCTTTGCTTTCCTTTCTATTTCAATCTGTCATGAATATCTAAGGTCTCCTTAGCTGATTCATAAGTTTTCTCTGCATCTCCTCTAAAGTTAATGAAGAAAATGTCTTATCCATTTTGAATTTAGAGATAATACTCCCAATTTCCATCACCAAGTGATCCCATGAGTTTGGAAAATAACATAACAAAGTCATGTAACAATCCTCTCCATCCTCAATCCAACAGAGTACAACTTGGTAACAATTATGTTGAAATCATTGAAGTGCTTAGCCATAGAACCACCATCCTCCATCCTAAGGGTATATAACTTATTTCTCAGTAAAAGTTTATTTACCAAGGATTTAGCGTGATAAATCTCACCCAACTTTTCTAGAGACCTACAATGTTGTTTTATTCATGTACATTCAATAATATAGAGTTTGCCAAACACAACACAATGAGGCCCTTGACTTTTCTATCCATTTTGTCCTAGTTTTCTTATGACATAGCAATAGGTTTGGATCCCAATATTGCAACTCATAGATCTCTATCCACAAGCATATCCTCCATCTTGAGCTTCCAAACCTCAAAGTTTGTTCTTGAGAACTTCTCCATTTGTATCATTGATGTGCTTTCCATTTTTCCTACAACAAGATCTTTTTTGTGCAATCTCACACTCAATACAAAATTAGTACAAAAACCCTTGTCCCTACACCTAGAATTTGAGGTGATTAGGCTATGATACCAAATGAAAGGAAGCATCAGTACAGAATATGCTTCCTACACTAATCTATGAGAGGAGGTATGTGCAAAAATTAAACCAATCATATAGTTACAAGAAAATAAACATAAAAGCAATATACCATAACACAATGATTTATGTGGAGAAATTTTTCTAAGAGAAAAACACAACACTCCAAAGAAACTCAATGTATTATTCAGTAATCAATGGTTACAATACACTTGCAGAGTCTAAGCCTTTATATGAGTATCACCAACAAGAGATCTAGAGTAATTTTGGTAGCATAATAGTACCTACAAAACTCATTATCTAAACCTCCATCTCAAGTACCTAACAAATAGGAGACACAATACATGAAACCATCACATGGTAATTAGGAAACCATGAGCTAAAACCACCTAAAATCTGGCACCCAAATCCTTGATTAGAAATCCAACACCCAAACAAGATGAGTCCATAGGCTAAAAATAACATTCCTTCCACCTGTCATAAGCTCATCATAATCCACTCACCAAAATGGGTGCTCCATTTTGGATTCATTACCTTAATTTAAAGATTCCATATGATGTGTCATAACACGCACCATAAGTTGGTCAACACGTGTAACTCCCTCTTATAACTCTTTTATGTGTTATAGATGTTTTTACATTTCTACTGTGGAGGGTCCAACTTCTAGAGGCCATAACTTTTGATCTGGGAGGCTATTTGGGCTTGTTTTTCTTAAATTATAGATCTCAAAGAGATTTACATACTAGGAATCCTTGGAAGTGATGTCGAACAACCTAGAATTATTTTTGGGGCCTAAAATGACCTTTATAGCCTAGAAATTGAGTCTTTATGTTCTATAGCTTGAAAGTTGCTTTTTTTACATTTTGAACATTAGGAGCAAGGTTGAGACACCTTTCCTAACATTATAGATATATGGGTAGGTCTTCCCTCACAAGTCACATACTATATGAGAGCATATGCCACTTTTGACCATAGCTCTAATAGAGAAGTCCACAAGATGCCTTAACTAGACACCATTTGGGTTTACTCTCCTAGCTTCAAAAACTCCTCGTAAACACTTTCTAAATCTAGTCTACAATTGGGAAAACACTCATCCCATGTGTTTGGAAACCTTGTAGCAACTACAAGAAACTCCACATCAAGATGAAATTCAAAGCCCCTCATCACAATTTTATCCTCATGACATCCCATATCAAAATCTAGTCCCATTTGGTAGTCAAACCCTTGCAATCATCTTTAAAATGTTGTCAAATCCACCATCTTAAAACATGATAACACCCTTCAACTCTCTTCAATTATATCCACCACCCATTATGTGGAAGCCCTCTATAACACTACCCTCTATAAGTGATGTGTAATTATGTTTACAAGGGTATTAAAGGGGTTTTAATTTGTACCAAGCTATCAAATGTGTCTTCATAAATGATGGAACCATGAATTATGTTGGGAAAGTATTAGGGTGATGTAAGACTTTGACATGGTGGATCATGACTACATGGTACTTTCAACACAACTTAAAGAGTTGAACCATCCCGAAAGAAAAAGACGGAAGAGGAAAAGGGTGGGAGAGTTGGACCATCAAAGAATTTATTGTAGGCATCTGCTATAGGAAATAGGAGAAGAACACATCTGCAACATGTTGTCTCTAAAAATAATGTGTGTTTATTTTAAACTATGGACTCCCTTTGTATTTCACAATATTAGGCTCGAGCAATCATACTTTCTTTTGAGCTATTAGCTACTGTACAAATGTGATTAGAAATCCATGATTTTTCTTCATAAACCCATTGGACTTGATTTAATCATAACTAAAAATTGATTCACTTACCCACTTTTGACATTTTAAGTTTTCATGTCTAAGATGTTTACAGACCTATAAGACCTTGGCCATTGTGATTTATCAATGGTTCACATCCACAAGCTTAAATTATTAGTTAGACTTGTGATGTTGTTTGTAATCCACTTATTCCATTTTCAAGTTCAGATACCTAGTTAAGTATAGAATCCCAAGGTTTGTTCTAAAAAGTTATTAGACCCAAGCGTACAATAAAGTTAATTTTACCCTCTTTGTTAGTCTAAAACTTCAAGTTTTTCCTTTTATTTGTTTCTAGAGTTGAGAATCCTTCACTAATTTGGTTAACCTCATGACTTGCATCTACATTCTATTAAGATGACCTACTTAATTAAAGAAAAGGTAAATCCCAAAACCAAGATGTTTCTAATTCTTGATATTCAATCACTCACATCTAGAAAGTTGTTTTTCTTTAAATTAGGAGTTTTTGGATACATTTTGCCTTATTATATATAATCTATAGTTAAATTTTAGATCTGTGGTCATTTTAAGTGACTTGAAACTTGAAGCCCAAAAACCAAGGAAGAAAAATATTGATTAAAGAAAAAGTTAGCACTAGTTCTTAAAAATAAATTGGAATGATGACATGACAACTCTTTAGAAAACTATAGTAGGACATGTGGACATATAATTTGTATGAGCGCCACTAGTGTGCTTTATCAACCTGACAAGTTTTAAATGTTTCCATTTTCAATGTTTAAAAATAATCTTGATCATGGATGTCATATTTATGAGTTAAATATTTATAAATATTTATTGAATTTATTAGGCTTCTAGTAGTTGATTGAATTTAATGAGTCTTGGAATCTTATGATTACATTTTTGTCATGGGATCTTGGAATAATTTACTTCAAAAATTTCATTTGTTAAAGCTATAATGATGAAGAGATACAAAGAAGCCATTGGAGATGTTTGAAATAGTTTCAATTGTTTGATCCTAAGAAAGAGGAGATATGGTGACGATGCAAGTACAATATACTGACACACTTCAATACCCACACAAAGATTTACACTTCAACACTTTTTACCATTTCTTTAAGAACTAGTTCCTGAGAAAGAGGAGATATGGTGACAAGGCAAATACAATATACTGACACACTTTAATATCCACACAAAGATTTACACTTCAACACTTTTTACCATTTCTTTAAGAACTAGTTGAAGGACAAAGTTAAGTTCATGGTACTAGAATAGACTAGGGTTTCCTATTTACACAAGGTTGCATGCAAGTTTAATAAATTTCCATGTCAAGACCTCCTTATGGATATCTTTGCATTTTACACAATATAAGGAGATGTTATTTGTAATTATGATAAAGAACCCATAATCATGATAAGACTAGAGGCCTTTCATGATATGCTTCATATTCCAGAAACAACATTGTGGTATGATGCATTAGTTGTGAAATAATGGATAAAGGAAAATGATGTTCTGGAAACCTTATAGAATTGGGTTAGTATTGAAGTGGACATACCTCCACACAATAGCCTAGAAAAGTACTCAATTAATATGTAAAGGATGCCATGGTTATAATGTGTAAATTATTTGGGCATAGGGATTCCACCCACTTAAATGTGTCTTGAGTCCCACTATTATATATGATTCTAGCTTGAAGGACATGATCCTGAACTATGGAGATTTAATTTTAACTATCCTAAAACAACAATTATTGAAAGCCTAGGTAGGAGGCGATTTTTACATGGCTTCTTATCTTATTGATGCAATTTGTGTGACCATGAGATTTCCAACTTCACTGAAAATTGGTGAATTGGTGAGGTTGGAGTGATTAGAGACAAGTTTTACCCCATGGTCTATGAAACAATCTATAAGAAACCTATCACTTATATGTATCCTATACTAGAAGAAAAGATTAAAGCAAACAAGATAACAACTTGGTGGATCTACCCAAAACACACTTGCATAGTGGTTGAAGGTACTCTCATCAGTCCACACATCTTATCCAAGTATGTACTCCCAAAGATTGCCAAGTTTGAAATATGTTTTCAATTATCTAATTCCATTGCATTAATTTTAAACTTAGAAGAAAATAGGGAGTATTCCTATTATTCCATTCAAGCTCACATGGGAAAAACATACAATTTCATGTTGATTCCAAAAATTAGGAATAAGATTACATCTTTTATCTTTGATTAAGATCTCACATGTGTTAGACTTGGAAAGGGCATGGAGATCACTCAAAAGGAAGAAGAAGGTGGAGAAAGGAGGAAATAAGAGCATTGCAACAAATCATGAAAGATAAGGATTATTGATTGACTGACAATGAGCATTGGAGAAGGAGTACACAATGTGTGTCCAACTCAAGGGTACAGTGTACACCTAGGATTGTGCTGGCTAGGGCTTGTGTGTGCACTCGTGTTGAGCATGTTTTGTTGAACATAGCTCTAGAGCACTTGTGTGTGTGTGCTTTCTAAAAAGGAGCAAGATGCTTGGGAAACATGTGTGTTTTCTGAAAAAAGAGCTAAATGCTAGGAAGCACATGGTTGGTTCAATCTTTAATCCATTCTCCAGAGTGATATTGGAAGAACTTTACAGAACACAAAAAGATGTGTATTTATTGGACTTTCTATGATGGAAATTAATTAAGTACTAAACTTAATGTTACTTGGAAAGATATTAGAATCATGATATATGTGGGGTTTTTATGTTAATCTAATTATGAATTGTGTATTGACTATGTTAATTATTTACTTTAGAATTCTTATTAAAATAACACATGTTGTAATTTTCATTTGCTATCTATTGATATCTTCGCATATTCTAAACTATCTTAACTCTCAATATTAACCATAATAAATGTGCTAAAAAATAACTTTGGGAAAAGTAGGTGTATATATTAAATAAAATATTAATAGTAGAGATTATATTAAATTAAAAAATCATATTTAATTATACCATATAGTTCAATATTATATTATATTATATATAGCAATAAAAATTTATACATTGGTACTATTCTTTGAAGTAGAATCAATTTACTCAAAATAGGAGGAAAAGTTTCAAAAACATTGGAAGTGGAATTGCCTGGCAAACATTAATAAGTTTTGCTTATTAATAGCAGCAAATTCCGTCCATAAAATAAATCTAATTGAATTTTTGGAAAGCGGAATTGTGTGGCAAAGATTAATAAGTTTTGCTTATTAATAGCTGAAATTTAATGCTTATATCTGTATAAATGTGAATCCTCAACAAATTCCATCGGATCATTAATAAGTTTTGCTTATTAATAGCCAAAATTTAATGTTTATATATTAAATTTTTGGAAAGTGGAATGGCGTGGCAAACATTAATAAGTTTTGCTTATTAATAGCCAAAATTTAATGTTAAATTTGTATAAAACCCTGAATCCTCAACAAATTCCATCCATAAAATAAATCCCATTAAATTTTTGGAAAGTGGAATGGCGTGGCAAACATTAATAAGTTTTGCTAATTAGTAGCAGAAATTTAATGCTTATATTTCTATAAAAAGTAAATCCGTGCTCTTAATGGCTCAAATTATGAGCCAATCACAACGGAAAAAAAAAAAATTGTTCAACATTCAAAATAATACTCTCTTGTGATTGGTTTATTTTACATAAATTAATCACTATATAAAATGACAAAAAGAATTAATAAAAAATAAAGTTAGTTAAGCCCTTTTTCAAAACTACTACCAATAATAAATGCTAAAGTGATCAAAATCACTTTATAGAAGCTCTAAAATCTTTAGACAAAATTAATTCAATTATAATTCTTTCAATCTTTGATTTAATGGTAGTCCTTCTCTTCTTATTCTCTTTTGATTGGCTCAAACACAACTCTAAATAAATAATACTTCTTAATCGTTTTCATTTAATAGTATTAAATAGAAGATTTTTAATGTTCAAGAAACCATTTAATAAAATACAACAGAACAGAATTTTTTTCACCTGCGAGAAGACATGTGGCAACTAGAAATCACACAGGATGCTTACCGGGTTTTAATATAAAGGCCACTTCTCTCCCCAATACCTGTATAATCGGACACACCAAAAAAAAGAAGATGTTCATTATGTTGCAGGTTTTTAGCTTTGATTTGCCTACAGTTTCTGGTGTTTGTGTGTGTGAGTGAGGGAGCAGCAGAGTTGAAGGCGAAGCAGAGGCAGAATGGAGGATACAGTCCTGGGAAAATACAGCAGAGAGAAATACAGTTGCTTGAATTTCCTCTCAATTTGGAGTACTTGGAGGCAGAGTTTTTCCTGTTTGGGGCCTGAGCTGGTAGGTGGCGGGCCTCCTCCCATTGGCGCTGTCAAAGCTAATCTTGACCCCCTTGTGCAAGATATCATGGAGCAATTTGCTCATCAGGAAGTATGTCATCTCAGGTAATATTATCGTTTGTGAGAGTGTTTTTGGATTCAACTGTGTATGTTTTTGTTTTATGTTTAGAATCATATTCAATGATCCTTTATCAAGTCTAATATCATAGTTATCAAATATAACAATTTTTCCACAGTTTTTGATACTTTGAGAGTGGATTTAATGACATGAGCATCTCTGCAGTGAGGTTTGAGTTAAGAGATCCAAATAACAAACAATGTGTCAGGTTGACATCAAATTTCCACAGTTCATGATAATTATATCCGAGTGTTTCAAGATTTGATTGTGTAAAAGTTTTTTCTTCAATTTCTAATTCTCTTCTCTTGCAAGACATTATTGAGCAATTGGCTTACCAGGAAGTTGGTCATCTCAGGTAATATTATAGTTTATGAGAGTGTTTTTAAATCAATATGCAGGGCTATAAAGAAAACTGTAAAGGGTTTTCCAAGACCTCAACTGGATCTAAGTGCCAAACAATTCGCCAAAGTTTTCGACGCTGCATTCAATACCAAGTTGAATCCTCCATTTGATCCCTATGCCAACAGTCTCAATTATCTGCTTGCAAGCTACGTTATTCCCTACGTTGGCCTCACAGGCTATGTTGGCACCAATGCCTATCTTCGCTCTGAAACTGCAAAGCGAGTAAGCACCACCATTGTTAACATTTTAGCTAATTATAATTGTTAGGACTCGTTATTCTTAAACATCAATTGTATATTTTACTCACAAAATATAGTACTAACATTAGATTGTAGAGCTTCTGGAAGGTAACTCTGTAGCTTTTTTGCATCAACATGGATCACACTTCTGATGATGAATCACGCATCGAAACGAAAAAAGCTACAGAGTTATTTTCCTGAAGCTCTACAATCTTATGTCATGGACTGTGGAAATATCATAACTTTAATACTAACATTGATATACATTCTCATTCAGTTGGTGGCAGGTCTTCTAGGAGTGGAATCAGGGCAAGATGCAGTTATTCGCAGCTTGTTGTATAATAATAAGATGACAAAGGTGGCACCATATCCATACACAGTGGCTGAGTTTACAGACAGACTTTCCACACTGAGAAACAAGCTTGGGCACACCCAAGTAGTGGATGAGGGATTGGTTGTGAAAAAAGCACAGGGAGCAGAAGGAAAGGTGAAGGGCAACATTCTTGCAGGTGATAAGTTCTCAGTAGCCTATGGAAGAAGCCCTGCTCAGATTCTGAGGATTGTTTACTCCTCTGGTAATGAGTCAGTGCCTGGTGGAATATTTCCTCATGGTGGTGGGGGAATCATCGCTCAAGGCTTTCTCAATCCCCATCACAATTGATCATTCATAATCTATCTCCTTTCAAATTATTGTATGCAAAAATAATTGTCTTCCCATTCATGCTGTTTTGGGACAAAGTTTCTTGAAAATAAATTATTATGTTTTGGTTATGATATGGTGGTATTAAATAGTCCCTTTTTTATTATGTGTTCATTATAATATATTAGTTCCAAAAAAACATTTTGAATTTTTAAACTTTTACTCAATTCTATTTAATGTAATTAGTTGAAATTTAAATTTAAATATTTTTTTTTAACAAAATATATATATATATTGAAGGTCTAGTTGGGGTTCCTTTATAATGTTCTTATACTAAAATGTCCCCACATTCTCTTTGAACAAATATATTTTGCCTCTATAGTGCCCACATTCTATTTGAACATTTATGTATTTTGTCTTTAAATTGTAGAAGAAATTTAAATTTACACTTAAAAAATATGTTTTAATCATAATTTTGTTATATTTCTTCTCTTCTTTAAGAAAACTACCTTAAACAAGTGTCACGTAGTGGTTAGTACTTGCCTTGTCTTTGTAGTTTTGTGTTGTCATAAGAATTGATTAGTTATTGATGAAGTGATTTCATAATAGAGTATCTTTATAGATTGATTGATTATTTAATATTGTAAATGAGAATTATAATTTAATAATTATTCAACTATTAGTTATTGATGATCAAATATTTCTTTATAGAGTGCCTTTTGTAGTGAACCTTTTATTTTTCCAATCTAGAAATGCAATTAATATTTGTAGCCAAACTTTTTATTTCATCTTTTGTATAGAAGAAAAAGATGTAACTTAAAGTTAGTCAATGTGGTTGCAATATGTTGAAAATTTGCCTTAATTATTGCTTTGTAATCCCCTTAATATATTAATTAAATTATATTTATATAATCTCATTATACTAATTATAATACAATACAATATAAACACAATATAATTATATCTATATTAATTTTTTATAATCAATATTAATTTTGATATTAATATTAATTAATATATGAATTACAATATCAATACATTTGTTTACCTAAGCATGAAAGAGCTTAATTTGTTGTACCTTAAAACATCAAGTTGTAAGTAGTTACATAAGATCATATTATAAAGTTATGGTTCACTAGAGGGGTACCTAAATTTTCTAATAGGTGGTGCTGAGAAAATTTAGGAGCCTAAACTATTTTATCGTGCTGCTCCTGAGCTGGTAGGTGGTGGGCCTCCTCCCACTGGGGCTGTCAAAGCTCATCTTGACCCCCTTGTGCAAGACATCATTGAGCAATTCGTTTACCAGGAAGTTGGTCATCTCAGGTAATATTATAGTTTGTGAGAGTGTTTCTTGATTCAACTGTGTATGTTTTTGTTTCAAGGTGTTGGACCATATTCAATGATCCGTCATCAAAAGAGGAGAGTTATGGTCAAGTCTAATATTATAGTTATCAAATATGGTGGATATCAAAAACATTTTCACATTTTGTATAGCTTGTGAAAGTGTTTCTGGATTCAACTGTATATTTTTTTGTTTTAAGGTTCGGGACCATACTCAATGATCCATCATCAAGAAGAGGCGTTATGGTCAAGTTTAATATCATAGTTATCAAATATGGTGGATATCAACAATTTTTTCACATTTTTAGTACTGTGGCAGTGGATTTAATTACATTGGGTTCTCTGCAGTGAGGTTTGAGTTGAGAGATCCAAATAACAAACAATGTGTCAGGTTGACATCAAATTTCCAATCCATGATAATTATATCTGAGAGTTTCAGGATTTGACTTTGTAAAAGATTTTTCCTCAATTTCTAATTCTCTTCTCTTGCTGTCTATTTTTTATGAATTATGAAGTGTGATCTGAAATGTTGAGGAAAAAACTTTTAGATTGTCAAATTCTGAAACAATCAGATATAATATGTCAGATTGTTTATTTTTAAACTCCTTCAAATAAAAAAATAATCAAAATTAAAGGAGTTTTAGTTTATGGTATTGTAATAGGAATGGAATTGCCTTTTGTAATCTGGAGAGGTTTCATGGATTTTTTTGGGATCATAAAATTGTAGTTAAGAAATTTTAGGAAACTAACAATCTTATAATTTGTGTAAAAACTGTAAAACTACATCCCAACATCATTGGAACAGATTGCTTTCCAAAATACCTCAAAATCCAGTGGCTAGAATCGAAAAATTTCAGATGCATGTTGATAGAAAACTCTGAAGATCTCTGATGCAAAAGTAGGGACTCCAGGTTAAGTTTCCAGTTTACTATGTAGCATTTTTTCTCATTTCATGGGACATGTCTCTCCATTGCTTTAGATCTTCAAGTCCATGGCACTGTGTCTTTGGTTTCATGGAGGGCACTAATTCTTTTGTGTTAAGAAATTTTAAGTGGAAGTAAGAAATTTTAAATAAAAAATTATAGGAATATCATGTTGGTAGAAAAAATTTGTAGGGCTTCCTCAACACCAGTTTAAAGTTTTAAGATGGAAATCACAGCTCACAGCCAATCTGATTCTCTCTCAACTTTTCAAATCAATATGCAGGGCTATAAAGAAAACTGTAAAGGGTTTTCCAAGACCTCAACTGGATCTAAGTGCCAAACAATTCGCCAAAGTTTTCGACGCTGCATTCAATACCAAGTTGAATCCTCCATTTGATCCCTATGCTAACACTCTCAATTATCTGCTTGCAAGCTACGTTATTCCCTACGTTGGCCTCACAGGCTATGTTGGCACCAATGCCTATCTTCGCTCTGAAACTGCAAAGCGAGTAAGCACCACCATTGTTAACATTTTAGCTAATTATAATTGTAGTACTGGTTATTCTTAAACATCAAATTGTATATTTTACATACAATTATTTTCCAGAAGCTCTATAATCTTATGTCATAGACTGTGGAAATATCATATCTTCAGTACTAATGTTGATATACATTCTCATTCAGCTAGTGGCAGGTCTTCTAGGAGTGGAATCAGGGCAAGATGCAGTTATTCGCAGTTTGTTGTATAAAAATAAGATGACAAAGGTGGCACCATATCCATACACAGTGGCTGAGTTTACAGACAGACTTTCCACACTGAGAAACAAGCTTGGGCACACCCAAGTAGTGGATGAAGGATTGGTTGTGAAAAAAGAACAGGGAGCAGAAGGGAAGGTGAAAGGCAACATTCTTGCAGGTGATAAGTTCTCAGTGGCTTATGGAAGAAGCCCTGCTCAGATTCTCAGGATTGTTTACTCCTCTGGTAATGAGTCAATGCCCGGTGGAATATTTCCTCATGGTGGTGGGGGAATCATTGCTCAAGGCTTTCTCAATCCCCATCACAATTGATCATTCATAATCTATCTCCTTTGAAAATTGCATGCAAAAATAATGGTCTTCCCATTCATGCTGTTTTGGGACAGAGTTCCTTGAAAACAAATTATTATGTTTTGGTTATGATACGGTAGTATTAAAGAGTCCCTTTTTTATTATGTGTTCATTATAATATAGTACAAAGTTCCAACAAACATTTTGAATTTTTAAAGAAAGATATTAGAAAAAATCATTTTAGCCCCATTCATAATATAAAATTTATAATGTAAAATTTAAAATGTAATTAGTTGAAATTTACATTTAAATACTTCCTTTTAATTGAAATATATAATCAAAACATATATATTTTGAAGGTCTAGTTGGGGTTCCTTTATAATGCACCTATACTAAAATGTCCTCACATTCTCTTTGAACAAATGTATTTTTCCTCTAGTCCCCACATTCTATTTGAACAAATGTATTTTGTCTTTAAATTGTAGAAGAAATTTAAATCTACACTTAAAAAATATGTTTTAATCATAATTTTGTTAAATTTCTTCTCTTCTTTATGAAAATGTAGTGGCTAGTACTTGCCTTACCTTTGTAGTTTTGTGTTGTCATAAGAATTGATTAGTTATTGATGAAGTGATTTCATAATAGAGTATCTTTATAGATTGATTATTTGATATTGTAAATAAGAATTATAATTTAATAATTATTCAACTATTAGTTATTGATGACCAAGTATTTCTTTATAGAGTGCCTTTTAGATTGAATATTTCCTATATTAAATGAGAATTATAATAATAATTGAACTACTAGAGAGATGTAATCAATATTAATATTTGTAGTGAACCTTTTATTTTTTCAATGTAGAGATGCAATTAATATTTATAGCAAACTTTTTATTTCATCTTTTGTACATAAGAAAAACAAAAGGTAACTTAAAGTTAGTCAATGTGATTGCAATATGTTGAAAATTTGCCTTAGTTATTGCTTTGTAATCCCCTTAATATTAATTAAATTATATTTATATAATATCATTATATTGATTATAATACAATATAATATAAACACAATATAATTATATCTATATTAATTTTTGTAATCAATATTAATTTTTTTTTTTTAAACCAGAAAAAGGGGAGTGAACACCCGTATATTAAGAAATAATAAAAGTATTACAGAAAACATGGCCGAAGCCCAGTCTAGAGGAATAAAACCAAAAACACCCCAAGCCATCACAGAAACTAACAAAAGAAAAACGAATGAGAAAAAGTCACCCATTTGATCACCACTTAGGCCGCCACTACGCAGACGGGCAAAGAGAAAACACCGAGGAAAACAACCCACAGCACCTGAAGTCACCACCAAGGCAAGAGCGGAAAAAATGAAACCAGCCATCCACCCACGCTAGACGCAGCCGAAGAAACCGCCAGAGCCACCCCCACACTGACACCAAACGAATAGACACGGAGACCGCCAACAACCCATGCACTCCCAACCACAAAAAAGGAATCCCACCACCCCCGCAGCACGCCGCAGCCAACACAGGACCACCAGTAGTAAAAACATCTGAACATAGACCACGAACCCCACGAGAGACATCACGCCGCTGGTGGAGCAACCGGTAGAGCTTGTGCGTCCATCTCCATAGAAGGCTCAGACTGGCCACCCTCCTCCACCTCAGACAGTGCGTAAAAAGGCATTCCCGGGGCCAGGTCTGAAGCATGGATCCTGAGAAAGCGAATTGCTGTGAAAACATCCTTGATTCGCTCGGACCGTTTCTTGGAGAAAAGAAAGCAATAGGACCGAAGCGCATCATCCAATTCCGCACTACACAGAGATTTAAGACTAGATTGCATTGCCCTATAAATCACCTGCTGAGGAGGGGAATTCCGCAGGGAAGTGAGGTTAAAAATCCCACCGACGAGGGCGTCTCCTTGGTCCATCTTATAATTAGCTACTGCCACCTCCCATCGTTCCATCGTATAAATGTTCTTGAAGAACAAACCTGCCGCAAGAGAGTGGACATAGACACCATCCATCACTAGATCCATTATGTTGGAGAGGAGCTGCGAAATGACATCTGAATAGTTTAGGACGCGACCATCATATCCCCTGATCCAGGCATGCCCCACAATGTTCTGGACAGCAAACTGAATAAGAGTGCAATCCGAATCAATCAAAGTCATAAAGTCGATTGCCTTCACGCACCCCCTTATCTCTGGTTCCCAGTCCAAAGAAGGAAAAAATAACCTCTAGTTTAGCCGCGTATCCGCCATCACCAAGCGCCAGAAGACCAAGCCTTGGAAGAAGTTGGAGCGACAGAGACTGAGAAAAGCTAGCCAAATGAAACTGAGGGCTGGCGAAGAATAATAAAATCGTTTGCTTTAGCCACACATGAAGATAGGGAAGTACGCAGCCAGCTAATAGAAAAACCAGAAGCGGTAGCCACGTGTCTTGTAAAATACGGAGCAATCGGGACGGAGAGGCCGTTGCGCCGTCAAAGAATAATATCAAACCAGGGAGGGCTGCCACTGCAAAAGATATTAATGAACATACAATGAAGATAGATTCACAATCTTTCTCATGCGGGCAGGACAAGTGAGAAAGCTGGAACTGTCTAAATACACTCAAACTCACTATTAAAACCCGATCCAACGTCCCTGCAGAGTGTTAGACGTCCTTCCCTCACAATAAATGCAAAAATAAATGAGGCGGTCCCCCAACTTAACGCAAAACAACACCGGTAGCCTGGGAAGGGACACCTCAACCTTACATGTGGACAGTCGAGATTAAGGCCTGATAGTGGCGCAAAGCTTACTCGGCTTCCATGTCAGCATACAGGATAGAGTTCAAGCAACTAGTCAGGAGGTGATCATCAGAGGGGAAGATAACGTGTGCATTCTCATTGTCCAATGCTACATTGGCTAAGAAGTCCGCCACCCTGTTACCTTCACGTAGCGTGTGGGAAATAATGAAATTATCAAGTCTGGATAGAAGAGATTTGGCTAGGCCGAGGATGTAATTCAGCTTCCAATTGTCTAAGCCTCTACCTTTGATGGCGTTTATAACAATGAGGGAATCCCCCTCTATCCACACGGTTCTTAGACCCTTTGCCAAAGCCAGATTGAGTCCATGCACCAGAGCCCATGCTTCTGCCTCATTGTTAGTGCCTGGGGGTAACTTGGTTGCCTTAGCTGCAATCAGATCACCATTTGAATCCCTAATGACACATCCCGTTCCGGAGGGACCAGGATTGCCATGACATGCCCCGTCAAAATTAATCTTATAGAAAGGAGAAGAAGGTGGCGTCCATTTAACCTGATCTCTACATGTGGCCATCTTAGCAGGTCCTGTGATAGAACCAAGCCCCATAAATCTGATAGAAGGCCAAAACGATATGATTTCCTCATCCCATTTGGACCATACCAACTTGGAAGGGTTAATGGATCTAAGGTGGGTCACTACCTGATCCGAAAGAGCAGCTTCGAGCTTGGCACAGACCTGAGACGTGGAACTTGCTTCCTTCCTAAAAATACGCAGATTCCTTTCCCACCATATATGCCAGATGACCATGGAAGGTCCCAATTCCCATAGGCAGGCTAATGTAGAGTTACCGAACAAAAGGGGCCAATTTTTGAACATAAGGAATAAAGATTTGGAAATAGGACTAGTCCATTTTAACTTCCTGTAGAACTAGGTCCAGCATACTCTACTAAAGGGGCACTGAAGCAAAATATGATCTACAGATTCTTCCTCGCATCAAAAGACTGGGCTTGGGTAATCAATAGTAATTTTGATATTAATATTAGTTACAATATCCATACATTTGTTTACTTAGGCATGAAAGAGCTTAATTTGTTGTACCTTAAAACATTAAGTTGTAAGTAGTTACATAAGATCATACTATAAAGTTATGGTTCACTAAAGGGATACCTAAATTTTCTAATAGGTGGTGTTGAGAAAATTTAAAATCCTAAACTATTTTATAAATTTTATAATAATTAATGACTAGTATACCTATTTTTAGGAAATCTATGGAGGTGCCTATTCCACTTCAATCATTAAAGAAATATTACTATGTACATTTCTAACATATAAAACATCCCTTATCTCACCCACCTTTTTTTTCATATCACTTATTATGTAAATCTATAAATCAATCTATCCATCTATAGTGAATATTGAGAATATTTAACTAAATCATTGTCTTCACAGCTGCGGCCATTAACAAATTTATTTTGTACTCTTTATTTCAGAGACTTGGAGCGCACGTTTGAGTAGACCATTTTTATGGCTTTATGCTATATTCCTATAAAAAATAGGCTAAAAGATTCACATACATATATTATAAAAATAGGAAGATGTTTTATTCAATCCTACCACCATCACAGGGCTAAGGAAGCATGCAACTTAGTGAAAATGTGTAGTGGAAGAGCCCAAGTGTTAGGGTTTGAATGTTAGAACTGCAGTCTAATTTCTCCCGTATGTTTGCATGAATCACCGCATCAGAACAGTTCTAAATAAAACTATAGTCTTTTAGTTTTTGCATGAATAATAATCTTCAGTTAGACCGCATAATTTGAGCATTTAAGTTTAGTGATCAGTTTAAGTTTACTGATCGATTTTTGCATTGTAAAAGAATCCTCTATTAATAGAGGTAGATTCTAATCATATTCAGAAGGAGGAGAATGAAAAAGCAGATTCAATAAAATATTTATTCTTGCTATAGCAATTGTTTCTTTTTTGCTGTGCGTGCCTGCTCTCTCTCTTTTTTTTTATCTCTCTGCAGTAATAAAGTGGTAATACAAGAGACGCGAATTAATACAAGTAACCCAGTTCTTCTAATCAGAGTATGAGTACGAGTATGAAGGAGAAGATTTAAAGAAATAGCGATGGAGGCTGGTGGCCAAATGGTTACGGCTTCTGATATTCCTGAATACAAGAAGATTACAAAAGTATACAAGAGAAGGCTAAAATTCTAGACTTAAATTCTTAAGATTCTAAGACTCTCTAAACTCTACTCAATCTGCCCATTATGCTTCCGCAATGGGTTATTTATAGCACCCTAATGACCTAGAAAGCAGGTAAAGAGAATCAAACCGATGATACCGGGTGAACCGGTGAAGGAGGTATATCATGCCGAATGGCAGACATTGACAGTCCTTATAAAAGTAATGTCGGGGAATCTCTTTATGGACTACAGCTTCTGCGTGAACTTGTACTGTTATTAGTGGAAGATGATAACTTGGTGCGGTCATATCCATAACGATAGACATCATTCCACCCAACAAGATGCCACTTGGCATGTAAACAAAATCTTTGGTGGATAACCCAATCTTGAAGATCAATATCATGATTCATAGTGGGTGTAAAGTAGGATTCCCACTTTAATCTCATGTTGATAATGATACGGGTGACAAGATCTTGACTGATGGGTTCATCTGGATTAGCAGTAGGAGGTCTGGCAAAATGGAAGAAATCCTCCACTTATTTTGTAATAGGTGCTGAACAGGTAATCCGCCAAGTGAAGAATGGTTTTCGAACAAGGTTAAGCAAGAGATGATACATATGGTCAGAATTGAGATGGAGTATCTCAAATTGGCCATAACCTTCCGCATATATATCAGGAGTAGAAATACAGCTGGTATGTGCAAGTGTTTCGGCTGCTTGAACAGAATTTTTAGTATAGTGATTGTTGAGGCCTTTTGTGAGAATATTTTTTTGTACAATCACATTCATATGTCAGAATGGTGCATCATAATTTCGTTCTCTGATGAAACCAGAAGGTCTGGAAGAAGATCCAGGATCTTGCATGAATACACTAGGCAGTGAGGGTCTGCTGAAATAGTCTGCCACAATATTCAATTTCCTAGAAATATGTTGGGCTTCATAGTTGAACTGATGTAAATACTCTTGCCATCAAAGATTTTTTCCACGACCATCTTTTCATCCATGGTCCTTGTCTTTGAAAGTTAAGAATCATGTGCAATCAGTTCTGATCACAAAATGTTTCAGATGCATTAACTTCAGAGCAAATTTCTTTAGATTCTTAACCACACTATAAATCTCTTTATCAAAAGAGATCCATTTTCTCACATCTGCTAGGAATGTGCCACTAGCATACTCAGCAAGTAATTCGACTCCATCCTTAATGAAACAAAGATGGCCTCCCCAAGCATAATCAGAGGCATCTGTGTAAAGCACAAATTGGGTCGTAGTAGGGACATGTAAAACTGGCAAACATTGGATCTTTTGTTGGATGAGTTGAACTGCTTGTGTATGGTCTTGAGTCCATAGTGGCTTTCTTTTGGAGAGAAGTTACTGTAGGGGTTCCCGATCAAAACCTGCATGAGGATAGAAATTATTTACATAGTTCAAAATACCTAAAAATCCTTGCAGCTTCTTAGTGTTCAGAGGAGGCTGGAATTCAAGGATCTTAGCCTTAATGTGTGGTTGGACTTCTAACTGTCCACCTTTAACAATCATTCCTAAGAATTTACAAGAGTTGGTACACCATTGAATTTTGCTCAGGGATAGAACAATCCCAGATTTAAGAGCAAGTCCATAGAAAGTATTTAAATGGGAACGATGTTCCTCAAAAGTTTGACTGAAAATAAGAATATCATCAATATAGACACACAACCAGTCTTGACATCCAGTGAAGACCTTATCCATCCGTTCTTGGAAATAAGGTATTAGAGCAAAGAAAAAGATCAGGGCATTAGATTATCAGAGCCATAAGGTGCAGATCTGAAGTGTTCATGAATGAGAAGATAAAAGTCATTGAAGCTACCTAGGAGTGAAAGTTTTGGATTGCTGTAGGTGATTATATCATGGTATCAAGCAACAATCTCTCACAGCCTCAGGACCCTATTTTCAATGGTAAGAATTACAAGTTTTGGTCTATTAAAATGAGAACTTTGTTTTGTTCACAAGATACTTGGGATTTGGTAGAAAATAGTTTTGTAGAACCATAGGATGAGGCTGCCCATTAGACATTAACTTGAACACAAAAGGAAGAGCTTAAAGAAAATAAGAAAAAGGATGAAAAGCTCTATTCCTAATCCAATAGGCAATGGATGAGTCCATCTTTCCTAGAGTTGCAGCAGCAATGAGATCCAAGACGGCATAGAAAATTTTGGAGAAAGTATCTCAACTGCAAACTCTTAGGAGAAATTTTGAAAATTTGTAAATGAATGATTCAGAGTATATAGAGTACTAAACATTGTGAACCAAATTAGATCTAATGGAGAAGCAATAATAGTTCTCCATTATAGATTAGATGATCATAGAAAAAATTCTTAGGAGTTTACCCAATAAATTTGATTCAATAGTTGTAGCTATTGAAGAATCCAAGGATTTGACAAAGTTATCTGTAGATGAATTAATGGGATCTTTGATAACACATAAATCCAGAATGAGTAGGAATAACAATACTTCTTTTGAGAATGCTTTCAAGTCTCAGGTATCATTTGGTAGAGGAAGAGGAAGAGGAAGGTCAAACTTGAGAGGAAGAGGCAGAGTGTAATGCCCCGTCATGCAACCCTAGAGAGAGTTAGACTAACTAGAGCAAAATTCTAAAAATAATTTTTTTTTTTAAGAAAGTAAATGTAATAACATTAACCAAAGATAACATAATACACAACATAAAGAAAAGTGCACTTCCAACTCCTCTAAGGAAACATAACTGCATCAGTGAATAGAAAATTAAAACCACACAAGTGATAGACATTATACTGCTACTACAGATAAGATCAACTTTTACATTAGCAAGATAGTTAATTTACAAAGTTACAATACAAGATTACAATACCGATCACGTCAGTTTACAAATAAATACATCTGAAAGTATACAACTCTGAAGGTACAAAGCAAATCTAGAACTGGATCACTTCTGCACTCCAAGAATACCAATGGATAGCTATGCCTCCCAACCATGTAGAAACCTAAGGTCCACCCCACCGAGCTAGGAGATAACAAAGAGGTTTCCACCAGGTCAAGGTTATAGCCAAGGACACAAAAACCCAAATCTAGACTCCTTGCAGACAACCAGGATAACAAGATTGCACAAAAATGATAGTAATCCACTGGACAAAACAAACATCCAACCAAGATAAAACAAGAAGCCAAGACTATACTCTAGAAGTAATTGAGTTGCATAAGGAGAGTGTCATCGCATGGTCCTAGTATGGGTTACCCAGGCTATCTATCACCAGAAGCCGGACCCCATCTATGGTTACCTTGGCAGCCTCTCTCTAGGCACCGGCCCCATAGGGTGACGCATGTGGACATGACAGGTCCTCTCATGGAGACAAAGAGGTCGACCTTGCCAACCAGGCCTTCTCATCCCATCCTTAGCCTGCAAGAGCACTCAAGGAATGGGTGAGGTATCTTACTTATCTTGTTATGTGTTTTACTACCCCAACCCTCCTAAAGTTATTAAGTTTCCACTTGCTCATAACTTCCATGGGGTTACCCAAGTGGCCTCTCACTAGGCACCGGCCCCACCATGGAAGCCACTCCCTTAGCAATCTCTGATCAAACAACCAAACCACCACATGCAAAGATAAGGTAAAAAATGGCTTCTAACCATTACTCAAGCCATTTACTTGCCCTCAATAATACAAATCCCATTGCATTGACATGCCACTATCCGGAACAAAGACCAAGACACCACACCTCTAGAGTTAGGTACTAAACCAATGAAAAAGTAACCATTATCTGACAAGGACAATGCTTCCACATTTTGACACCAAGTACACATGACATCCCTCAAGATTCCCACTTCACAATTAACCAAATCAAAGACATAAACTCCACCCCAAAGTAAACACGATGATCCAATACAAGTGTATAGATACGACTAGGAGGGAAAATGAGTAAATGAGATTCAATAATTCATAACTTAAAACATGGAAATACATATAAGGTTATAACTTCTTTTGAAGAAATTTAATCCTACAAAAGCAACAAATCTAAACAACTCCAAATATAATCTTTTCCTAACTAACCTTCAATGACTACCATTAAAACAAGCTATAAAATTAATCATATGTTTACCAAGAGCATAAAACTCCATTAACTTTAAACCAACTACAATTTCAATAGAACAACTATAAATTTATGAATCTATAAACTTCACTATAAGCATAACTTCCATTACCTTTACCAATTGCCAACAACCATATAAATGAATTACAATTGACATAAAAACACCTTCAAAACAAATATACTTCTTTCCCAAATATATATATATATATATATATATATTCTTGCTATAAAAATTTTCGTCAACCTTCTAATAACACTTCATACTAAGAACAGCTACAATAAGTACATGAACTTCCGGTGGTCATTCAACTATCTCATTTTCTAATTACTACCAACTATTAAAACAACATCTATATTTATATCCATATAATTTTCATAAGCATTATTTACTATATTACAAATTCAAATCAAACATTATAAACCTACCTTATTTCCTATATGCAAAGGTTCTGAACTAACATCTTACCAAGAATCATTTCAATTCTAACACATATAGACCTTTTCCTATCATGAACAACTACTACAAAAACCAAAATATGTATATTCTTGCTAAGATACCAAACTTTCCATCGATCGTCTAACTAATACAATTTCTAATAAAGCAACTATAAGTAAATATTTTTTTTCTATTTGCATATATTACTATCAACACGATACCTACTACCATTCTAATGAGAACTTCTAAAATTACAAATATATTCCTTTTTCCAAACATAATTTACCATCTAACATATTAAAATCTCAAAACAAAACATTATAACCTACATAATTTCCTATAACCAAAAGTCACTAGCTAACATTCACAATTTCAATCAACTACTATAACCTATATAAATTCCTAACATTTAACCACTTATAATATCAAATCAAACTTATGTATTTTCCTATGAGCATGGATTACCATCTATTATTTTACCACTTAAGATTTCTAATATAAACAACTACCAAGATATCTATTTCTAAAAAAAAGGTGACTTCTTTCCATTATATATTCTAAGATTACAATTTTCTAAATAACCAAATTACAGAATATCAATAACAAAGTTATATTTTAAAAAAAGCACAACTTAATTTATTAAACTTCTTGCATATACTAAAAAAAGGACAACATTAATTAAATAAATTAAATTCTAAAATGATACATTACTAACAAATGAACCTTCTAATATCATCTTCTCCCTAATATTGACTTAATAAATCCAAACTACACTCAAAATTAGAAGTTTTCCATACTAGCAAGATCTCCTCCAAGCCTTCTATTTAAAAACAATAACAACAAATAACCTTTCTATGAGCTCAAATTGAAATAACTTTCAAGATTTCAATCACATTATTTTTATTAAATAAATTTTAGGCTCAAACAAGATACAATCACATTATTTTTATTAAATAAATTTCAGGCTCAAACAAGATACACAGAAGTCAAAGAGGAATACAAACAATTCACAAAAGTTGCCAGCTTAAAGGAAAGATAAGAACCAAAAATTTCATTCAAAATAAGGCAATGAGAGGGTCGGCCGTACAATGTCACAAGAGAGGGCTGCAAATCTTCAAAACAAAGTTGCACCATATTTCTCCCAACACTGTACAGTCTAGGTCTGATCATGGAGGAAGGTAAGCAAAAATTTTAATCATAAGGAAAAAATAACGATGGGGTCTCCTATGCTGTATGGTCAAAGGCAAAAACTAAAGTTTTTTCACAACGACAATAGCATACTCATACAAGAGATTTCAATTGCTAAGGTAACACAATTTGTGTAAATTATCATATGGTTAAATTGTTTTCTAAGGAATAAAGCCAGAGCTTCAAACTGAGTTTTAAATCTATTGCAAAAGATGAATTAAACGGTATCTTTCAGCCATCAAGAAATTTTTAAAGCAGATTTGAAGGGAATTGTGAAGAAAACTTCACAAGATTTGGTCAAACTCCTAGACATGCTTGCAGGGTAACTTTCTAGAGGAAGTAGTGTTGAAGACACAAGATTTTCATCAGGGTTACATAGATAGAAGCATAGAATCCAAGGTAGAAAGGAAATATGAATAACATGAGAACCAAAAGTGGTTGCAAACATTAATAGGTTATCATGGAAAAATATATGTAAAGGCCATTTCACTTCTGTCAAAGATATACAAATGTGAGATAAGTTTGCAAGAACGAATGGGATAAGAGTTAGATAAAATATTAAAATTGAGTCATCTGATTCTTAGGATTGAGATCACAAAGCAGGGTTACAGATGATGGGGCACATGATTTCAAAAGGATGAAGACATAGGCTTAACCAGAAGAATACCTCTTGAAAGAATCTATAGAGGTTGGAGCAACAATCGACTACCCAGACACAAGAGGATACAAACCACAGAGATATTTAAATTCCAAATTACAGAACATGCAAGTTTCACACATAGGACATGCTAGTTTCACACATAGAATATGTTGCAATAAAATATAACTTACAAGATACAACAATTGTAAATTCACAGAGAGACAAATCACATACCCAAAATTCAGTCCCACCTCAAAATTTCTCCAACTCCTGCAACCAAATTCTCTGTTCTTCTCCCCATCTCTGTGCTCTTTCCAACTCCCCTTCCAAACAAAATTTTCCCCCATATTAAAAATGGTTCAACTCATAAAATTAATGCAGACATGCATCCGTTACCCAACATCCCACTCCTCCGAGAAATTCAAAGATTTGCTATAAAAAGAGATCCCAAATCTTCCAATTTCAAAATTGACAACTCAAGGCATTAATTTCACATATCAAAAATTATTCTGTACCAAAAATATACTAATTACCCATAACTCCAACTTATGACATAAATGCTTTAGAATAGTAGATAATTCAATCTAGTCCATTATAAAATTTAACCAAGGTGTCAAACAAAATTCTAGGCTAAACCTAATGTTATCCAATAAACATAATAGAAGCATTATTAATTAATATTAAATCATTAAAGTATTTTCCAACCACACATGAGCATTATTAACACAACTCGACTATACTCCAAAACACAGATTACCAAACATACAAGGCAAGGACCAAGTGTCACAATCACGACTCGAGACCATAATAGAAGACAAGGACCAACCTAGTGGAATAGACCTCGCATTATCTCCCATCACTGATACCCATTGGTGCAAGAACCCGCTCAAACCTGCTATATCAAGTGGAGTCAAGGTTCGGTACCTGCAGCCTGCATCCGAACAATTGGTTGTATACGATCAAATACATATATCTCAACACACATAGAGAGTCAAAGAGTCATGGCGTAGTAGGGTGCTCGAAGTGAGTAGTACTACACCGTCTCTGCTCTTAAAGCAATATCATAACAACTTTTATCTAAATTCAAATACCAACAAATCAAATGACACATGATAATATTAATTCGCATCATAACTAGAGTAATAGTAATGCCATCATAAACTCATAACACATGTCTAATTATATCAGTCGGCATAGGCCATCAAAATCAAAATAAACATAAATCATAACCTACTAACCAAATGTCTCAGAACTGTATCAATGCAATGAAAGACTAATGACTGGCTTTGATTGACAGAGAGCAATGCAGAACTACCACTATCACAAGCCAACAACGAGGGGGCACTACACAGAGGCACAGATGGAAGGAAAAATCTAGATCAAGGTGAAAACAATAATCAAAACTACAACAATAGAGGACGTGGCAACAATCACTTCCAGCTAGAGAGGTTTGATAAGTCTAACATTCAGTGTTATTATTGCAAAAAATATGGACATTATACAAATGAATGCAGAAAGAAACAAGGAGAAGGAGATGGGGACAAGCAGAATACTAATCATATGACAAGGAATAAAGAATTGTTTGCTAGTCTTGATGATTACATAAAATCAGAAGTGAAATTAGGAAATGATAATAAAGTGGATGTAGTGGGTAAAGGAGTAATAAATGTTTTCACCAAAAAATGGTGAAAGAAGATTTATTATACCTGGACTAAAGCATAATCTTATGAGTGTTGGACAGTTAGTATAGAAAGGTTATAGAGTATCTTTCATGGATAATCTTATACTAGATAGATTTTCAAATGATAGGTTGATAGCAAGAGTGGAAATGACCAAGAATCAGATGTTCCCCCTTCGAATTCAGTGCATCCAAGGAAAAGAGGAAGCCCATTTCAAAACCATGTATTTAGACCAATCATGGCTATGGCATTTAAGGTATGGACATTTACATTTTGGAGGTTTGAGTTTGTTACAGAAGAAAATTATGGTGAAGGGATTACCACCAATAAAGCAGCCAAGAAATCCATGTGAGAGTTGTATTTTGGCAAAAACAGCATAGAGAGAGCTTTCTAGTAGGAGTTTCATATAGAGTAAGGGTATTATTGGAGCTAGTTCATAGTGATTTATGTGGACCAATGTACACTCCATCATTTGGACGTAGTACTTATTTTCTAACCTTCAACAAGAAGACTTGGATAGATTTTCTCAAGGATAAATCTGAAGCCTTTGGAAAATTCAAAGAATTCAAGGCTATGGTTGAAAAACAGAGTGACCATTACATCAAGGTACTTAGATCAGATAGAGGAGGTGAATATATGTCTAATGAATTTCAAGATTTTTGTAGATATCATGGCATAAAGGCAATTGACTACAAGGTACACACCACAGCAGAATGGTGTAGCAGAAAGGAAGAATAGAACAATCATGGAGATGGCTAGAAGTATGTTGAAGGCCAAGCATTTGTCAAATGAATATTGGGCAGAAGCAGTAGCATGTGCAGTATATATTCTGAATAGAAGCCCAACAAAGAGTGTCAAGGATCGAATTCCCCAAGAAGCTTGGAGTGGTAAAAAGCATAGTGTATATCATTTCAGAATTTTTGGTTGTATTGCATATTCTCTTATACCATCTGAATTGAGAAGAAAACTTGATGATAGAGGTGAGAAATGCATTTTTATAGTGATGAATCAAAAGCATATGAGCTGTATAACCCCATTTCAAAGAAAGTGATTATTAGCAGAGATGTGGAATTTAAGGAAGAAGAAGCATGGGATGGAAGCATTGATAAAACCATCACAATTGGAGCACCAATACCTCAAAATGAATAAGAATCTGAAGAACAAAATTTTCAAGGTGATCAATTAGCACCAAGGAATTTAACACAAGGTGAATCATCTGGTCATGCATGTCATCCTACTCCCAATTCACACATAAGTGATGAATTAGATCCTACTCTTGCCACATTAAGATCAAAATATAAAGGTAAGAAAATGAGAAAATTGAATGAGATCTATGATCAAGAAGATGAGAATTTAGATTTGTGTTCAAATTTTTCTTTTTTCTCTCATGATCCTGTGTATTATGAAGAAGCTATTAATAAGGAACTTGGATAAAAGCAATGGATGAAGAGATGAATGCTATTGAGAGAAACCAAACATGGGATCTAGTTGACCTACCTGAAGGTAAGGATTGCATAGGAGTCAAGTGGGTTTATAAGACCAAATTTAATGCAGAAGGTAAGATTGAAAAGCACAAGGCAAGGTTAGTAGCAAAAGGTTTTGCACAACAACATGGAATTGATTATAATGAAACATTTACTCCAGTTGCTAGACTTGATACTATTAGAATGGTTTTAGCCATAGCTGCTCAAAATAATTGGAAAGTATATCAAATGTGTTAAATCAACTTTCTTGAATGGTTTCCTAGATGAAGAAGTGTATGTGAAACAACCACCAGGTTATGAAGTGCATGGACATGAAGAAAAGGTCTATTGATTGAAGAAGGCCCTCTATGGTCTCAAGCAAGCACCAAGAGCATGGTATAGCAGGATTGATTCATACATGACAAACAATGGATTTAGCAGAAGCAGTAGTGATCCCACATTGTACATAAAAATCAACAAAGAAGGTCAGATATTGATTGTGTGTTTATATGTTGATGATTTGATTTTTATTGGAAATTTGTTTGTAGACACATTTAAATTAGCAATGAAGAAAGAATTTGAGATGACAAATTTGGGATTAATGAAGTATTTTTTGGGCATTGTATCAAAGAAGGGAATTTTTATTTGTCAAACTAAATATGTAAAGGATGTGTTAAGGAGGTTTAAGATGTTGAATTATAATTCAGCACCTACACCAGTTGCTACAGGGGCTAAAATTAGCAAAGAGAACAAAGGGCCTAATGTTGATTCTACAACATTCAAAAGACTAATTGGTATTTTAATGTATCTTACAGCTACAAGGCCAGATATCATGTATGGGGCCAGCTTAATCTCTAGATTTATGGAGTCACCAAAAGACTCACATTCACAAGTTGGAAAGAGGATATTGAGATATGTGGTAGGAACAACAAAATATGGAATTTTATATTCCACAACTAATGATTTTGGTTTGATTGGTTATACTGATAGTAATTTTGCAAGTAGCATTGATGACAGGAAGAGTACTTCTGGACATGCCTTTCATTTTGGAATAGGTGAGTGGTCTCATGGGTATCCAAAAAGCAACCCATAGTGACACTTTCATCAACTGAAGCAAAATATGTGGCAGCGACATTAGCAACATGTCAAGCGATTTGGATGAGGAGAGTATTGACATATTTATTGCAAGCATAGAAGGAGTCAACACCAATTTTTTGTGACAACAAATCAACAATTGCATTGTCAAAAAATCATGTTTTTCACAAGAGGAGCAAGCACATTGATACAAGATTTCATTTCATCAAAGAGTTAGTGAACAATGGAGAAATCCATTTTGAGTTTTGCAAATCTGAAGACCAGTTGGCAGATATATTCACAAAGGCATTAGCAAAAGAGAATTTTGAGTATCTAGGATAGAATTTGGGAATTGTAAATGCTAAAGTAGTTAGTGGTAGAAATTAAGGGGGAGTGTTAGAACTATAGTCTAATTTGTTCTAAATAAAACTCTAGTCTTTTAGTTTTTACATGAATAATAATCTTTAGTTAGATTGCATGATTTGAGCATTTAAGTTTAGTGATCAATTTTTGCATTGTAAAAGAATCCTCTATTAATAGAGGTAGATCCTAATTGTATTTAGGAGAAGAATGAAAAAGCAGATTCAATAAAATATTTATTCTTGCTGTAGCAATTGTTTCTTTTTTGCTGTACATGCCTGCTCTTTATTTTTTTTGTTTTTTCTGTCTCTGCAGTAATATTGAAGATCTAGGTGTGGAATACTTGGAAGTGCTGCTATCCATAGAATGGAGTTGAAGTTGTGAAAAAATGTGAATTATTTTTGAACTATTTATGAAAATTTCTCATTCACTCTTATTCAATATAAATATATGTACATATCAATTTAAAATTAGATAAAATGGTTTAAATATTTATCGGTACAAATGATCTATCATAGAAATCAGAAATCAATTGAATAGTCTACTTAAAATACTTCTAAAGTAATTTTAACTAAATCATTTATACATATATAACACATTTCTCTCATAAATTTAAATCAGAAACACACTAGGAAATTTATTAGATCTTAGAGAAATCTAAGATCTATACAAAAATTCCATTAATCATGACACCTGCAAAAGAATAATGAATTCAGTACATAGAATAGACAAAAAAATGGTTAGAAAAAAAATGCTTAGAACTATGTCTTAATTATATTTAGATTTGTTTTTCTAATTTAGTGTAAATAGTTTTAGTAATAATAAAAGCAATTATGCACAATAAATTAAGATTTAATTTTTAAGGAAATTATTAAGTTTTAGGTTATACAAGTTTTAGTTACTAATAGTATTAAAATTTATGTCACGAATAAGCTAAATGTTAGAAATAAATAAACTCACATAAACATTTTCACCAATTTAGAAAAAAAATTCACATAAAAATTAATTTAAAAAAAAAAACTATTAAAAATACTTTAAAGAGTGAATTAAAGAGAAAAACGATGGCTTAAAATAAAAGAAAGCATGTCAAAACTAAATCATAATCCTAATCACATTGAAAATTAAAAATGCCAAAAGGAAATAAAAATTGTTAAATATGAGAAATAAGAAATAAAAATTCATAATTTTTAAAAAATAAAAAAGATGAAATTTAAAGAATAATATATAATTTATTTTAAAAAGAAAGCATATCAAAACCAAGTCATAATCCTATTCAATTTGAAAATTAATTTTTTTAAAAGAATACCATCCCTTACAAATCTTTAAAAAATTAGGGAAAACTAGTGTATATGCACAAATATGGGGGACTAAAAAGTTGCCACATAGACTTTTTGGTCCCATATAGCCAATAATGTGAGTGCATTATAGCGTGCTCACATTTTGGTTGTCTAAAAGTCAAAATAAAAAGGGCACAAACTCAAACCCGCGGCTCATTTGGAGTATTTGGCTGCAGGTTTCACCTTTGACAATGTGAACACGTTATAACAAGAAGGGAATCAATAATTTCTAAGTGCAATTAATGATTTCACCATGCCACCTTGTCAATCCCACTCCTAAGGACGTCATGAATGAAGTGTAGAGGGTGTAGTAGCTAAACAAGGTAGGGTTTGATTATGTTTTGTGAATTTGAAAAGAAATTTTTTATTTTGCAATTTTTGATTAGATTTTTATGTTGAATTTTTAGTCAATGAGGCACCACAAAACCCTAATCTAGCAGAGGAGGCTCAAAACAACCCCCAAAACTCTCAAAACCCTCAAAACCCCCACCTTCACATCCTCACCATGAAAGAGACACACAAGAAAACTATTTAGGGAAAATTGAAGAAAATAAAAAACATCTTGAAACCTTAATTGAAATGTTAAATAGTCCAAATGCAAGCACCAATCATAGGAGAGCCCTTGCCAAGTCATTAGAGGTCACTGTTTCTCATATTGAATCAGTGACAAACCAAATCACCAAATAGAATGACTATAGGGAGAGGTGTTGGCAATACTATGTTGACAAATTGTCTTACAAACAAGTTAACGACAAAAAATTACAAAATCTCAATTATGTTCACATTTTATCAATCCTAAAACTAGCCAAACACTAGAAGAGACTTGCAAATGGTTCCCAATTCATTGGTGTGTGAATGAAGATATATCCCAAAACTTTTTTGATATATGGTACATGGTCTTTGATGAGTGTCCTTGTAATAAAAATGAGGCGCCACAATATTTCTTGAGGAAACTCCATTGTGAGTTCGTCCTCAAGGAGATTCCTAATTATTTCATTTGAGAGTTCCAAGGCAGAGGTGGTGGCTTTGCCTAAGATAGAAAGGGGGCACATCGAGACTAGAACTACATACCTAAACCCCTCATGAGGCCAATACATATCTCACTCCCTTTGGCTTTGAAGGAGAGTGTTGAGGTGGAGACATTGCATTCATTGAGTTCTCTCACCTAGTCTCTAGCACAACATGTCAATGATCTTACCTAGAGGCCGATGAGGGTGAGAGTAGTAGGCATCATTTGTCCCTACATCTTTGTAGTTCATGTGGGAACTTGTGTGATTATGGGACTTAGGGCTCTCACTAGGACACTGTGACATAGAGGTAGCAACCAATGATGGACACATCCGTATTGGATAATATTATTCTCACAGATGACCTCTTACAACATACGTTTGGTATTGAATCCTAGGTAATTGTTTAGAAGGTTCATCTTGATTTAATATATTTGAATTTAATTTTTTTAATTAATTATATGACTATCTATATTATAAGTCAATATTAATGTACATGTAATTGTTTGCACTATGAAATTCTAGGGTCAAAGTATTCATCCTACATCTGTTAGCCATCCAGTGCAGGGTTATGAGAGGAGGTCGAGTCAACAGGTATGTAATTTATCACATGATCGTAAATATAGTACATATATCAATGGTAATCTTATTTAGTTACAATTTGATAATGAACAGGGAGCTTCACCACCACCACCATGATTTCCTTGGTCCCCTAGATGTAGAAGCACTTTCATTGAAGTAAATTTTACCATTTGTAATCATTATGCATTCAAATAATGTTATGTATCTATCTTGGTCAAATAACCTTGAACTCTATTTTCAGATGTTGAATATGGAGACTCCTCATCTTCGTCAGATAGTGGAGGTGGGCATTACTGCAACTATTTTGGTTGCAAATCCTTTGACCAAGGTATGAGCTAGTAACATGTAAATGTCATTTTATATTTCTTGTTTTGTCTCATGTCATTTAATGTACATAAATGATATTCATATTTACTCAATTTTTCTTATTGATCCTTCTCACAGGAGGTCACAACTCCAACCCGTCCAGCTATAGATGAAGAGAGACAAAAAATGATTGAGAGGGATCATCAACTAGCGGTAAGTGATTTATTACATATGCCATGTTATATATTTCATGTTTTCTATATTAATGTGGATATTATTTGATTTTATTTATAGTTGGAGCTTCAAAAATCTTTGTCAAGGAGGTCTAGTCGATAGGAGAGAGAGGATGAGTCACTGATTGACTCTCCATATTTACGGCCAAGAAAGGGCCACTGATTATTTGATAGTTGTTGATTGGAAATTATATTTTGGGACATTTTTTTGTATGCCTAGATGGTTGGGTAAGTGCACAAAGATGGGGGACCAAAAGGGGGTCTTGAGATGCCACTTTTTTTTTTCTTCTTCTGAAATCAGGAAAGACTAATGTTGGATGAGAAATTGATGATAGTTACACTCAAAATTTGAAGATAAAACAAAAACAAGAGTCGTAGTACTCCGAATCTAGTTCTAAACTAGCATTTAAAAAAAATGGTTGAGATTAAGGGGTTCAAAAAGGGGGGGACACACAAATTGGTCCTGTTTTTTTTAAAAAAAACATAACATAGTGTCTGGTGTGCCCTCCTAAAATGTTAAATTTTTTAGTATTTCAAAAATCACTTCGGTGAGAAATTAGCTAACACCATGTAGTTTATTCCTGATTTTTCTAATAATTTTTCATGAATAATTGATTTTTTACTAATTTTCAAAGAGGACACAACCTAAAAAATAGAATTTGAGCATGCTCCCCCTAAAATTTTTGAAAATTTATTGAAAATTCAAAACTTTTTTAATACGTGTAGAATGGGTATCTAAAAATGTAATTTATTTAAAATTTGGATGAACGGTTTAAAAAAAGTCAAAAATACCACACATTGGTTTTTTTCAAAAAATAGATACACTAACAAAAGAAATTAAAGATGAAATCCTTAATATACTCAAAACGTGAAAAATTGTATGGTTATAAAGCTAAGAGAGAGATTAAGGTTATGGTGGTATTTTTTTGACTTGTCATTGAAACAAGTGCAAACCTGATGGGAAGCATGCTCTAGATTATGTAATTTTGTTACAATATGCAAAAACATGTCTTTGGATGCCCAAAATACAGTCCAGGCCTTTGGGTTAGAATCCCGAGGAAAATCCAAGCCAATGGCTTGGAAATTACCAAAACAAAACATAATGCGAGTGCATTATAACATGCTTGCGTTATGGTGAAATAAAATCATCTCACCCTCCCTCCTTACCCCTATCTCTATTATTATCTCTCTCTCTCCCTCTCTCCTTACTCCTCTCTCTATTATTATCTCTCTCCCTCCCCTCTAGGTATCTCCCTCATCTCCCCTCTCTCTCACCTATTTACCTCCTACCCTCTCTCTCACTCTCTACTTCCCTCCCCTCTCTACCTCCTACCCTCTCTCTTACTATCTACTTCCCTCCCCTCTCTACCTTCTACCCTCTCTCTCACTCTCTACTTCCCTCCTCTCTCTACATCCTACCCTCTCTCCAACTCTCTACTTCCCTACCCCCTCTGTCTCTCTCACCTAACTACCTCCTAGTTTTCCTTTTCCTATCTTTCCTAGTTTTCCTTTTCCTTTCCAATTTCCCTTTAGATCCCACCAAATTTTCCCTATTTTACTATTTTCCACCTCTCCTCTCATCATTCTTCCCATCCAATTAACTTTCATTTTATCTTGTTTCCATTTCATCCTCACAATTTATATCTTCATCCCTCTTTGCATGTCCTAGTTTTCTTGTTTCCATTTTCTTTGTTGATAAGGGAGATGGAGAGGGAGAAAGAGGGAGAGAGAGTGGAGATGGAGGAGAGAGATTGGGAGAGAGAGAGGTTTAGGGTTCCTTGGGTTTAGGGTTGAGGGGTTAGGGTTTAAGGTTTAGGGGAATTATTTAGGGTTTATGGTTTAGGGGTTAAGGTTTAGAGGTATAGGGTTTAGGGTTTAGAGAGAGAGAGGACCGATAGGGAGATATAGAGGAGACCCTCTTTACCTCCCACCCTCTCTCTCTCACCTCTGTACCATTCACTTAAAACACTTATAAATTTCCATGCATGAAAGCACTTAAACTCTCCATGTTTGACAAAACGCGCTCACATTATAATGCAAGTGCATTTTGGTGACCCTAAAAAATGAACAAAAAGCATGTGGGATCCATGTTTTGACCCACATGCTCTGTTATTCCTTGCTTTTCATGCACTATTGGACAAGAAAATGCTTTTTCATGGTGTTGACATTTTGACAATCATTGTTTTCTTAATCCACCACCTTTTTTTGTTTTTTCAACACAGAAGAAGTAAATTGGATGTTTTTAGATAGAATTTAATTATTTAAACTAATAGTTTCATGTTTTATTTGTTTCAATGCTGATTTTCATGTCATTAGATTGAATTTATTGATATATGTTTGTTTTTTTCATAAATTTCACTAATCTTATTAGAGTTATATAGAATCCAACATTGAATATGGAGGAACTTGGCAAAAAGATTAAATTTTTGAGGATTGGGCAACTCAAATCTCAAAATCTAAGGTTTGTTCTTTATGTATTCATTTACTTCACTTAATGATTATGTTAAAGCATGAAATCTCATGCTATATGATAGTCACGAGGGAAGTGAGAGGATTATCATTTTGACAAGTTAAATTATCATGAGAAAGTGAAATTTTATATTTATTTCAGATAAAAATCTATGACAACAAGCCATATCACCATGGGATGGAAATCATTAAGATAGTATTGGTATATATTTATGAAGGGAGTCATATCAACATTCAAGGATAATCCTAAACTAGAGCAAGGTCATGGAAACACTTTCACCGTGGAGTAGATGTGCAATCACATGTTGCTATTATCTTGATTCAAACACTAACCTAATAAAATTAGAATGATACTAAGGGAAATTATATTAGTCAATGAATTATCATCATGCTAAAATCAAGCTAAGGATTGCCACTTGAGCATACTCACTTGGTAGAACTATCATAATAGCATAAAGACTAAATCATATTAGCGTAAAGACTAAATTATACTATAATAGATATCATGCAACCTTGGGAATAGTTATGATCTCTCGCCCATGGGTAGGATAGAAACTGATACACAATGTGGCAATCAAGAATAAATGATAATTAATCTCAAATCCATGCAAAAAGGTATCTATGATACTATATAAACATATCTAGGTGGTCTTGAAAGGATATTCATATGGTAGGGAAGAATGTCGTCAAGTAAAAGATAACCATACATGTCATTGGCATAGTTATTAGGAAAATTATAATCACAATGAGGTTGTCTTGAATAGATAGTGACTTGTCAAGGAGTTATTAGATATTTAAGGAAGATAGAGTATTTATATTGGTGGGTGCATAGCCTTTTCATGATTTAATGAAAGAGTCATGTGCATCATGAAGTAGCAGTCAAGATAAAAAGAAGTACACCAAATTTGGTGAAGTTGCAAAAAGAAACTAAATTTGACACTTGATTATAATTTCACAACCAATTTGACTAGGAATGGGAGAGGGATTAGAGAAAGGATTTCTCCTAAATAGGAATGAATATGTTGCATCTTTAATCTAACTTGTCATGTTTTCAGATCTTTCAATGATCTTGATTAAAATCTTTGTGTTTCATTTTTCATTTATCTCATTTTTTGCTAGCTAGTAGGGGGTTGCTCTACATACACTATTTTAAAAAAAATATGATAGAGGAAGAAGGTACTAAAAGTGAACTTAAGACAAGATCAAGCAAAATTTTGGCTAAGAGAATGAGATGAACAAAGGACAAATTATTGATTTGATGACCACATTTGTTGTTGTTCTAAAAAACCAAGCTCCATACAATTTTATCTATAAATATGAGAATAAAAGAAGGTAAAAAAGCTAGCAAATTATTCTATTTCTATAAGGAAGTTTCCTTTGTATTGAATATTTATGATAAAAGAAGGAATACTACATGATTTGAAGATCCTTATAGAACAATTTATGCTTGTCAACTAAAGTTGTTGCCTTGGAAATTGGATTCCCAATTCACCTAGGTGGAGGAGACAAGCATGTTTGAGAAGATATGTTAAGAAAATGTGAAATTAACCTAGAGATTAAATGCCTACAACCATTTGTAAATTTTGACCATATATTGGAAATTGATGTAATGCTAAAAACTTAGTATGGAAAATTTGATTTCTATATATAGATAAATCTAAAAGACATTGTAAGTGTTGGAAGAGTTCCTTTACATCGCTATAATACATTCTTAAATATCATCTGAATGATGAATGTTAGTTACTTCATGAAGTACAAGAATGGTATGATATATGTCATCTTGCCTTGTAATTCAAATGTTATCCTAGCTTAATCTTGATTTGTAAAAGATTGCTAGTATATGACATGTGTGTGATCTTTATGTTTTGGGTTGGACCACCCTAGGAAACTATAAATTTTCATATTTATAATCATTTATTCATGTTAATTATATAATTATATTTTGAGATTTGTGTATGAGATTACTTTACTCTATTGTACCAAGGTGGAATAATTTATCTATTTCTTATTCATGATGCATATAGAAATCATCATCATGCCGAGGAAATGAGAAAAGAATCTAACACTAGAAGAGTGTGAATCTGAGAATGTGAAGAAAAGAGAAAGAATGAGGTGACTTCATGAAAGGAGGAAATTGTCAACCATAGAAGAAGACATGCCACCATTACCAATTCAAGAGTAACATGAATCATCTAATCTAGCCAAGAGAGAGATGGAATTGGTGGCACAAAGGCAACGAATCCAAAACCTCCGTTCAATGAGGAAATTGAATCTTGAAGTTGGAGGCACTCCATCTTTCACAGGTCAAGTTGAAGGTACACCATCATTCTCTTCTCAAATTGGAGGCACTCCATCTTTCACAGGTCAGGTTGAAGGTACATCTTTATTCTCTTATCAATTTAGAGGCAGACTATCATTCACATGTCAAGTTGAAGGTACACCATATTCTCCATCTCAATTTCAAGGCTTTTCATATTTTGCATCTGCACTTGAAGGTACACCATCTATCCCATCTCAAATAAATATTGAAGAAATTCCTAATACTAAGTCAACTTTACCATTGAAAATGCCTCCTAGAAATTTGCATAGAAACCCTAAGTTTCTAATTGATATCAATAAGAATGTTTTGAATCCCATGCAGGATAAGATTCCCAAGTGTACTTGCCAAAGATATGCCAATAATATATGGAAATCATTCTTTGAGAACTTAAATGAAACCAGAAGATCTCAACTATTTGTTGAATTGATGAGAAATTAATTGAAAAGAATCTAATGATTGCATATGAGAGTGTGGGTTCCACCTCACACACCAAGGATAGTAATGTCACACAATGTGTCATTATGTCAACAATAGTAAGCCATCAAACAAAGAAATCTTATCTCATTAGAAAGACAAGTGAAGCATTGAAAATAAGTAGAAAAACTCTAATGAGAGTTGTTGGAAGGCGTGAAAGAGTTGAGGACCCAAATATCAATGAATTGTGGGCATTCTCTGGGAGACTCCCACGGAAAGATAAAGTGGTTGTTGAAGCCTTGAGATCCCTCATTGAAGAATTTTGGAAAAATAACACAAGGGTATCTCCTAATGCAAGAGATGTTGTAAGAAAGATAATTGGTTGTCGAAACCATGAGCCACATCCAAAGCATTTTTTGGATGTGACTCAAACACATTTTTTCATGAAATTTCAAGAGATGTATCCTCAAATCAAAATTAGTCAAAGGTATTTTGAAATGGTAAAGCCTTTTTATGTCAAAATAAATTACACTTGCACAACTTGTTGTTGTTGTAGAGTACATATTGAGTTTTCTAATCATTATGATGTTTATATATATATATATATATATATATATATATATATATATATATATATATATATATATATATATATCATTGTGGTGGGTTGCAACATTTTCCAATTTGTGAACATGTGGAGAACACACATGAAATTGGAAATGAACTAGTAAGTTATGGAAAATATAATATAGTGTCATATAGTCTAAAAGATGGTAAAGAAGAAAAAAGGTGTGAATTGGTCATTGAAAAGATCCTCGTGTATCAATTTATCTCTATTTTTTGAGAGAATATAGTTTACGAGTATACAAGGCATACCCATAGAGTTCGATGGTTGGACATGTAATTCAAGTTATGAAAGGACATGTTTCCAATTGGTACCATCATTTTAGTTGTTGAATTTATAGAGAACTACACATGACAACCACATAATGAGGTGTAATTGTAGTATTACAACTCTAGATGCAGGTTGCTATATTTTTGCATCTAACATTCATTCATGTAGATGACAGTATAGAGGACAACATGAAGATCTTGAGAGAGTACATTTTTATATCATTAATGATCACACACATTCTACAGAGTTCATGCAAGGTTGCTTTCAGATGTTTTACAGTGATTTGGCTAGCAGAAGCATATCATTTGGTTAGTATCATATGGTCAGATAATTGTGCATCACAATTCAAGAACTCATGGATGTTCTATTAGTTGAGAAGGATGTCTAGGATGAATGGTGTTCAACATATGTGGAATTTTTTTAAGGTTGGACATGAAAATGGGGAGCATGATGGTGCAATAGCATGTATCAAAAGAGCATTAGCACTAGAAGAGTTGAAGTACAAAGACAATGCAAAGTTGACAGATGTGAGATCTATTGTCAAATGGAGTAACACTACAATGGGTCTAGGTAATGAATGTAAGTCTATAGTTCATAGATATTTTTGGTTGGTTGATGATAGTAACATTGCAAAATATGAGGATTGTTGTACATTGATAGGATCGAGTGAGCTACCCTCTTTTAGAAGCTCTAATGTAGGTTCATGGAGTATTCATACATGACAGATGGTATGCTTTTGTTCTTCATGTATAGATCAAGCTTGGTATGATTGTGAGTCAAAGGAGTGGGTCGATGAATGGTGTACAAGAAGCTTAAGCCCGATTGATAGGTATCAACTCCCGGTAGCACTACAACTCATAGAGATTGAATCATTGGTTGACTTTGACCATGTTTCAGATCTAGTTCAACTAGGTATTATTAGCATTCAAATTTAATAAAATTCAATATTCCATCTTATTTTGTAGGTTTTTTTGTATTGTTGACTATTATTCATCTAACTAAATGCACATATCAATGCAGGGCATGTTTATGCAGTTATTGTAGCTAAAGACAATGAAGGAGGAACATATTATTATTTGTGTCATTGTGTTGAGGCAAAAAAGAAATTAGATGCCCTTGTTATAGATGGAGAAAACATTGAGTACCCTATAAGATCAGTGGTTGTTACTAGAACATGGCTTAGAAGGTACCTAGTGAAGAAGTCTAATGTGTGGTTGTTCGAGGACTTTGACACACATAGGATGATTCTTCATTATTCTAACCTTGTTGTGACATCAAATATTAATGATGTTACTATGAGTTTTAATGACAATCCCTCATTTGTTTCTACACATTTGGTGCTAACAATTGATAGTAATGGTAAGGGCAGCATTAATTGACACCCTATAAGACATTGGATCAAGTGAGAACACCTTTATAGTATTAAATTTTCATCTACTAGAAAAGTATTAGGATTGAATTTTTACATTCAGCATCTCCTAGGGCCAAATGAATGATGTTAATGCATCTAGGTCGGTGGGTAAATGCTACAAGAGATGTGTTTTTGGTGGTGAAGCCTCTTGGTCATTCTTGACTACATTGGATGGAGATAGTCTCTTAAGAGCCCTAAGACAGAAAAGGTGTCAAACTTTGGACTGACTATTTTGTCAAACCATGACACCTACAAACATCTTCTATGCATGTATAGGTGGACATCAGGTCCCCCCACAAAAACCTACCTTAGTTTTTTAAAATCAATTTCAGTTGCCTATGGTGGCAAGGAATGCATTGTTCCAAAATGCTTTAGTTTCATGCAGTGGAAAGGTGCTAGGAGTGAGATTTTGCATTCCACAGCTTGTGGTGCCAAATTGACTATGCCAATGTGTTGAGGTAGGTAGGTAAATGTTAGGGGAGGTCTCATTTTGTTCACCAAGTGTCGCAGTCGTTTGAGGCAACATGGTACCGACAAAGTCACTTAAGATCCTAAGAGCAAAAAATTGCCAAACTTTGACGTAGCAGTTCTCAGAATTTGTGGTAGCTGGGAATGTTCTATTTATACCTACAAGTGCACATGGGGTCCCTCCACAATAAACTCTCTTAATTTTTTTCAACTCCAATCCATTTGACTATGCCGAAATCAAACGCATTCTTGCAAAATGCTTTAGTTTCATGTAGCACAAACTTGTCAGGTTCCATATTTTTTGTTATGCGCATCGTGGGGCTAAGCCGACCACACTAATGCATTAGGGTGGGTAGATAAATGTTAGGGGAGGTCTTGTTTCATGCACCAAGTGTCCCAATCGTCTAGGGTAGTAGGCTACCGGCAAAGTCACTTAAGACCCCTAAGAGTAAAAAACTGCCAAACTTTGACGGAGTAGTTCTCAGAATTTATGGTAGTTGGGACTGTTCTATTTAGACCTACAAGTGCACATGGGGTCCATGTTGGTATGTGGTAATTGATCATGCAAGTACTGTACACAAGTTATGTATCCTCACTAAGGTTCTGGGCTAGGCTGGGCTGGGCCCTGAGTGGGGGTTCAGGGGCGGCAACCCCCGAGAAGAGGGGATTCGGGGGCAGAAGCCCCCAAGAAGTAGGGGTTTGGAGGCACAACCCCCCAAAAAAAAAAATTTCCTCTTTTTTGTACGATCGAAGTTGGTTGTTAATTTTTTTGTTAACCAACAAAAGAAAAATGACATTGCAAAACCCTAATTCTAGAAGCTTCCAAAAAGCTTGTTATAAGTGGCTGGAATGTATGGTACATCTATGTATTCATGAGATTGTAATCTATTTTGCACTAGATAATAAAATCATTGGATGACTGAGTTTCTATGGATGTAGCTAATATTGGGTGAACCATGTTAAATTTCTATGTTGATCTCTTTTGTGTAATTCCTCATAGTTATATTTGGGTTATTTAATCTACATATAATTGTTAGTATTTATTGCTTTGATCTTCCCTAGCCCTAAAAACTAGTATCAAAGTGGGTTGTGCTTGTTTATCATCTGTAGGAAGGTCTCACAGTTGAGTGGGAGTCTCATGGTTAAGTGGGAGCAATGGCGGATGAGGGAAAATTGAAGGTAGATAAATTCAATGGGTAGAACTATTAATTTTGGAAGATGCGAATGGAGGATTATCTCTATTAGAAGGATTTATGGAGGCTGTTGGAAGGAAAAGTCAAGAAAATGGCAGCAATGACTGATGAGGATTTGGAACTTCTAGATAGAAAGGCACTGGGAACCATTCGGTTGTGCCTGGCACCATCTGTGGCATTCAATATAATAGAAACGATGACAACAGATTGTCGAATGAAAGCTTTGGCTAAATTGTATGAAAAACCCTCAGCCTTTAATAAGGTATTTCTCATGAAGCATTTGTTTAATCTGAAAATGATTGAAGGTGGATCTATGTCAGATCATTTAAATGAGTTTAATACGATTACCAATCAGTTAACTTCTGTAAAAGTGAAATTTGATGAAGAGGTAAGGGATCTCTTGGTTTTATGTTCTTTTCCAAAAAGATAGAATAGTTTGGTAATGGCTATAAGTAACTCTATCTCTGGTTCAAATACGTTGAAATTTGATGATGTTGTTGGTGTTATCCTTAGCAAGGAAATGCAATGGAAAAGCATAGGTGAGACTTCAACATCTGGTAATGCTTTGATTGTAGAGAACAGGGGAAGAACAAAGGAAAGAGGAAAAAGCCCTACAAATCATGGGAAGTCACAAGGGAAGTTGAAGAAAGGCAGATCTAAATCCAGAGGAAGAATGGATTGCTGACACAGTGGAAAGCCATGACACTTGAAGAAGGATTGTTGGTCTCGAAAGTGCAAACAAGGAGATGGACAACATGATGACAGTAAGGAAGATAATGTTACAAGTAATAAATTACAAGATGCTTTAATTCTATATTTAGATAATGCTAATGATTCCTGGGTAATAAATTCAGGGGCTTCATTTCATGCCACACCCCATAGGAAATATTTTGTAAATTATGTTCAAGGTGATTTTGGATAGGTATATTTGGGTGATGATGAACCTTGTCAGATTGTTGGAAAAGGAAAGATAAAAATCAAGTTGTAGAATGGAAATGAATGGTTGCTACAGGAGGTAAGGCATGTTCCAAATTTGAGAAGGAATTTAATCTCTACAGGACAACTAGGTAGTGAAGATTGCATAGTTACTTTTTCAGATAAAGTCTGGAAGGTCACTAAAGGTGCATTAGTAGTAGCTAAAGGTGAAAAGGTAGGCACATTGTATTTGTGTACTAGTAATACTTATTCTACCTTATCTACTACAGAAATAATTGCTACTGAGATAGTTATAACACTTGCTGTAGGAAATAGAATTGTGGCACCATAGACTTGGGCACATGAGTGAGAAAGGGATGAAAATCCTTCACTCTAGAAAGTTGCTACCAGGTCTAAAGAAGATTGACTTGGAATTCTAAGAAAATTATGTTTATGGAAAATAGAAAAGAGTCTGATTTCTCAAAGTTGGGAAATACAAGAAGAGTGAGAAATTAGAGCTTGTGCATTCATATGTATGGGGACTAGCTCAGGTATCTTCTCTTGGAGGCTCTTTCTATTACGTTACTTTTATTGATGATGCAACTAGGAAAACATGGGTGTATTTCCTAAAGAAAAATCAAAAGTATTTGAAACTTTTAAAAAGTGGAAAGCTTCGGTTGAGAATGAGATAGGAAAAAAATTGAAGTGTCTCAGATTTGATAATGAATGCGAGTATTGCAGTAGAGAATTTGAGAATTACTGTTCATATAATGGAATTTGTAGGTAGAAAATAGTTCCTAGAACCCCAGAAGAAAATGGTGTGTCTGAGAGGATGAATAGGACCATTATGGAGCGTGCAAGGAGCATAAGATTACATGCTGGACTAGCCTTACACTTTTGGGCAAATACTGTACATACCATTGTTTATCTAATAAATAGGGGACCTTTAAATCCTTTGCATGGTGGCATTCTAGAGGAGGCATGGATGGGTAAAAAGGTAAACTATTCATTTTTTAAAACCTTTGGCTGTGAATTTTTTGTCCATGTTGATATTGAAAATAGAACCAAGCTTGAGCCTAAGTCTAAAAAATGTACCTCCATTGGATATGGAGTAGATGAATTTGGTTATCAATAATGGGATTTTGAAAATCATAAAATTATTAGGAGCAAAGATGTTATATTCAATGAGAAGTTCATGTATAAGGATCAATTGCAGGAAAATAAGCATGAACAGGCCAAAAAGGAATATGTGGTGCTGGATGAGATTCCAAAAAATAAAATACCAGAGGTACCTAATGCTCAACAACAAGTTATCCCACAGACTCCTGCAAGTGTTAGACATTCTACAAAGATAAGTAGACCTCTAGAAAGATTTTCTCCATCATTATATTCTAAATTATTAACTGATTATGGTGAACTTGAAAGTTATGAAGAAGCAATGTAGGTAGATACCAAAAAGAAGTGGGAGCTAGGCATGAAAAAGGAAATGGATTCCTTGCTACAGAATCAGACTTGGAACTTAGTCAAATTGCCTGCAGGAAAAAGAGCATTGCCAAATAAATGGGTTTACAGGTTGAAGGAAGAAGATGGAGGCAAGAAAAGATATAAGGCCAGACTCGTGGTAAAAGGTTTTGCATAGAAAAAAGGTATAGATTTTGACAAAATATTTTCTCCGGTTGTAAAGATGACTTCTATTAGAATAATTCTAAGTCTTGTGGCTACGGAAGACTTGCATCTTGAACAATTAGATGTGAAAACAACATTTCTCCATGGGGATTTGGAAGAGGAAATATACATGCAGCAACCATAGGGATATGAGGTCAAGGGTAAGGAGGATTTTGTGTGTAGTTTAAATAAGAGTTTGTATGGCCTGAAACAAGCACCTCGGCAATGGTATTTAAAATTTGATAGTTTTATAGTTGAACAAGGTTACAAAAGATGTCATTCTGATTATTGCGTTTATTTCAAGAAATTGGGTAATGGCAACTATATTATCCTGTTGCTTTATGTTGATGGCATGCTTGTTTCTAGGTCTAACATGCAACATATCATTGAACTTAAGAAGAAATTAGAAAATTCATTTTCTATGAAGGATTTGGGTGTAGCAAAACAAATCCTTGGTATGAGGATCACATAGGACAAGACAAACAAAAAATTATTTTTTTCTCAAAGTGAGTATGTAGAGAAGGTGTTGAAAATATTTAACATGGAGAATGCAAAAGCAGTTAGTACACTTTTGCCTAGTCATTTTAAGTTGACTAAGGAGATGTGTCCAAAGACAAGAGGAGGAAGACAAAATGTCTAAGATACCATATGCATCAGCAGTTGGCAGCTTGATGTATGCAATGGTATGTACAAGGCCAGATATTGCACATGTAGTGGGAGTTGTGAGTAGGTATATGAGCAATTTGGGAATGGAACATTAGAATGCTGTAAAATGGGTTCTCTGATAGTTGAGATGTACTACAAAGAAACTGTGTTTTGGAGGAACAAATTCTACTCTAAAAGGATATGTTGACTTTAATTTGGCGGGTGATATTGATAGCAAGAGGAGTAATACAAGGTATGTTTTTACTATAGGAGGTACTACAATTAGTTGGATTTCAAGGTTGTAAAAGGTTGTTGCACTTTCAACCACTAAAGCTGAGTATGTTGCTGCTACGGAAGCTAGCAAGGAGATAATTTGGTTACAACATTTTTTGGAAGAATTGAGGTAATGAAAAGAAGATAGTCCTTTGTACAATGATAGCTAGAATGCCATTCATCTTGCTAAGAACTCAGCTCTATATTCAAAAACTAAGCACATACAGATCAGATACCAATTCATCCAGTCAGTTTTGGAGGATGGACAGTTGAAGCTGGAGAAAATTCACACAAGTCAGAATCCTACAGATATGTTCACAAAGGTAGTTACACTAGAGAAAATGATTTCCTCATTAGTTTCTATTGGCCTTCATGACTGATAATGGTGAACTCAAGATACCAGTCAGGCTTGTAATCCAGTAGGAGCTGCAAGTGTAGCAATGTCATCCAGGATCAGTCTCCAAGTGGGAGATTGTTTGGTGTGGACCCTGATTAGTCTCCAAGTGGGAGATAGTTGGTATGTGGCAACTGATCATGCAAGTACTATACACAAGCTATGGTATAGCTATGTATTCACAAGATTGTAATTTTTTTTGCACTGGATAATAAAATCATTGGATGGCTGAGTTTATGTGGATGTAGCCCATATTGGGTGAACCACGTTAAATTTATGTGTTGATCTCTTTTGTGTAATTCCTCATAGTTATATTTGGGTTATTTAATCTACATATAATTGTTAGTGTTTATTTCTTTGATATGCCCTAACCCTAACAGTCCCTCCACAATAACCTCTCTTGGTTTTGGTCAACTCCAATCCGTTTGACCATGTCAAAATCAAATGCATTCTTGCAAAGTACTTTAGTTTCATGTAGTGGAAAGGTGCTAGGAGTGAAACTTTGCATTCCATAGCTCATGGGGCCGAACCAACTACACCAATGTGTTGGAGCAGCTAGGTAAATGCTAGGGGAGGTCTTGTTTCGTGCACCAATTATTTCAGTTATTTTGGGTTGTAAGCTACCACTAAAGTTGAAAGGTGCTAGGAGTGAAATCTTGCATTCCACAAGTCATGGAGCTGAACCAACTACACCAATGCATTGAGCTGGGTGGGTAAATGCTAGGGGAGGTCTCATTTCATGCACCAAGTGTCTGAGTCATTCTAGGCTGTAAGCTACCAATAAAGTCAAAAGGTGCTAGGAGTGAAATTTTGCATTCCACAGGTCATGGGGCCGAACCGACTATGCCAACACATCAGGGTGGGTGGGTGAATGCTAGGGGAGGTCTTGTTTCATTTGCCAAGTGTCCCAGTAACTCCAGGTTGTAACCTACTAGGAAAGTGACTTTGACGGTAGCTTATAGCGTGGAATGACTAGGACACTTGGCACATGAAATGAGACCTCCCCTAGTATTTACCCACCCATCCCAACTCATTGGCATGGTCGGTTTGGTCCCACAATGAGTAGAATGAAAAATATGGCACCTGGAAAGGTTGTGCTGCATGAAACTAGAGTATTTTGCAAGAATGCATTTTATTTCAACACGGTCAAACAGATTGGAGTTGACCAAAACTAAGAGAGATTATTGTGGATGGACCCCACATGAACCTATAGGTCTAAACAAAACATTCCCAACTATCATGAATTCCAAGAACTACTCTATCAAAATTTGCAAGTTGTTTGCTCTTAGGGATCTTAAGTGACTTTGTCGGTAGCCTACTACCCTAAATGGCTAAGACACTTGACACATTAAATGAGACCTCTCATAGCATTTACCCACCTAGCCCAATGTGTTTCTATAGTTGGTTTGGCTCCACAAGCTGTGTAATGCAAAATTTCACTCCAAAGACCTATCCACTACATGAAACTAAAGCATTTTGTAGGAATGCATTTGATTTCAACAAGGTCAAATGGATTGGAGTTGACCAAAACCAAGAGAGGTTATTGTGGATGGACCCCACATGCACTTGTAGGTCCAAATAAAATATTCCTAGCTGCCATAGATTCTGAGCACTGCTCCGTCAAAGTTTGGTAGTTTTTTGGTCTTAGGGATCTTAAGTGACTTTCTCGGTAGCTTATTGCTCCGAACAACTGTGATAATTGCCATACAAAATGAGACCTCCCCTAGCATTTACCCACCCACCCTAACACATTGGTGTAGTTAGTTTAGTCCCACAATGAGAAGAACAAAAAAAATAGCACCTAGAAAGGTTGTGTTGCATGAAACTAAAGTATTTTGCAAGAATGTATTTGATTTCAACATGGTCAAATGGATTGGAGTTGACCAAAATCAAGAGATTTTACTATGGAAGGACCCCATGTGCACTTGTAGGTCTGAATAAAACATTCTCAACTACCATAAATTCTGAGAACTACTCTGTCAAAGTTTGACAGTTTTTTGTTCATAGGGATCTTAAGTGACTTTACTGGTAGCCTGCTGCCCTGAACGACTGAGACATTTGGCACATGAAATGAGACCTCCCCTAGTATTTAGCCACTCACCCTGATGCATTGATGTAGTTGGTTTAGCCCCATGAGCTGTGAAATACAAAATTTCACTCCTAACACCTTTCCACTGCATGAAACTGAAGCATTTTAAAAGAATACATTTGATTTCAGCATGTTTAGACAGATTGGAGTTGACTAAAACTAGGAGACATTATTGTGGATGGACCCCATGTGCACCAGTAGGTCTAAACGTAACATTCCCAGCTACCATGAATTTTGACAACTACTTCATCAAAGTTTGATAGTTTTTTGCTCTTAGGGATCTTAAGTGACTTTGCTGGTAGCCTATTGCCCCGAATGACTGGACACTTGGCGTATGAAATGAGACTTTCCCTAGAATTTACCTTCCCACCTTGATGCGTTGGTGTAGTCAGTTTGGCCCCATGATGAGTAGAACGAAAAATATGATACTTGGCAAAGTTGTGTTGCATGAAACTAAAGCATTTTGTAAGACTGCATTTGATTTTGACATGGTCAAATGGATTGGAGTTGACCAATGTTGGGAAATAGGTGTTGTACACCTTGTTATCCTCAAATTTAGTTGCACTCAATTTGTAGGATGACCCCTATGAAATTTGTCCATTTTGTAGCCTACAACTCTAACCACGCAAAACAAGGTGAATCGCATTTGCCCTCGTGCATGGTCTCCTAGCCTCAGAACATCCTTTCAAGTGTCAACTTGTGTCGGTTTCTTGAATTTTGTAAAACAAGTCAAATTGAAAATTTCACTTTTTAGGAGTTAGTAAATTTTTGTCATATGCAATGGCAGGGATTTTTACCTCCATTGCATATTTATATGCACTGGCGGTGATTTTTGCCTCCATTGCATCTTCATATGCACTGGCGGCAATTTTTGCCTCCATTACATTTTCATATGCACTGGCAGCAATTTTTGCCTCCATTACATCTTCACATGCACTAGCGGCGATTTTTGCCTCCATTGCATCTTCATATGCATTAGCGGCGATTTTTGCCGCCTGTGCATGTTAATCCTTTTATCACATGCAAGGGTGGCGATTTTTGCTGCCCGTGCATGTTAATCCTTTTATCACATGCAAGGGCGGCAATTTTTGCCACCCATGCATGTTAAGTCCTTTATCATATGTATTGGCGGCAATTTTTGCCGCCCGTGCATGTTGGTCCCTTTGTCATAGGCACTGGCGGCGATTTTTGCCACCTGTGCATGTTAAGCCTTTTGTCACATGCAAGGGCGGCGATTTTTGCCGCCCGTGCATGTTAAGCCTTTTGTCATATGCAAGGGCGGTGATTTTTGCCGCCTGTGCACAAAAGCAATTTCCTCCACATGCAAGGGTGGCGATTTTTGCCACCCGTGCACTCACTCCCTAAAAAATTTCTAACACTGGGAAATTTTTCAAGTTGTTAACTTTAGCCCACTTTCACTCAGTTTTTCACTCTAATTGCACTTTAGCCCTTCAAAGCCCATGCAAATGCTCAATTCTCCCTCGCTACTATAATTTCTAGTCAAAGAGACCAAAAAGTTTCTTTCCACATATGAAATGATACAGGCATTCGATAACATGATCCAAAGGAGTTCGAAGATCAAGCTTTCTCAGTGGCTCCTATGGATAAGTTGTCAGATACACAGTTGACCTTGGACATTCTCAAAGTAGTTCTGGGTAAACATGTGAAGGTTGCTACATCCATGAAAGTTTTAGTAACAATAACTTGTGTCATTTCCAAGGACACTTTTGGACCAGACAACCTAGAGATGCAAACAGTGATAACAATGGATGGAAGTTTCTCTCAAGAAGGATATTGATGGGAGTTGATAAATGTGATCTTTGTCTTAGTATATTTTCTATTTTTCATAGGTACTTTTGAATCAGTTTTGGACATATTTACATGTACTTTTCTCATATGTAATTACATGTAAAAACAAAGGAAGTCCCAAGTCAAATAGGACTCTTTTGTTGAATAAGTCAAAGTAGTTGTAAATTTCCTATTTTTGCTCTAGGCTCCTCCCTATAAATAAAGAGGGCCTCTATTGTAATAGATATCTTTAATCTTATGCAACAAAGTGCTACCCAAATTGAGACTCAAATTTGAGACTTTGTGTTCATATTATATGATCAATTCCAATCAATAAAGAAGGCGAGTTTTGATATCAAACTTTGTGTTGAATCGAATTTGTATGAGTGAGGATGTACATATGGCATTCTTGCTGATTTCTCTTTTTGATTGATTGGATAAAGGGGTGCTTGGTTATTACAATTGGAGGGCATTCAAGATAAGTTATATAAACTTTGTGTTATATTAATTCCTTGAATCTATGTGTGTTGAAAGTGTTTCTCGGTGAAGGATTATAAAGACTTTGAGCTTGTAGTTGTTCACTTTGTATATGAATCGTGTTGAGAACTTGTAGACTTTGTGCTATGATTTTCAATCACATTTGCATGAATCAGTGGTATTGTTAGTTGATAGACTTTGTGCTCCAACTGGTGATACAGTTACTTTTAAAATCTTTCTGGAGATAATTTGAAGACTTTGTACTTGAGATTATTCACTTGGTTCGTGAATCTTTTTGTGAAGTAAGTTGAAAGACTTTGTGCTTCAACTTACAAGAATATTGTTGATTATTGTTTAAGTGTAGAAGCATTATTGAATATTACTGTGAAACATTGTAAACATCTTTTCTGAAAGAAGAGAAAAGGATGAATGTAACACACCCCCAAATCTAGTATTGAGTGTAAATAAGTTTGTAATAGTTAAAAGGGAACCTCCCCTTGCTGAGAGGAGAGATTTATCTCATCATACTGTGGTTGATATAACCATTGTTGCTATTAGCGAGTTAACGACAAAATATTCACCCAACATTTTTTGGCGACTCTGCTGGGGATCGAACACACAATCAAAAGCCTCTCGCCTTTGGTTGAAGTATACCGGCCTCATTTTTTAATTTTTTTTTGTAATATATTTTTGTTATATCTTCTCTAAAGTTTTATCAAGGAGTATGGCTGTCCCAGGTCCATGGGGAAATGCATTTGGGCCATTGAAATTGACTCAACCTCTACATGAACTACATCGAGGTTCACGTAAGAACTTTCCCAAGTTATACGAGGATGGTAAACAACATCCAGATGAGCACATTGTAGCTTTCTACATTGCATGTGGTGTTCTCAGAGTTGAGTATGAAGATGTTTCTATGAGACTGTTTGTAGAAACACTCCAAGGTGTTGCAGCAGATTGGTTCTATCACCTTGCACCAGGAATTATCACTGGATGGAATACACTTTGAACCCAGTTCGAAACTAGATTCAAGCCAGCAGAAGATGCTTACGCCTTGTTGGCCCAACTTACTCAAATGAAAAAGGAACCGCATGAGCCCATGCGTGTGTTCATGGCAAAGTTCAATAAGCTAAAGAATAGGATCCCAACTGTGGCTCAACCTACAGATGAGAACCTAAAATGCTTCTTCATCAATTCACAGTTACTAGAAGTAAGTTTTCTTTTGCGAAGAGCAGCACTAACTGATCTTGCAATTGCTCAAAGTTTGGCAGTTGAAGTGGAGGATGATTTGATCTTAGCGGGAAAGTTGAAGAAAGATTCTACTGGGCCTAATGAGTAGCCCTCATTGGCTCTATCTTCTAGAAGCACTATGGATCCTATAGTGCAAAAGTTGGCTGATGAGCTGTTAGCTCTGAAAGAACAGGTATCACAGAATTTGTCCATTCCCCTCTACAAGGACATACCAAGGAGAGCTTCTCTAAATGCTCTGAACTATCAAGGCGATGCTTCAAGAGACCAGAATCAAGATAGGTTTCCTCCACAACAAGGAATACTTGCTTTGGAAGCACCACCTGTGAATGCAGCAATTTTCTATTATGAATCAGAGCAAAACAATCTTCTTCAATCAGAATATGATCAAGGAGAAGATGTTGCTAATCTTTTCACAGAAGGTGAAGAGCAGTTAGCTGGCGACTCTACCACCGGGTTCTTGAACTTGGAATACGAGATGGGACAAGAAGAGGTTACTTCTGGTGAATCTTATGATGTTCTCACATGGTCACAAAATACATCGACTCATAAAGATGTGGTTGGTGTCAAACAAGTAAGTACACCAGATATTCTCACTTCATCCTATGTTCCTAAGACTAGTACCCCCAATGAAAAACCTCAAAATGAGAGTTTTTTATCTTCTGTGACAAATCCATATCAGCTTGTTGATATCATAGATCATGCTGAGGAGACAAAGATTCAAATGTCTGAGGAAAGAATACCTGTTAAGGGTATTATGTAGGAGGTTCATCCTGAAAGGGAGACCAAGTACACAGTGATGAAATCTGAGGATCCAAAAGCTCAGATTCTCTTTGAGTTTTTTGATATGGGTACTTACTTCTTGATCTCTAATGAAGATTCTGAGTCATTAGATAATGTTTCAAATGGAGGTCTAGACACAGATGGATCATTCTCTTCAAATGAAGGGATTTTGCAACTGAAAGGAAATAAAACTTCCAAAGGATTGGTTTCTCCAAAGAAACTTTTTGATGAGCATGATCGCTTTGTCAAACAGTGACAGAAGTTGGGACCGAATTCATCAGCGGCAGTTGAGCAATTCAATCTAGATGCAGAAGAAGATCCTAGAATGACAAACACTGGGAAGTGTTACTCATTCAATAGTAAAAGAAAACGAAGTGGAACATCTTTTCTGCTGCAACACAGCAGACATCATCTGAAGCTTTTCTCAAAGTGAAGCGACAGATAAGTTTGTGAATTTTTATTTTTTTTGTATAGTTTTCGTGTCTTTTTCGTTTTAGCCTTTTCTGTGTTTCTGTGTCTTTTGTTGTCACCTGACTCTATAGCCCAATGGAATGGATGAAGGCACTTAGATACTGGGTTCTTCTCCCTTCAATCATTTCAAAGGATGATCAAAGGAAGCTCCCCAGTTAGAGCCAGCTGTTATCCTCAAATTTAGTTGCACTCAATTTGTAGGATGACCCCTATGAAATTTGTCCATTTTGTAGCCTACAACTCTAACCGTGCAAAACAAGATGAATCGCATTTGCCCTCGTGCATGGTCTCCTAGCCTTGGAACGTCCTTTCAGGTGTCAACTTGTGTCGATTTCTTAAATTTTGTAAAACAAGTCAAATTGAAAATTTTATTTTTTAGGAGTTAGTAAATTTTTGTCATATGCAATGGCGGGGATTTTTACCTCCATTGCATATTTATATGCACTGGCGGTGATTTTTGCCTCCATTGCATCTTCATATGCACTGGCGGCAATTTTTGCCTCCATTACATCTTCATATGCACTGGCGGCAATTTTTGCCTCCATTACATCTTATTATGCACTGGCGGTAATTTTTGCCTCCATTACATCTTCACATGCACTGGTGGCAATTTTTGCCTCCATTGCATCTTCATATGCATTGGCGGTGATTTTTGCCGCCTGTGCATGTTAATCCTTTTATCACATGCAAGGGCGGCGATTTTTGCCGCCCATGCATGTTAATCCTTTTATCACATGCAAGGGCGGCGATTTTTGCCGCCCATGCATGTTAAGTCCTTTGTCATATGCACTGGCGGCAATTTTTGCTGCCCGTGCATGTTGGTCCCTTTGTCATATGCACTGGCAGTGATTTTTGCCACCTGTGCATGTTAAGCCTTTTGTCACATGCAAGGGCGGCGATTTTTGCCACCCATGCATGTTAAGCCTTTTGTCACATGCAAGGGCGGTGATTTTTGCCGCCCGTGCACAAAAGCAATTTCCTCCACATGCAAGGGCGGTGATTTTGGCCGCTCGTGCACTCACTCCCTAAAAAATTTCTAACACTGGGAAATTTTTCAAGTTGTTAACTTTAGCCCACTTTCACTCAGTTTTTCACTCTAATCGCACTTTAGCCCTTCAAAGCCCATGCAAATGCTCAATTCTCCCTCGCTACTATAATTTCTAGTCAAAGAGACCAAAAAGTTTCTTTCCACATATAAAATGATACAGGCATTCAATAACATGATCCAAAGGAGTTCAAAGATCAAGCTTTCTCAGTGGCTCCTATGGATAAGTTGTCAGATACATAGTTGACCTTGGACATTCTCAAGGTAGTTCTGGGTAAACATGTGAAGGTTGCTACATCCGTGAAAGTTTCAGTAACAATAACTTGTGTCATTTCCAAGGACACTTTTGGACCAGACAACCTAGAGATGCAAATAGTGATAACAATGGATGGAAGTTTCTCTCAAGAAGGATATTGATGGGAGTTGATAAATGTGATCTTTGCCTTAGTATATTTTCTATTTTTCATATGTACTTTTGAATCAGTTTTGGATATATTTACATGTACTTTTTTCATATGTAATTACATGTAAAAACAAAGGAAGTCCCAAGTCAAATAGGACTCTTTTGTTGAATAAGTCAAAGTAGTTGTAAATTTCCTATTTTTGCTCTAGGCTCCTCCCTATAAATAAAAAGGGCCTCTATTGTAATAGATATCTTTAATCTTATGCAACAAAGTGCTGCCCAAATTGAGACTCAAATTTGAGACTTTGTGTTCATATTGTATGATCAATTCCAATCAATAAAGAAGGTGAGTTTTGATATCAAACTTTGTGTTGAATCGAATTTGTATGAGTGAGGATGTACATATGGCATTCTTGCTGATTTCTCTTTTTGATTGATTGGATAAAGGGGTGCTTGGTTATTACGATTGGAGGGTGTTCAAGATAAGTTATATAAACTTTGTGTTATATTATTTCCTTGAATCTATGTGTGTTAAAAGTGTTTCTCGGTGAAGGATTATAAAGACTTTGAGCTTGTAGTTGTTCACTTTGTATATGAATCATGTTGAGAACTTGTAGACTTTGTGCTATGATTTTCAATCACATTTGCATGAATCAGTGGTGTTGTTAGTTGACAGACTTTGTGCTCCAACTGGTGATACAGTTACTTTTAAAATCTTTCTGGAGATAATTTGAAGACTTTGTACTTGAGATTATTCACTTGGTTCATGAATATTTTTGTGAAGTAAGTTGAAAGACTTTGTGCTTCAACTTACAAGCATATTGTTGATTATTGTTTAAGTGTAGAAGCATTATTGAATATTACTGTGAAACATTGTAAACATCTTTTCTGAAAGAAGAGAAAAGGATGAATGTAACACACCCCCAAATCTAGTATTGAGTGTAAATAAGTTTGTAATAGTTAAAAGGGAACCTCCCCTTGCTGAGAGGAGAGATTTATCTCATCATACTGTGGTTGATATAACCGTTTTGTTGTTAGCGAGTTAACGACAAAATATTCATCCAACACACCTTGCATAACATTGTATTATTTTATTCATGTAAAATAAATATTTATTTGTGGTGCATATTAATTGATGTGTTTAACCACATTAGATATGTATTTGGAGGTGACTTGTAAATGTTGTATGTAACATTGGGTTATTGTTTGTATTATTTAATTGTTGAGAAAAAAATGTAGTACTAATATTAAATAAGGGGGTCAATGGTTTTGCGTATCCATGGTTTTGGAACACATGGTTTTATCCAATATCACAAGTTGTATTTGTGTGAGCTTGGTTTATAAAAGCAAGCACATAATCATTAGTATTGGGTGGGTTCACTATTTTATTGTAGGTGGATTGGAGGTTTGTGAGAGGTTGTCATTGTATTGAGCTCTCTCCTATAAGTGCATATTGTGAAGCATGGCAGGTGATGTGTGGATTCATGCTTGGACATATGGACGATGTATTGGAGGTGCTTGATGGTTTAGAGGTATTCATGGAGACTCATGGCATGTATTGTAATATCTTATTACTGAATAATACATATGAGTGTGGATGCTTTTGGAGGCTAGTTTTTTCCCTCTTGAGGGATTTCCCAGGGTATATCTTATGTTTGTTCATTTGATATTTACATTATGGTAATTTACTGCATCTTTTTCTCCTATTGGGTTATGTGGAATTAGTTTTATTTGACCTGTAAATTCCTATCAACCAAAACCCAGAGAGGTTATTACAGATGGACCCCATATGCACCTATAGGTCCAAACAAAACATTCCCATTTGCCATGAATTCTAAGAACTACTCTGTTAAAGTTTTGCATTTTTTTTACTCTTAGGATCTTAAATGACTTTGTTGGTATCATGTTGCCCTAAATGATTGTGACACTTGGTACATGAAACAAGACCTCCCCTAACATTTATTCACCCACCCTAATGCATTGGAATAGTCAGTTTGGTCCCACAAGTTGTGGAATGCAAAATCTCACTCCTAGCACCTTTCCGCTACATGAAACTTAAGCATTTTGCAAGAATGCATTTGATTTCAGCATGGTCAAAAGGATTGGAATTGACCAAAATTGAGAGAGGTTATTGTGGACAGACCCCACTTGCACCTGTAAGTCCAAACAAAACATTCTCAGTTGCCATGAATTCTGAAAACTGCTACGTCAAAGTTTGGTAATTTTGTGCTCTTAGGATCTTACGTGACTTTGTCAGTAGCATACTGCCTCGAACGACTGCAACACTTGGCACATAAAATAAAACCTCCCCTAATATTTACCCACCCACCCTGATGCTTTGGCATAGTCGGTTCGGCCTCATGAGCTATGGAATGTAAAATCTCACTCCTAGCACCTTTCCACTACATGAAACTAAAGCATTTTACAAGAATGCATTCGATTTCAGTACGGTCAAACTTATTAGAGTTGACCAAAATTGAGAGAGTTTATTGTGGATGGACCCTACATGCACCTGTAAGTCTAAATAGAACATTCTTAGCCACCATGAATTCCAAAAACTACTGTGTCAAAGTTTGGTAGTTTTTTGCTCTTAGGGATCTTAAGTGACTTTGTCGGTAGCCTGCTGCCCCAAATGACTAAGACACTTGACGCATGAAAAGAGACCTCCCCTAGCATTTACCCACCCACCCTAATGTGTTGGCACAATCAGTTTGGCCCCATGAGCTATGGAATGCAAAATCTCACTCCTAGCACCTTTCCACTGCATAAAACTGAAGCATTTTGCAAGAATGCATTTAATTTCGGCACAATCAAATGGATTAGAGTTGACCAAAATTAAGAGAGGTTATTGTGGATGAACCCTACATGCACCTATAGGTCTAAATAGAACAATCCCAACTACCATGGATTCTAAGAACCGCTTTGTCAAAGTTTGGTAGTTTTTTACTCTTAGGAATCTTAAGTGACTTTGCCTATAGCCTGCTACCCTGAATGACTGAGACATGTGGCGCACAAAAAGAGACCTCTCCTAGCATTTACTTGCTCACTGTGATGCATTGGCATAGTCATTTTGGCCCCATGATGAGCATAACAAAAAATATGTCTCATGGCAAGGTTGTGCTGTATGAAACTAAAGCATTTTCTAAGAATGCATTTGATTTTGGCACTATCAAATAGATTGGATTTGACCAAAATTGAGATAGGTTATTTTGGACAAACCCCATGTGTACCTTCAAGTCTAAACAAAACATTCCTAGCTGCCACAAATTCTGAGAACTGCTCTATCAAAGTTTGGTAGATTTTTGCTCTTAAGATCTTAAGTGACTTTACCAGTAGCCTGCCGCCTTGAACAACTAAGACTCTTGGCGCACAAAATGAGACATCTCCTAGCATTTACTCAACCACCTTGATGCACTAGCATAGTCAGTTTGGCCCCATGAGCTGTGGAATATAAAATCTTACTCCTAGCACCTTTCCATTGTGTGAAACTGAAGCATTTTGCAAGAATGCATTTTATTCGACATGGTCAAACATATTGGAGTTGACCAAAACTAAGAGAGGTTACCTGTAGGTCCAAACAGAACAATCCTAGCTACCATGAATTTTGAGAAGTTCTATTTCAAAGTTTGGTGGTTTTGTGCTCTTAGGGATCTTAAGTGACTTTGCTGGTAGCTTGCTACCCTGAATGACTACGACACTTGGCACATGAAATGAAACCTCCCCTAGCATTTACCTGCCCACCTTGACACATTGGTGTAGTCATTTCAGCTCCACAAACTGTGGAATGCAGAATATCACTCCTAACACCTTTCCACTGCATGAAACTGAAGCATTTTGGAATAATGTGTTTCTTGCCACCATAGGTAAACAAAATTGATTTAAAAAACTAAGGTATCTATTTGTAGGTGGACCTGACATCCACCTATACATGCAAAGAAGATGTTCCTAGGTGTCATGGTTTGATAAAATAGCCAGTTCAAATTTTGATGCCTTTTTTGTCTTAGGGCTCTTGAGAGATTAGTTGCGTTCAATGTAGCCGATAATGACCAAGAGGCAGTTGATGTACTTGCAATTGCCTTGATAGACATGTATGAAAAGTGGTAGGTTTAAATCAAATGTAGAAAGGTGAAATGAGGATATGCAAAGCATAGAAACCATATAGAAGGTGAAATGAGGATATATGAATCATGCCAAACATCTTTCTATATCTCTCACTCTCTTCCTTGTTTTGTAAGAGAAAAACAAATGCACAGTCAACATAGGTAAAGAGAAATTTGCATAGGATCTATAAGAGAGTTGTTATCATGTGTATTTACATAATTTCTATTCTGAATTGTAGCTAACTTCACTCACTGACTGGTGAGTGTGAGGAAACAAGTATAGTTGAAGGTAATGAAGGACAAGCAGGTAAAGTTTATGAGGCAATGTAACTTCAGCCCTCAAATTTCTTGACAACCATGAAAGAATAAAGGATAAAGGAATTTTGATAGATGTTTTAGTTGCAATTGCCCTGGGAATCATGTATACAAAGTGTGGAATCATAGACAAGGCACATGAACTATTTGACATGATGCCTCAAAGAAATGCTATCTCATGGAAAGTAATGACTACAATATATATGAACAAAATGGATTTTTTTCAAAAAGGCTCTAGAAACTTTCAAGAAAATGCAATTGGCAGGTGTATAGCTAAATTCCACAACCTTACCTAGCATTCTCCTTGTCTATGCCCATATGGGATCTTCAGAATAGGGTATGGACATCTATTAAAGCATAAAGGGTATTGGAATTTTGTTAGATGTTGTAGTTGCAACTGCCCTATGAGACATGTATGCAAAGTGATGAAGCATAGACAAGGTAGGTGAACTATTTGGCATGATGCCTCAAAGAAATGTTGTCTCATGGAATGCAATGATTGCAAGATATATGCACAAAATGGATTTTTTCAAAAAGGCTTTATAAACTTTCAAGCAAATGCAATTGGTGGGTGCAAAATCAAATTCCACAACCTTAGCCAACATCCTCCATGTCTATGCCCATATGGGATCTTCAGAATAGGGTATGAACATCTATCAAATCATAAAGGATATGCAAATTTTGATAGATATTGTAGTTCCAATTGCCCTAGGATACATGTATCCAAAGCGTGGAAGCATGGAGAAGGCACATAAACTATTTGACATGATGCCTCTGTTGCAAGTATGTGCCTAATCTGTGCTATCATTGATGTCAACATATCTTTGTTGTCATTGGTGTCAACTGTGTCCTATTCTATTACTTGTTTAGAAGCTTTGTGTGTTGAGGATATTGAGAAAATTGGCCTCTCCAGAAGAATCATAAAGTAAATAGTGAAGCACGGTGAAGATAGTGAGTTGTATACTAAAGAACAGTCCAAAAGATTGCTCTACATTTCTTGCTGACTGAAGATCTTGGTTTGTAGATTGGAAGTTATTTAGAAGCATGGATGAAGATGCTATTGAGTTTGAACCTCCGGTATGAAGATTTGAGTGAGTCACTTTCACCAAAGTAGAACCTATTTTTTCTAATTATTCACTAGTGCTTGAGAGAAAGTATTTTTCTCCGCATTCCTCTGCATTAAAGTGTTTTGCTCTGTGGTTCTAAAGGGAAGTATGGGATGATGAAAAATGCCTACAATTGCAATGGTTCATGTTTTGGTGGTCTACAAGCTATCTTTCTTTCATGACAGTTGAAGACAATGAAATTCATGTGCTCCGGTGTGAAGAATCTCATGGATAAAGTGGTTTGATTTTGTGTGGTTGCTCCTAGTGATTTCAATGTGCTTGTGGATACCTCATGATCATGTTCCTACCTTTACATTGGTCTGCATTAAGGAATTGAGATTGTTTTTGAAGATTATTCCTAGATGACATAGCATGTAACCAGTCTTAGCCGACTTGGTTAATTCCAGTGATTGCAGAGATCCCTTGAAGATTATGAAAGTATTGTGGCATGGAAGATCATGTTTGAGTCCCATCTAAGGTGTGGTGTGATCTGCATACATCTATACTATAATTCCTTACCATAATTTTGTATTAGGTTAAGACCTATTTTGTAAATGTTTGTAATTCTGACCTTGGAGATTGTTCCAATGCTTGATGATTGTAGTGCTGACCTTGATGATCATTCCAAGGTTGATGAAGTGTATAAATACTTGTAATTGAGTTGAGGAAAAGTGGTCCTTGCATGAAGATGGGCAGATAAGGAAAGAAGTGGAAAGGCAGAGCAGAGCAGAGGAACTATTGTACTTCAATTTATTAATCTCAGACATAAAGAAGATGTTTTTGGTAGTGAGCTTCCAGTAGGGTTTAACAACCCTCATTGTAATCTTTCTAGGTTTATGGTTGAGACAGTGAGCCTACTAGACATAGCTATACTTCATGGCAGTGAGCCAGTATGTTCTAGGCCCATGGAGTGACCAAGCTTGAACATCATTTTTTAAAGATTGCAATATATTTTGAGAGCTAATCCTCGATGTAGTTTTTCCCCACCTTGGGGTTTTCCACATAAAAATCTGGTGTTGAGCTTGTGTTTAATGTTGCATCTGTGCTTAAGTTTTTGATTCCATGCATTCATTGGTTAATCTTAATAACTGTGGACAAGTGATTAATATTTAAGAGCAGAAGTGTTTGAAGTTTTTGGGACAACTAATTTGCCCCCCTCTCAATTGTCTGGCACATTTCAATAATTGGTATCAGAGTGAAGTCCCTCTAAAGAAAGTCTAACAGCTTGAGGAAGATCCAATATGTCTTATAAGAAGTGTCGCATTTTGATGGGACGAATTATGCTCTTTGGAAGGCATGAATGAAAAGCCATCTTCTTTGTCTTGGCTATAAAGTATGGAAAGCTGTAGAAATAAAATACACTATGCCTCAAAATGGTTTGATGACTAAAGATGAAATCAAAGAATATAAGATGGATGTCAAAGCAAAAGATGCTCTGTTAAGTTCATCAAATGACTTAGTACTGACAAAAGTTGTGGATCTTGAAACTGTAAATGAGTTATGGGAGAAGCTGAAAAATCTGTATGAAGTAGATGATTCTGTGAAGGAGGCCACTACAAAGTTTGAAAGTGAAATATGAGAGTTTGAAGATGAATGAAGATGAAAACATAACAACCTTTAGGCAAAGAGTTGATGAACTTGTCACAGGGATAAAAGGTATGGGGGGACCTCTTGGTGATAAAGAAGTTGTGATGAAAATTCTCAAATCACTACCAAAATCCTACAATCACAAGGTAGCTGCAATTGAAGAATTTATGCAAGTAAAAGCTATTGACAAACATCAGTTACTTGGTAAGCTTACTACCTTTGAAATGAGAGAGTTTGGTGATGCCCTACCAAAAGTTGAGACTACCTTCAAAGCTAGTACTTCTGGGAAAACCGCTAGATCAGAAAAATACAAGGTAGAATCTGATGATGAGTTTGATGGAATTGAAGCCAACTTTGTGGATAGACTGCAAAGAGGATCTATTAAGTTTAAAGGTAAATTACCTTTTAAATATTTTTCTTGTGGTAAAGTAGGTCACTTTATTTCCAGATGCCCTGAAAGAATTGAAAGAAATAGAAAAAGATATGAGAACAAACCTAGGATCCAAAAGAAATGTTATTATGTTGAAGATTTTGATGATGATGGAGAAGTATCAGATAATGGTGAACCAGACAATGCTAGTACTTCTGGTAATGAATGCTTGTTTATTGCTATTAAGGAAGAACTTGTGTTTACTATCTTGCTAGCTATGTGAAGGAAGAAAAACTAGTGGAAAGTGCTTTGGCTGCTCAGGTTGTTGAAGACAAAGATGAATGGGTTATTAATAGTGGTTGCTCTCACCACATGACTAGTGACAAAAGTAAGTTTGTGAGTTTGGAAAGATATGATGGTGGACTAGTTAGGTTTGGAGATGATACAACTAGTAATATTTGTGGAAAAGGATCTATTTCTTTTGATGGAAAGCATAATAATGAAGATGTCTTGTATGTGAAAGGATTAAATCACAATATTTTGAGTGTGGGTCAGATGTGTGACAAAGGTTATGATTTAAGCTTCAAGGACAATGGATGCAAGATCAGGGAAAGCTTCAGAACAGTCATTGCAATTGGTAAGAAGACCAAAAGTAATATTTATCACTTGAAAGGAACTGATAACTATTTTTTGTTAGCTCAAACTAATGAAAGTTGGCTATGGCATAGGAGGCTGTGTCACATCAATTTTGACAACATTATGAAGATAAGTGCTGCACATGCTATTAGAGATTTGCCTAAGCTTGTGAAGCTTGCTAATCCTATTTGCAAGGAGTGTCAATTCGGGAAACAAACAAGAACAAGTTTCAAAAGCAAGGACCAATTAGTTGATGGACTACTGGAACTAGTACTTACAGATTTGTGTGGACCTACTAGAGTAAGAAGTCTACAAGGAGACATTTATTTTATGTTTCTTATTGATGATTATTCTAGAATGACTTGGGTTACCTTTTAGAAAGAGAAAATAGAAGCTCTAGATAAGTTTAAGGCATTTGAGGCAATGGTTGAAAATGAGATGGATTTGAAGATCAAATGTTTAAGGTCTGATAGAGGAGGAGAGTTTACATCCAATAAATTCAATTTCTTTTGTGAAGAACATGGGATAAAGAGATAGTTATCTGCACCTAGAACTCCACAACAAAATGGAGTTGTTGAAAGGAAAAACAGAACAATACAAGAAGCTGCTAGAACCATGATGAAGGAAGCTGATCTTCTGGAAGCATATTGGAGAGAGGCAATTCACAGTGTTGTATATATCCTAAATAGAGTCCAAGTCAAAGGCAATAGTTCTAAGACTCCTTATGAATTGTGGTATGGTAAAGTTCCTACTGTGAAATATCTCAAAGTTTTTGGTAGAAAATGTTATATGAAAAGAGAAGAAGATCTAGGCAAGTTTGATGCTAGATGTGATGAAGGAATCTTCCTTGGTTACTCCACCAAGAGCAAGGCCTACCAGTGCTATAATAAGAGGATGAATAAAATCATTGAAAGTGCAAATGTCAAAGTTGGTGAAAGTAAGGAAAGGTCTCCAGAATCAAGTGGATATGAATCAGATAAACCAGATGCTTTAGAAGTGGTGCAACATGAAGACAACTCAAATGAAGAGGAACAAGCTCCGGAAAGTGCTACCAAGACACCAAGGTATGTAAAACTTAATCATTCTGAAGATCAAATCATAGGAGATAAGAGCAAAGGAATCCTGACCAGAAGAAGAGTTGCAGAAGAACAAGTTTCTATTTGATTTCCAAGATTGAACCTAAGATTGTGAATGAAGCTTGCAATGATGAGAATTGGGTAAAAGCAATGAAAAAAGAATTGATACAGATAGAGAAGAATCAGACTTGGGATCTTCTTCCCAGACCAACAGATAAAAATGTAATTAGCACCAAGTGGGTCTTCAAAAACAAGATGAATGATAATGTTGAAGTGGTAAGAAATAAAGCAAGGTTGGTATGCAAAAGATACTCTCAAGTTGAAGGAATAGATTTTGAGGAAACATTTGCACCAGTACAAGAATTGAAGCTATAAGAATGTTTTTGGCATTTGTAGCCTACAAAGATTTTAAGGTATATCAGATGGATGTGAAGTCAACATTCTTGAATGGAGAATTGGATGAAGAAGTCTATATTAAACAACTGAAAGGATTCCAGTCATCACATTAGGGTGACATGGTATGCAGATTGAAGAAGGCATTGTACAGATTAAAACAAGACCCTAGGGCCTGGTATGCTAGGTTGGATAAGTATCTAATATAGTTAGGATTCAATAAGGGTACTACCAACATCAATCTCTATTTCAAGATCAATAATGAACAAATCCTAATTGTTGCAGTCTTTGTTGATGATATTATCTTTAGAGGCAATGAAGCTATGTGCATAATTTTTTCTAGAGAAATACAAAGTGAATTTGAAATGTCCATGTTTGGTGAGATGAATTTTATTTTAGGTCTACAAATAAACCAATTAGATAAATGTATCTTCATTTCTTGGTCTAAGTATGTGAAAGAGTTGTTAAAGAAGTTTGGGATGGAAGACTCTAAACTGGTAAATACTCCCATGATAACTAGTTCTAAGTTGAGTAAAAATGATGATTCACCTATGGCAGATCATAAAAGATATAGATATGTGATTGGAGGATTAATTTATCTAACTCAAACTAGACCTGATATAATGCATGTAGTTTGTCTTGTGGCAAGATTTCAAGCAGAACCTAAGGAGTCACATGTGATGGCAGTCAAGAGAATTCTGAGATGTTTGAAAGGCACAATGGATTATGGTTTGTGGTATCCAAAGGACAATGATTTCACTCTTAGTGCATACACTGATGCAGATTGGGCCGGAGGTGTGGATGACAAAAAAAGTACAATTGGAGGTGCATTCTTTTTTGGAAAAAGGTTGGTATCTTGGATAAACAAGAAACAAGATTCAATATCTCTATCCATTGTAGAAGTAAAATATATTGCAGCAACATGTAGTTGTACTCAAGTGTTATGGATGAAGCAGACATTGCAAGACATCAAAGTTGTATATGAAGATCCAATTACAATTTTTTGTGACAACACAAGTGCCATAAACATATCAAATAATCCAATAATGCATTCAAGGACAAAGCACATATCCATAATATATCACTTTCTAAGGGGAAAAGTGACAGAGAATGAAGTCAAGTTGGAATATGTATCTACAAAAGACCAGATTGCAGATGTTTTCACCAAACCTTTTCCTAAGGATACTTTTGAGTATCTCAAAGAAAAGTTAGGGGTTATTACCCCTCCTACTCTAAACTAAGATGCACAAGAGTGCATCAGTCTAGTGGTACTTAGAATCCTTTCTCCAAATCCGGATTGATGCTTTTAGGGCTACTTCTTAGGGGGGAGTAGTCAGAGAGTTCAGAAGAGAGATTGGATCAGAGCAAAAGAGTGCAAGTATGTGCCCTTTGCCATTGATGTCAAAGGGGGAGAGAAATCATGTGAAAAACTCTGGTAGACAAGAAGTGCAGATGTGTAAAGAGAAAGGGGGAGAACCTTGTCTTGATGGTTGTGGCAATTTTTCACATTATATGTTGCCATCAATGACAAAGGGGGAGATTGTTGCAAGTATATGCCTAATCAGTATTGCCATTGATGTCAACATATGATGTGAAAAACTACAACAACCATCAAGACAAGGTTCTCCCCCTTTCTCTTTACACATCTATACTCCTTGTCTACTAGATTTTTCACATGATTTCTTGTTGAAATGCACCAGACAATTGAGAGGGGGGGTGAATTAGTTGTCCCAAAAACTTCAAACACTTCTACTCTTGAACATTAATCACTTGTCCACAATTATTAAGATTAACCAATGAATGCATGGAATCAGAAACTTAAACACAGATGCAACATTAAACACAAGAGACACCAGATTTTTAGGTGGAAAACCCCAAGGTCATGGGGAAAAACCACGGAGATGATTAGCTCTCAAAATATATTGCAATGTTTGAAAAATGATATTCAGGCTTGGTCACTCCATGGGCCTAGAACATACTGGCTCACTACCATGAAGTACAACTAGGTCTAGCAAGCTCACTACCTCAACCCTAAACCTAGAAAGATTACAATGAGGGTTGTTAAACCCTACTAGCGGCTCACTGCCAAAAATAACATTTTCTTTATGTCTAAGATTAATATATTGAAGTACAATAGTTTCTCTACTCTGCTTTGCCTTTCCACTTCTTTCCTTATCTTACCATCTTTGCGCAAAGACCACTTTTCCTTGACTCAATTACAAGTATTTATAAACTTAATCAACCTTGGAATGATCATCAAGGTCGGAACTACAATCATCAACCATTGGAACAATCTCCAAGGTCGGCATTACAAACATTTACAAAATAGGTCTTGACCTAATACAAAATTATGCTAAGAAATTGTAGTATAGATGTATGCGGATCATGCCATGCCTTAGCTAGGACTCAAACATGATCTTCCATGCCACAACATGCTTCCATAATATTTAAGGGATCTCCGTAATCACTGGAATTAACCAAGTTGGCTAAGACTAGTTACACACTACGTCATCTGGGAATAATCTTCAAACACGATCTTAATTCCTTAATGTAGACCAATGTAAAGGTAGGAACATGATCAAGAGGTATCCACAAGCACATTGAAATCACTAGGAGCAACCGCACAAACTCAAACCACTTTATCCATGAGATTCTTCACACCGAAGCACATGAACTTCACTGTCTTCAACTGTCATAAAATAAAGATAGCTTGCGGACCACCAAAACATAAACCATTGCAATTGTAGGCACTTTTCATCATCCCAGACTTCCCTCTAGAACCACAGAGTAAAAAATGTTAATGTGGAGGAATGTAGAAAAAATATTTTCTCTTAGGCACCAGTAAAACCAAATTCCATAACCTTTGCAAGCATCCTCCCTACCTGTGCCAAATTAGGATGTTTGGAATAGGGTATAGACCATAGAAGAATATATCTTTAAAATATCCTGATATATTCCAATATATCTTGATATACTTTGATATTGTTATTGTGATTAGTGATAATCATTGTTGCCTTTAACAACAACAAACACTTATGTTGTTATTTATGATTTATGGGCATAATAAGTACTAGACAAAAATGTCAAATGATTATGCTATACTTTGGCTTGTCATTATTATTGCATCACAGATGTTAGTGTTGTCATTTGTACTTATCAATGGATATTGTTGTCATTATTTCATTTGTAAAATAGTTGTATTATTGAGGCAATAGTTTGGCAATTTTCATAATTAGATATCAGTTGTTAATAATGTTGTACCAATTGAGATGGTTGTCATCATCATTGTCTTTGGACATAACTATCCTTTTGTGAATCTAGTAATCTTCTTATGATCACTAATCAATAACATTCTATCATTATTGTAGTCAACATTATAGGAAATACTAATGATAAAAATGATTAATATGAAACATTGTTGAGATAGGACATTGTTGTCCTGAAATGCTTGCCACTGCTGTAAAATTAAGAGGTATTTAAAGAGGTTAGGGAGACTTTTGTTGTGAACTTTACTCACAATTTTATTGTATGGTATGGACAACCATGAAAGAATAAAGGATAAAGGAATTTTGATAAAAGTTGTAGTTGCAATTACCCTAGGAGACATGTATGCAAAGTGTGGAAGCATAGACACGGCACATGAACTATTTGACATGATGCCTCAAAGAAATGATGTCTCATGGAATGCAATGATTGCAAAATATGCACAAAATGGATTTTTTCAAAAAGGATTTAGAATCTTTCAACCAAATGCAATTGGTGGGTGTAAATCCAAATTCCATAACCTTAGCCAACATCCTCCTTGTCAATGCCCTTATGAGATCTTCAGAACATGCTATGGACATGATGAAGGGGGTAAATCATACAACACACAACAACAAAAATTGCACACAGAAAATAGAATGTTCTTTTATTGATTTGGACAACTCATTACATTACAGAAGTTGAAATACAATAAGAAGAATCAATCCTCCACAGGCTGCAACACATTACAACTACCTATCACCAGGCTCTAGAACCTTCTGCCTTCTGTAACCCCAAATCATATAGGGTTTCTAGTTTCCCACCTATCATTGACTCTACACTTTCCCCTTAACTCTACTACTACTTAGGGTTCCCAAAAATAGTCATAAATAGCCCTTTTTGGTGGCCTCCAACTAAATTTCAAAATTTGCAACTCCCTCCAAAAGTAGGTCAACTTCTGGGAAGCATAACTTTTGATCTGGGTGTCCGATTGATGAATCGTTTAAAGCCTTGGAAAGCTTACAAAGTGAACTATCACACCAGAAATAGTAAATAGATTTATGTCAAATTTTTGGGGTGTTATGGGACATTTAATGCCTCATAAATGATTTCAAAAAATTTTAGGGGTTTCTCAAAAAAATGGAAACTTTAATATCTTTCAGCTCACAAATCATATAACACACAACAACAAAAATTGCACACAGAAAATAGAATGTTCTTTTATTGATTTGGACAACTCATTACATTACAGAAGTTGAAATACAATAAGAGGAATCAATCCTCCACAGGCTGCAACACATTACAACTACCTATCACCAGGCTCTAGTACCTTCTGCCTTCTGTAACCCCAAATCATATAGGGTTTCTAGTTTCCCACCTATCATTGACTCTACACTTTCCCCTTAACTCTACTACTACTTAGGGTTCCCAAAAATAGTCACAAATAGCCCTTTTTGGTGGCTTCCAACTAAATTTCAAAATTTGCAACTCCCTCCAAAAGTAGGTCAACTTCTGGGAAGCATAACTTTTGATCTGGGTGTCCAATTGATGAACCGTTTAAAGCCTTGGAAAGCTTGCAAAGTGAACTATCACACCAGAAATAGTAAATAGATTTATGTCAAATTTTTGGGGTGTTATGGGACATTTAGTGCCTCATAAACGATTTCAGAAAATTTTAGGGGTTTCTCAAAAAAATGGAAACTTTAATATCTTTCAGCTCACAAATGACCTTTGCCCAATTCCTTCACCAAAGGTCTTATATTTCATTTATGAAGCTTCCTATAAATTGTTGCTTCCATCCATGTCCAAATGCAAACTTTCCAAAAATAGCAGTTTGGAAAAACTGAAAGTCCTACATCATTATTCAAGCAATTATGGATCCATAAATATTAATTATGGAAAGAAATGAAAACAACTTCAATTCTTTTGAATCAACATTTTTTTGGGTGATGCAAGATTGCTCTTACACCACTGGATGCTCCTGCATCAGACACCCAAGGTAATTTGAGAGTGACCCTGTCATGTCTCAGGTGTTTGTTTGAGGAAAATCCAAATGATCAACCTCTGCCTTAGACAACCAAGAAGATGTCATGCCCACATTTTCCATGTGGTCACAACACACATTGCACGTGTCATAGCCACATCTGTCATGTGGTTATGACACGAGATATGAAAAACTTTTCTCACACTATCCTAAAAACCCCTTTCGCATGCGTACGCATGCTCGACGGTGTTCTCTCATGGCGAAACACTTCAATTTTTGGCGGGATATAAGTACAATTGCGTGCAACCAGACGCTTACAGATCAACAAGAGGGTCTGTACGACGTCGCTAACGTCATTGCAAGAGTGAGATTACCAAAGTTCCTAAATCTAAACCTCGGCAATTTTCGGTAGCATAATGCCTTACGGCGTTAGTGGGAATTACGCTGCACTCATTTACGCACGTGGTTCGCTGATAGATTAACCACTTCCCACGATGCCTTGTTCCGACTAAACCGGCTAGTGATCTCCCTATTTAGTCATTTTTCAGCCAGGCACGGTTGTCTGTCTCCTCTCTTGTTTCCTGAAACATACTCCTCCCATGACTTAGCATTCTCAACAAGGCGGTTTGTTTGCCCTCTCTTCCCTTTTCACTGGTTCTTAATTTTAATTGTATTTTTATCGCCCTCACCTTAACTATTTCTCCGTTAATTTAGTGTGTTTATATTTCGGTCTCTCTCTCTTTCGTTTTCTATGCTTTCTTTATGTGTAACCGGTCCTTTCTTCATGATTTATGTCAATCAGGGTTATCACTGCAGCTATTGTTGATATTAAACCTAACTTCAGGATGGTCTAGGTCACAGAGGCTGGTTTACTACTTCGCTGGACTCGGTCTCCTAATCTTCCCCGATCTAGGTTCCTCCTCTTCGTATGTACTTATTAAACTTGTTCCTAAGCAGATTTAGCAGAAGGGTCCGTCAACTTAGTTGTCTTATCCCATGTGGGAAATGTCGCGCATTTTCTCCTCTGTGTTTTCCAATGTTAGTTTTTTTCTTCTTCGGACTCTCTTACAGGTTTACTTATGAGGTCGTTTACTACAGTTGGGATTAAAATGGCCACATGGAATGTCTGTGGTGGCTTCTTAAGTTTATTTCCAGTGTTCTTTTAAGCAAGGTGATGTGTAATTTTCCTCTTCATTTTCCGGGTGATTGAAATTACGTTGATAGTTGAAACTTCCGAGAAACTCTTTCCAGAGTATCACTGAATATTCCTTTACACTCTTTTTACATTATAATTTTATTTTCTCTTGTTTATAATTAATGTTGTTACTATTACTAATAATGACTATTAATACTCTGATTGTGACTCGTATAACATTGTAAATAGATGTAGGAGGCTCTCCACTTTATAAAACCCTGATCATGGGAATATAACTTCTTTGGTTGTTGTGTTCAACACTTAATAAAAACTAACTGTGAAAATATAATTTGTTATTTTATTTTTGTATATCCATGTGTCACATTTTATTAAGATTTTAAACAAGGGCCCAATAAAATGGCTCATAAAACTACTTCCATAACAATATATATATATACCTATATATATAGTTATATATATATATTTTAATGTCTATGTAGTTGACGAAATTATTATTTTTTTAATTATTTAACAAACTCCACATAATCCCTTTTATATTCAAATATATATATATATATATATTAATTTTTTCATATTATATTGCTATATGCATAGGCATATATAGTATTTATATATGCCTCTACATATGGCAACTTAATATTTTTTCATTGCAATAAAATCCAACTTATGTGTTAGGGCCCAAGCCCTAACTTTTTTATTTGTTTTATTTCCCACAGCCACGGAGGCGATGGGCGGCGGTGGCCGCGCAGAGCGGAGGAGACAGAGTCGGCGGTGGCCGCGCAGAGCGGAGGAGACAGAGTCGGCGGTGGCCGCGCAGAGCGGAGGAGACAGAGTCGGCGGAGGGGTTAGGCCTGTGTAGGCCGTGGGAGTCATAAGGGGAAGGGGGAAGTGGAGTGGGGCGGAGCCCCACCCCACACCTCCATGCATGAGTTAAAGCCTGCGGTGGGGGTTTTTCCCCACCGCCCAAACTGCAAACCGTGACTGCATTTTTTTGAACCCACGGTTTAACTTCGACAGTCAACAATACTATATTTATTTATATATATATATATACATTTTTATATACTTAGATTTATAATTCAGTCTCATAATAACACAATTTATTCAGTTTCTATATTCTTCTGTAAAAATGATAATTAATACAACTGTGATATATATATATGTCTATATATATATAAATATATAGATTTATATATTTATATATATATATATATATATATATATATATATTCTTTTTTATGTATATCTATAAATCATAATTTTCTCAAATTCACTACCCTATCCATGTTCTCAAATTCCATCTGATAGAATGATAATTAAATAACAATTTTATATCTATATATTTATATATATATATATATATATATATATAGATATATATATATATATATATAAATTTATCTCGGTAACAATGGTAAAGATATAACAACTTAAACATTTAAGATTCTTAAAATTACAAACAGCAATATATATACATGCTAGATTTCCTCTAATCCTTCCAACTTAACAGAATCCACTAATTATGAAGAATAAACTTAAACAATTAATTCCTTTAGAACAATGAACCATAACTAACATTTCAACTAGTTAAGCAATTCCAAACTTTCAAATGTAAACAACTCAGATTAGATTGCAATAATGAAATTTTCCTTTCAGTAATACTTGAAACACAAATATATTGCTTTTGAACAAGGTTTACAAACATCAGCTTAAAAATTTAAGCACATTCATATTACAGATTCTCAATCATGGATACAACAACTAACTTCCCAGATATGAACTTTCTTCTCCCAAACAGTATACAACTGATAGCTTATGACAACCAAATAAAAGTCCAATAATAACAAGATCAGGGAGGTGATTTTCTTCACTCCCAGATAACAATAAATTACAACAATAACAAGAGAGGTGTTCTCTCTTCAACTCTATGAAATGAACCAGGCCTAATTCTCATGACAAGGAAGATTAACTGCTTCTTCATAAATATCCAACCAGAAGCTCCAAGAGAAAACCTGCGTATCAAAGACAAACAAAGAAGAAAACACCACGCATCTAGCTCTCCTCCCTTCCGTAGACCCGCAAGTGGGTCACCCCCGAGCTAGGGAGACCATACTCACACCTGGGTACTCAAACACTCCACTTCACAACAGAAACAACAACAATCCCAAAGCACACATACACCCGTGGGTAGTTTACACAATACGGAAACTCAACTACAGTGAGTTTCATAAGGGGCAGGAGAGTGGACACACTCAACTCCAGAGTGTCACCCTGACAGATAAGTTAACCAATATAAATTTCTCTTGGTCTCAAACCAAGTGTGATCACAATTTTTAAGAAATCTGTATATGACTCTCAAGTCAAAAATACAGTCACAGATACATGCCCTCAAGGCTTTCAACATCCCAAAAGATGGAAACAGGTATGCACCCGAGGAGGTTCTCTCCTCCCCTACCCCAAACTTGATGAGCATTTCTCCCAAGTGGGAGAAGCTCTGTCAAAACAACCCGACAATAACCCCACAGAAAACAACTCGAACACAAAGTCACCCACTTTACATACACATTTCAGTTATACGAAAACAAAGGTAAAATTTAGACCAACCTTGCAAAGCCCTCCTGGAATGAAGCTGTTGCAGAGTCCACAGAGTTCACTTCCAACCTTAGCCACCAACTCCCTCCCCCTTCTCTATCTTGCAAACTAACTTCTCTATTTTTGGTAAGGCAAAAATGAAAGTTTTCCCAAAATTCAACTAACTCCCTCTCATCCCAAACTTTGAAAATAAATAACCCAAATTCTCTTTTTTTTTTTTGTTTTTAGTTTTGAGAAATGGGGAAGTGACACTTGTCACCTCCTCACCCTTCCCCAAAACCACTATTTTGCCTGATGGCTTATGTCACTCTCCATTCCCAAGGGTACTCCTAGTCCTCTCCTCATGTGACTCCACTTTCTCATGGGAGAAATAAAAAAAAGAGTTAAATGGGAAAAAGACAGGTGACCCATGCCTCTTTTTCCTTTCTTCACATGGGTGTCCTCACAGCACATGGGGGAATCTCACTAAAGGAGAGGGTGACCTTCAATAATGGATGGCATCTCTTATCTTGGGGAAAGTAGAGGGGATGGGTTGGGTGTTGGTACAACCCATCATGTCCCCTCCTACCTCCAATTTTCGCCACTTAACTTCAGGGGAAGGTTAAGTTGACTAGATGGAGGTTACTCAAGGGTTACCCATGCCAAATGGGCCCCTGGACCCATGGGGTATAACCCAGGGTCAACTTTAACCCATACAAGACACCCCTGGTCAAGGTAAAGCACAAGAAAAGGGCCTCATAATTTAAATAAAATAAGAAATTCAAATTCAATCTCTTTACAACACAAATTATAAAATAATGTTACATGAGGGTAACCTAACCCACTCGACCATACGAAAGACCACATTACATCATTACATCAAACACAAAGAGATCTTGGTTCCTCATGGAACCCGATCGGCTTAACAGGGAATAATAATTAACAAGGTGCGGAATGATCTCCGAGTTCTGTGGTTCGATTAGTAATTCCTGCACACTAAATTACAAGATCAGTAACCACATAAAAATCATCATAGCCGAAGCAACTTAAAAAAAAACATGCATTATCATGACATAGTATTAATTAACATAAATGAAATCATATTACAATTTTCCATCATCACCTAATTCATTTTTCTGAAATGTAAACTTATCCAAACATCACCCAATTAGTTTTTCCGAAAACATAATAAAGTTTAATAGTTTGACAATTCCAGGAACTGCTATCCCACAATTATAAAAGTAACAATAACAGTCATGTAAATAGTCATAACAACAGTAGTAGAAAGGGCGGTCCTCACAGAAGAATCTTCAACATGCCTTCCTTTCCATTTCACTAGATATTCTTCATATTATCTGTACCAAGTACTTCTTCCCACATAGCTATCCAAGATCTCTTCTATCTCCTCCATTGAAGTAGATGCCGAAATACTCCACTGTTCTTCTGTTGGTCCATCTTTTGTGCCACCTTCATGATATTTTGTTAAATCAGCAATGTTGAACACAAGTGAAATGTTGATCCCGCTCGACAGCTCTACCTCATATGTATTTCTTGAATCATGCTTCTACAGAATCTAGCATGGTCCAAATTTGTTCATTTTCAACTTATTAAATGTTCCAATTGGGAACCTCTCATTTCTCATATGAACCATGACTTCATCTCCAACCTAAAATTCTTTATATCTCCTCTTCTGATCTGTCTTAGCCTTGTACTGAATATTCACCTTATTAATGTGCTTTCTCACCTCTTCTTGCAAATTCTTTAGGGGTTCTGCAAAGTCTTCAACTTTGACACTTGTCTTTTCTCCCTTGTCCAGCTTCCTTAACTCTGAAGAATTTCTTTCACTACTCCCATAAACAATCTAGAATGGTGATTTACCTGTGCTCCTATTGACATAATTATTGTAAGAAAATTTTGCCTGTAATAAAATCAAATCCCATCCCTTGGGTTTATCCCCTACTAAGCATCATCGAAGGTTACCCAAAATCCTATTCACCACTTCCATCTGTCCATCTATTAGTGGATGGTGTGCAGAACTAAACTTCAAATTTGTCTTCAACTTCTTCCACAATGTCCTCCAAAAATAACCAACAAACTTGGTATCTTGATCTGAAACTATACTCTTAGGTAGACCATGTAGTCTCACCACCTCTCTAAAAAATAACTCTACAATATGAACATCATTAGTCTTCTTACAAGGAATAAAATGTGTCATCTTCAAGAATCTATCCATGACTACAAAAATAGAATCAGGTTCTCTGTGTCATTGGTAAACCAAGAACAAAATCTATACTAATATCATCCCATGGCCTCTCTAGTATAGGTAATGGCTGATATAACTCTGTATTCTAACTTGTTCCTTTTGCCATTTGACACAGTCTACAACTCTGCACAAATTTCCTCACATCCTACTGCAATTGTGGCCAATAATAATGCTTACCAACAATAGCAATGGTCATATCTTGACCAAAGTGTCCAGTTAATCCCCCACTATGCTTCTCTTTAATCAAGTTCTCTCTCATGGAACTCCTTGAAAGACACAAATGGCTTCCCTTAAATAACATGCCATCTTAGATTAGGAAATCCAACCATTTTATCATGTCCAAAGTAACAAGTTCCAAACAAGCTTTCCAAGCCTCTGTAAAATCTAGATCTTCAGGGTATAAACTTTTGAGCTCATCAAACCCAACAACCTCTATCTTCATTTCTGTCAACAAATTTTGCCTTCTGCTCAAGGCATCTGCAACTCTGTTGGACTTCCCACTCTTGTGATTCAAAATAAAAATATAAATCTGCAAAATTCAACCCATTTTAAGTGCCTTTGATTTAACTTTCCTTGACTATTAAGATACTACAAAGCCTGATGATTAGTATATAAAACAAACTCTTTTGGCAGCAAATAATGTCTCCATTTCTTCAAAGCCTGAACTATTGCATAAAACTCCTAATCATAAACATAATAATTTTTCTTTGCATCATTAAGCTTCTCACTAAAAAAGGCAATGGGTTTACCTTCTTGACTCAAAACAACTCCTATAGCATTGCCACTAGCATCACAATCTACCTAAAATACCTTATTGAAATCTGGAAGTGCCAAAATAGGTTTCTCTGTGACTTTCTGCTTCAATGTATCCAAAATCTTGTTTGATCTTGTAGTCCATCTAAACTCTTTTCTATCCCCTCTCATCATTTCAGTTAGGGGTGCACAAATGCTACTAAAATTACTGATAATTTTTCTATAAAAACATGCCAAATCATGAAAAGATCTTACCTCTATAGAACTCCTTGGTGTAGGCCATTCAATGATAGCCCTTACTTTTTCTAGGTCCATCTTAAGACCTTCCTCTCAGACAACAAATCCCATGTATACCAACTCCTTTGCAAAACTACATTTCTTCAGATTAATCAACAACTTCTCCTCCCTCAGCTTCTCTAAAACTCTTCTGATATGCATCAAATGTTCATCCCAAGTCTTACTGAAATTCAAAATGTTATTTAAATAAACAATAACAAAACTTCCAAAAAATTCTTTCAATACCCTATTCATGAGTGACATGAATGTGCTTGGTTCATTGGTTAGCCCAAATGTCATGACTAACCACTCATACAAACCTTCCTTTATCTTGAAGGTTGTCTTCCATTCATCTGTTTCTCTGATTTGGATCTGGTGATACCCACTCTTTAGGTCAATCTTCGTGAAGTACTTGGCTCCAATCAAACACTCCATTATGTCATCTATTCTAGGCAATGGAAATCTATACTTGATCATGATCTTATTGATGGATTAGGAATCTATACACATTCTCCACTCTCCATCTTTCTTTGGTGCTAGTACTATAGGTACCGCACATGGATATAGGCTCTCCCTTATCAGTCCCTTCCTTAACAACTCATGAACTTGTTTGTTCATCTCTTCATTCTCTGTAGGAGTCATTCCATGGGCTACCTTGTTTGGCAAATTGGCTCCTAGTATCAAATCCATTTGATGACTTATCTTCCTCACCAGTGGTAAACCTTCTGGTACATTATCAGAGATAATATCCTAAAATTCTTCCAATAGATCTGAGACTTCTGCTAGTACATCTTCACATTTCTCTTAACTAGTCTTAGGAATCAATACAAAGCAATGTCACTCATGCTTCATACCCTTTAAAAATTTCCTACCATATACGAAGCGAATTCTAGCAGTACTACATACCTTTTCTTCCACCTCCTTCAAGGGCTTCAACATATGACAAACTCCATCCTTTGTTAGGGAATATGTGTATGCATGGCCATCATGGACAATGCACCTATCATACTACCACGGCCTCCCCAATAACATATGACATGCATCCATTGGTATGATGTCACATAGTACCTCATCCTGGTATTCACTAATCTTGAACTTAACTAAACATTGTTCATTGACCAAATCTCTATGGTCCTTCTACAACCATATGATCTGATATGGATTTGGATTCATTCTTCTTGTCAACTTTATCTTCTTAACCATCTCCTTTGAAACAAGATTGTTAGTGCTTCCACTATCAATAATAATATCACAACAGTTACCTTCACATTTGCACCTTGTGCAGAATAAACTCTTCCTCTGATCTGGTTCTTTCTCCTCATTCAAAAAGGTTCTTTTGACAACTAGGGTTTCTCCCCTTTCAACATCTTTAGAATGCTCAGAATGTGCATCTTCATCTACATGTGCAACTTGTGCATTACCTTTAGGTCTTTTGTTTGTCCTTCCATGATGTTACAGACATTCGTATGTTCGATGCCCTTCTCCACATTGGAAACAAGTTCCTCTGAAACCTCCTCTTCTAGGTCCTTGCCCATGTCAGCCTCTTCCTCTTCCTCTTTGCTCACCATTGTTCTGGTCACGAGGGCGGTAGGTATTATCTCCTCTCTAATTGTGACTGGTGCCAACTTCTTCACTTTTCTTTTGATCTTCATTTCAGCCTCCATAGGATCTTCCACCATTCCTTCCACCTTGACCTCTTCCTCTTTGTGTGTTTTCAAATCTTTTGTTCAAGTTCTCTTCCACCTTCAGGGAAAACTAGTACGCATCTTCTATGGTGGTCATTCTGACCAGGCTCAGCTCCTCTTAAATACTTGGCCTTAACCCATTAATGTAATGGGCTACCTTCTCCTTGTTGGCCTTTGCATGGCCTGTCCTAATAGTAATCTTATAAAACTCTTCTATATACTCCTTAACAGACTGGTTACCTTGCTTCAATCCTTCCATCTTCTTCAACAACTCCATCTCATAATCCATAGGAATGAATTGCTTCTTTAGTTTTTCCACCATCTGATCCCATCTGGTAATCTTTCATTTTCCTCTCTTATTTATCTCTAATTGGACCTCCTTCCACCAAATACTAGTATGGCCCTTCAACTTTTTTTTTACAAACTTGACCCATTTTGGGTCCTCCACAACTTCATACTTGAAATATTCCTCCATATCATTGATCCAATAAATAAGTTGTTCTGGATTCAAATATCTCTAGAATAGGTAGAAACTTTGATCCTAGACCTCTTTCCAATCTTTGAAATGGCCCTCAACAACCTAACTTCTATAGGATCTCCTATAGCTTCTTGTTCTTCCTCAAATAGCTCTTCTTAAGCTTCATCTTCACTTTCTTCTCTTGTTCTCAGCTCAAACCCTCTTTGCAGCTCCTCTTGCAATGCGTTGATTTGCCTTTGCAGGGCTTTAAAACCCTCTTTTGTCAAAGTATTTCTCCCAACATGGTTTCTTCATGGAGACATCTTGATCTCCACAACAAATCCACAACCTCAAGTCCTCATGCAAACTACCTCACGGTTAGCAATCTGTCTACACACTCAGGAACCCTTGCTCTGATACCACTTCATGAAGGGGGTAAATCATAAAATACACAACAAAAGAAATTGCACATATAAAATAGAATGTTCTTTTATTGATTTGGACAACTCATTACATTATAGAAGCTCAATTACAATAAGAGGAATCAATCCTCAATAGGCTACAACACATTACAACTACCTATCACCAGTGTTTGGAACCTTCTGCCTTCTGTAACCTCAAATCAGTTAGGGTTTCTATTTTCCTACCTATTCTTGACTCTACACTTTTCCCCTTAACTCTACTACTACTCAGGGTTCCCAAAAATAGTCATAAATAGCCCTTTTTGGTAGCCACCAGCTAAATTTCAAAATTTGCAACTCCCTCCAAAAGTAGGTCAACTTCCAGGAAGTATAACTTTTGATCTAGGTGTCTGATTAACGAACCATTTAAAGTACCAAAAAGCTCGTGAAGTGAACTATCATGTTAAAAATCTATAAAAATATTTCTAGAAACTTTTTGGGGCATTATGGGATGTTTTAGTGCCCCATATATGATGGAAAGATCATTTGTGAGTGAAAAATATTAAAGTTTGGAAAAAATGAAAGTCCTACATCATTATTCAAGCGATTATGGAACCAACAATACTAATTATGGAAAGAATTGAAAACAACTTCAATGATTTTGAATCAACATCTTTTTGGGTGATGCAGGATTGCTTTTACACTACTAGATGCTCTTACATCAGGACATCCAACAAAACATAAAGGATATGAGAATTTCATTAGATGTTGTAGTTGCAACTGTCCTATGAGACATGTATGTAAAGTGATGAAGCATGGACAAGGTAGATGAATTTTTTGACATGATGTCTCAAAGAATGTTGTCTCATGGAATGCAATGATTGCAAGATATATGCACAACATGGATTTTTTCAAAAAGGCTTTAGAAACTTTCAAGAAAATGCAATTGGCGGGTGTAAATCCAAATTCCACAACCTTAGTCAATATCCTCCTTGTCTATGCCCAAATCAGATCTTAAGAATAGGGTATGGACATCCATCAAACTATAAGGGATATGGGAATTTTGACATACGTTGTAGTTGCAACTACTCTAGGAGAGATGTATGCAAAGTGTGGAAGCACAGACAAGGCACATGAACTATTTGACATGATGCCTCAAAGAAATATTTGCTCATAGAATGTAATGATTGCAAGATATGCACAAAATGGATTTTTTCAAAAAGGCTTTAGAAACTTTCAAGAAAATGAACAAAAGAAATTTTCAATCAAATGCGATTGGCATGTCTAAAACCAAATTCCACAACCTTACAATACATTCTTCTTGCCTATGCCAAAATGGGATTTACAGAATAGGGTGTGGACAACCATCAAAGCATAAAGGATATAAAAATTTTGTCACATGTTGTATTTGTAGCTTCCTTTGTAGACATGTATGCAAAGTGTGGAAGCACAGACAAGGTGTGTGAACTATTTGCATGATGTCTCAAAGAGATACACAATCTCATGGAATACAATGATTGCAAGATATGTACAAAATAGATTTTTTGAAAAGAATTTATAAACTTTCAAGCAAATGCAATTGACACTTATAAAATGAAATTCTTGTAATTATAATTGATCATCATATTATATTTAATGTAAACTATCATATACATAATGTCATGAATATAGCATCTAGTTTATATATAAAGCCATATAGGCATGTACAAACAAATCCATACAAGCATATTCAAAGATATACATCAGTAACATACAAAAGTATGTATACAAAGCCATCTAGGCATACAAAAAAATGCCCCAAAATCTAGTTTCCTATGAACTTCTATCAAATAATTAGCGGCCCTTGCTTGGTCATGAAGATGGAGAGTCAATTAGTGACTCATCCTCTCTCTCTCTCGTTGACTAGAGCTTCTCAACAGAGATTTTTGCAACTCCACCTATTAATACAATCAAACAATATGCACATTAATATATAAATCATGAAATATATAACATCTCATATGTAATCAATAACTTACCCTTAGTTTATGATCCCTCTTGATCATTTTCTCTCTCTCTTCATCTGTAGCTGGATGGGTTGGAGTTGTGACCTCCTACGTGAAGGGTCAAGAAGCAAAATTGACTAAACATAAATATCATTTATGTACATGAAATGACATGAGATAAAACAAGAAATACAAAATGACATTTACATGTTATTGGACCATACCTTGGTCAAAGGATTTGTAGACAACACAACTGTAGCAATGCTTACCTCTGTTGACTAACGAAGATGAGGAGTCTCCATATTCAACATCTGAAAATAGAGATCTTGAGGTTATTTGATCAAAATAGATAAATTAAATTATTTAAATGCATAATGATTACAATTGATAAATTTACCTTTGTGAAAGTGGTTCTATGTCCAGGGGACCAAGGAAATCCTGGAGGTGCTAGTGAAGCTCCCTATTGATTATCAAATTGTCACTAAATAAGATTACCAAAGATATATGTACTATATTTACGATCATGTGATAAATCACATTCTTGCTGACTCAACCTCCTCTTGTAACCCTACATTGGACAACTAACAGATGCAGTATGAGGACTGTGACCTTGGAATTTTATAGTGTAGACATTTACATACATTAATTTTGACTTATAATATAGATAGTCATATAAAATTAATTACAAATTTCAAATACAAATACATTAAATCAAGATGAACCTTGTAAAAAATTACCTAGGAGTTAGTATCAAATATATGCTGTAAGATGTCATCTATGAGAACAATCTCATCCAATATGGATGTGTCCATCACTGGCTCCTTCCCCTGCATCGCTACATCCTTCCAAGAGTCTTATGTCCCATAATCATACAAGTTCCCACATGAACTACAAATATGTGGGGACAAATAATGCCTGCTGCTCTCACCCTCATCGACCTGGGTGAGATCATTATTGTGCTATGCTAGAGACTGGGTGAGAGAACTCAATTAATGTATTGTCTCCACCTCAACACTCTCCTTCAAAGTTGAAGGGAGTGAGACATGTGCTGGCCTAATCAGAGGTCTAGGTGTGCAGTTTTGGTCTTGATATGCCCCCTCTCTATCTTGGGCAGAGCCACCACCTCTTCCCTGGAACTCTCGAATGTCGAAGTAATTAGGAATCTCCTTGAGGATGAACTCACAATAGAGTTTCCTCAAGAAATATTGTGGCCCCTCATTGTTATTAGATGGACTCTCATCAAAGACCATGTACCATCTATCCCAAATGGAATATATCTTGGTTCACACACCAATGAATAGGGAAGTGTTTGCAAGTCTCTTCTAGTGTTTGGCTAGTTTTAGGATTGATAAATTGTGAACATAATGTAGATTTTATATTTTTTTTGTCCTTCACTTGTTTGTAAGATAATTTGTCAGCATAGTATTGCTAACTCCTCTCCCTATAGTCATTCCATTCAGTGATTTGGTTTGTCATCGATTCAATGTGAGAAACAATCACCTCTAATGACTTGGCAAGGGCTCTCCTATGATCGGTGCTTGCACTTAGACTATTTAACATTTCAATTAGGGTTTCAAGATGTTTTTATTTCTTCAATTTACTCTAAATAGTTTTCTTGTGGGTCTCTTTCATGTTGAGGACATGAAGGTGGGGGTTTTTGAGGGGTTTGAGGATTTTGGGGGTTGTTTTGAGCCTCCTTACTGGATTAGTGTTTTGTGGTGTCTCATTAACTGTAGAATCAACATAAAAAACCAATCAAACATTGCAAAAGTAAAAATTTCTTTTCAAATTCATAAAAATCAATGAAACCCTTGTTGATAATTGAGAGGGGGGGTGAATCAGTTATCCTAATTATTTATGCTTTCTAAACTTTTTTAATAATCAATGTAACATTAATCCAAATGAGCAAACATAATCATGAAATGGAAATACACATGACATAGTATTTTTGACGTGGAAACCCTATTAAGGGAGAAAACCACGGGGTGATTAACCCAAGATTGTATTCTCTGTTAGAAGAATGGAAATACAAAATGGCACTTGCCAATTAGGGTTCACTGTCCGAGCACACTGCTCACAAGGAGGCACACTACCTACAAGAGACACACTATCTACAAAAAGAGTGTTATACAATACTTGAACTGATTGGAAGCATCTACATATGCTTGAGTTCAGTTCTGGTTAGGCTCAGTATACTGATTTGCTGCACTTCATCTTTCCTCTTCTCTTATGCTGCTTTCCTTTCACATACCGGACCTTCCTTACTGCTTCTGTTCTGCTCTTCTACCTTTATTCACACATTATCAATAGCCATGACACTACTCATAACTAAATCCATCTTGTATATATATCCGCAAGAGTGATTTCATCACCTTTCTAGTTGGCACCCGGAATAGTCAATCTTTTCACAAACTCTGACTGTCGGCTGAATCCTTACACGCCAAGTAATGCGGATCAAGGATATACTTGTGGAAATCATTAATTATGTCAGCCAAACATAATTCATGCCTTCATAACCTTTACCAACATCAGTAACACATCCGGAATAATGTCTGATGTTCTGCCAGTCAATTCTTCCTCTGTCCATGCTGCCAATTGGGAACCTGATACTTAAGTATTCATATCTCTTTATCCTTTCCACATCGGAGGCTCAAACATTGGAATCTATCAGTCAAGATAGTCCTCTTGACTTCCCCAAATCTGTACTTCACCAAGATACTTCCTCTGAGAGATCTAGACTTGTCTGTCGAACCTCGCCACATGCTCTGTTCTTGTTTATTGAACCACAACATTCTTCACTCTGACTTCCGATAGAGACACACCATGTCTTGTGGATGTGTGGGATGAACTTTGTTGCCATCAATGACAACAATCATGAATCCATATAGTGTCTCTTGCCAATAATCTCCCCCTTTGGCATTGATGGCAACACTTAGTAAAAAATGACTAAGTGTTTACACTATGCTCCCCCTTGGCTGATGCTCTGTTTTTATATACATTTTCTAGAGCTCCCCCTTAGTTGGATTCCTCATTTTTCATTGCTCCTCACTCCCCCTTTGACATCAATGGCAAAGGGTAGGGTCCGCACACCAAAATTTCCAAAAATAGTCTATACATGTCTGCATAAGTATATATACAAGTTGTACTTACATATACTTAAGTATGTCTGTAAAAGTATTCTTCAATTGGACGAGTTCTGCAGCCCAACTCTGCTTCATCCTATCCAAAATTGAGATGTGACCACTCAACAAGAACGCAAAAGCTTCTGTCCTCTTGAGATCTGTCCGATCATTGGTCCGAGCAGTAGTCTGAGCATCACTTATGGCCTCATGCATGGCCTCTAACTTAGGGACAATTATCCCTCTGAGCTCACTCAATCTACTGATTCTATTTTTCTTCTCTTTTTCAAGCTTCTTAATCTCATTCAATACTACAACTGTTTGACATTCTTGATTTATTATGGAAGCAGTAAGTGGATCAAAATTTTGAGAAAGATTTGTTAGTTTATCCTCCTATTCTTTCATTTTCTTCTCAATCTCCACTGTTGTTTTGGACCATGATAAACAAAATTTGTACATTTCTCTACCATCTTTAAGAGCATTTTCTAAGCTCTTTATCCCAATATTCATATTTCTCCTATCATTACTTAGCAACCCTTGTACCTCTGATAATCTTTTTGCAAGAAATTCCTTCCGGACCTTATCTTCTACTGACTTTTCTAGTGAATCAAAATGTGTGCTAACACTATAGACTAGAGTTTTGAGATTACCAGAAGAGGAGGCTATGGGATCCTTCTGAAAAGATGGCATGATCTTTTCCAAAACTCTGGATGCTACCTCTATAAGCTCACAGTCTTCCATGTGAGATTTTAGTAGTTTCTCTTTTGCCTTTACATTTGCAAATGAAGCTATCTTCATTGTTTGTACCGGAGATAGAGAGTCAAAGTCTAGTGGCCCTTTTAATAGGTCCGGTTCATCAATCTCCATACTTGCTTTTGTCAAAAAGTCCTTGACTGATTCTGCAATGTCTCTTGCCGGAGATAGATTTTTCTTTTCTTCTGCAGTCATAGAACTGTCTTTTGGAGCTTTCTCCCCTTCCACAACCTTTGCACTGATATCTTCTTTTCCCTTCACCTCTGCTTCTTTCTCCTTTACTCTTTCTTCTCCTTTAGATCTGAAGTCAGCAGGGGAAGCCAGAGGAGAGATGTTAGTACGTTCATGGACCACCTCTTCCAGAGTAGAGGATTCCAAGTCCTTAGTTGTTTCTGCACCAGAGTCCATTACCTCTTCTGTCATTTTCTTAGTAGACTCTACTGCAACACTTGTGGTCGAGGGGTCAGTACCCAAGTCCTCTATAACTAGAATGTTGAATTTCTTAAAATAATTTTGGAGGATCTCTTCAGTCTCTTTTGCCACTTTGTCGGTTTCACCAAGCATTAGCTGATTCATCCTAGCTTTGCTTCAGAACTCATCCTTGCAGTCTTTGAATACCATATTCATTGTCTTGGGATCGATTGAAGGAAATACCTAAATTGCTATTTGTTCCCAGATCTCAAGATCTTTTGCTCAAGCATTATTCTTCCTCATTTCAAGCCTTTTCTCTAAGCTTTTGGGAATTAGAGAGATAATTTCATTAAAAGCTTTGTTGTAAGTGTTCAAAAATTGAACTATGGCTTCCTCCAGAATCTGTTTATCTGCTTCATTATAATCATCATAGAATTCTGTTAAGGGTTGCAAGTTTCCATCCACAGTGACTACTTTTACTACAACATCTAAGGATAGAGTGGGTTTTTCAACAAATTCCTCTTCCTTCTCTTCTTCTCCTTGACCGGTAGAATGTTCACTGGATAATTTCTTCTTCTTCTTCAGTTTCCTTATCTCCTCATCTGATTTGGTTTCCTCATCATCCTTTAGGCTAACATAGTACCTTGTTGCCTTTTTCTTTGTTCTCTTTTCTCCTTTTCCAGATGATTGTGCTTCCGGATTAGATGCCCTTGAGCTTTTAGCAGTGGCAGGTGCAGATCTCTTTAATGATCTAGTCCAGGTGGAGGTTTCTACCAGAGCACTTTCCTTGCTTTCCTTTTCTACCTTTTTCTTTTCTTCCTTAGCCCTTTGCCTCTTTTCCCTGTTGGCATCAAGTGCCTCCTTTGAGATGCCAAGGCCTTGGGCAACATTTTCTACTTCTTTTCTCACCTTCCTTTTGATCTCTGGTTCTCTGAGTTCCACATGAATCTTTACACTCAGCTCCTCAAAGGTTCCAAACCTTTCTGCCTTTGGATCCTTTGGCTGACCTAGCATGTGTTGAACATGCAACTCTATAATTTGTTCATCAACTTCATACCCCATGGGCATGATCCATACAGTTCTTAGTTCTACTGCCTCCATTAGGCACTGATCAGTCTCTACCATAAAACAAACTATGTCTTTGTATTTTTCAACAAGAGACTAGGGAATCCTTTCTCTTGCTTGTATCATGTTCTAAAAATTCTTGAAATATCCCCATAGAGCTATATTTTGTGCTTTGTTATCACCAAGTCCATGCAAATAATCTCTGATTTGGATAGCCACTGGTCTATCATTCTCCCACACCCAGCCACTAGATCCAGGAAGCTCATTCATAAAGTAGAAGAATAAGCACAATATTAATCCATCATACTTGAATGAATTCTTTTTATCTTTCTTTATTTTCTACAGATTCTCCAAGAGTTGGTTCAAGAGAAGCTGACAAAGACCATAGTCTGCATCCTTTCTTAGCATTTCATAAGCGGTGTAGATGGTAGTTCCAGGTACTAAATTTTCCCTGCTAGAATGATATATTTTATATCCAATGATCATGGAGGCATACTTGACATCCAGATCAGAGATGTCATCTACTATCATTGCTCTTTTGTCAAACTTGGATCTGGTAGCCTCACTCACAGTTTGATTCTTCACAAATTTAAGAATAGGAATCCCTCTGGATGAGTGTAATCCGGTAACTGCCCTGATGGCATCTTTTGTGATTTTGAATGGTCCATTTAACCACATAAAGTTGTCATGTATTCTGCTCAAAATATACCTGACCCATTCATCCTCAGTAAAACAGGGGAAGTGTATGTATTGTGCAAAGTGCTTATTCCAGAGGCCCTTGTATTGGGGTTTGAGCTCAAATGAATCATCTAACAGTTGTTTGTGATAGATATCTCTTAGTTTGAATTCCCCAAACTCTTCAACATTTGCATGTATGTAAACCCTAATATCTTCGGTGTGCAAAATGCCATGTGGAACACTAGAAAATGGTCCTAGGGGATCTACCTCCAAGGATTTGTATGGATGTTTCTTAAATGTGGGGCGAGGTCTATCAGAGATCTTTACTATATTTAGAGTAGCCATCATCAAGGAATCTTACTGAAGGATATCAAGAATGAATAATACCTTTTATGTAGTTTAGGGCACATGATGAAATCCAGATTGAGCTCTATGAAGAATCATCTTGATCTTTTGGGAGAAGTTGTTTGCAAAGCTCCTTTTCTTTTCTTCTTGAATGCAGAATAAACAAATGCTTAATGCAAAAACTCTTATATTGCTCTGCAAACCCCAATGTCAGGTTGCAATAAATGCTTGACCTAAATTATTCCAGTTTGCTTATTTAGATGACTTGAAGAACTAGATCAATCCTAATCTTTAAACATCTTGCAGATCTTCCAAATCTTAACCATAGTTTATTTGGATGTTTCCCTTATGAACCCTTCAATCCGCAACTCTTCCTGTGCCAGTTCCGGCACCAATTGACTGGCTGGCGGAACAAGGTTTTCTTTGAGTCTCCCCCTGAGCCAGAGCTCACTTTTTAATTTTTGGAAGGAATATCAGCACCAGAGTTTGGTGCGGATCCAACTTCTACATTCTCTATGCTTTTCTTCACCCAAATCTTGTTCATCTCACTTTTAACTTCATCCGCATTCACTTTTTGTTTCCCCTTATCTTGATTCTGATTATGATATACCAGACCTCTTTTGTCCTGATTCTTGCTTCTACAGAATTTTGCAATATGATTGGATCTATTGCAAATTTGGCAAACAACATTTCTTTGCATATTTGATTGATATCCTCTTGATCTGCATTGATTAGCCATATGACCTATTCTATTGCATGCAAAGTATCTACCATTGAATGATATGTTCATTTACATATTTCTGCATTCATGAGATTTGTGACTATACCTTTTGTAGTTAAAACACTATCCGGAGAAGGATGAATTAGTCTGATTCATTCTCTTTCTACATTGATTAGCTTTGTGACCAAAGTGATTGCAGTTGTGGCAGTATCCATTGAAAGATGGATAACTTTGAGCATTAGGCTGTCTTACTAGAGGTCTTCTAGGCCTGTTCCTTGGATTTTCTGATCCAAAATTCTTCTGACCAGATCCAGAGCTTTCTCCTTTCTCATATCCCAAACCACACTTGTCATCTACCTTCTTTTGACTTCCAAGAAGAACTTCAAGTTGAGCAGAACTTATCTTGAATTTCTCTTTATACTCATTTGCTGTTTGAAGATCCCTTTTGAGAGAGACAATTTGATCCTCAAGTTTTTCTTCATTATCTTTAGCATCTTCAAGATCAGATTCAAGATGTCTGATAATTCTATCCATCTGGTGGCAATCTTCTGATTTCTCCTTAAGAGATTGTCTTAGATTATCTTCAGTTTTTCTTTTCTCTTTAACTTCTTGGGTAAACTTCATGACTCCTGATTCCATTTCATGTCTACCATAATGATTTCTTTTGATAACTTTTCACACAACTCAGTTTTTTCCTTCAGCTCTTCATTTGCATTTTTTGCTTCAGCTTGTCTTGCCAATTGCTAAAGCAACTCCTTTCTCTTTTTCATAGAGAGACTTAATTTGTCTTTTAGTTCTCTCATGAAATCATTAGCCTGTTTGAGTCTTTCCTTTAATTCATTGACTTCAAAGTTTGACTATTCAAGATCATCAAGGGCAATCTTGAGTTTCTCCCTTAAACCATATGCATCCATTTGAATTCCCAGATCTTCCTCAAGCTGTCAGGATCTGTTAGGAGGAACTTAGCTTTGATACCAATTGTTGATAACTGAGAGGGGGGTGAATCAGTTATCCTAATTATTTCTGCTTTTTGAACTTTATTAATAATCAATGTAACATTAATCCAAATGAGCAAACATAATCATGAAATGGAAATACACATGACACAGTATTTTTGACATGGAAACCCTGTTAAGGGAGAAAACCATAGGGTGATTAACCCAAGATTGTATTCTCTGTTAGAAGAATGGAAATACAAAATGGCACTTGCCAATTAGGGCTCACTGTCCAAGCACACTACTCATAAGGAGGCACACTGCCTACAAAAGACACACTATCTACAAAAAGAGTGTTATACAATACTTGAACTGATTGGAAGCATCTACATATGCTTGAGTTCAATTTTAGTTAGGCTCAGTATACTGATCTGCTGCACTTCATCTTTCCTCTTCTCTTATGCTGCTTTCCTTTCACATACCGGACCTTCCTTATTACTTCTGTTCTGCTCTTCTACTTTTCTTCGCACATTATCAACAGCCACAACACTACTCATAACTAAATCCATCTTGTATATATATCCGCAAGAGTGATTTCATCACCTTTCTAGTCGGCACCCGGAATAGTCAATCTTTTCACAAACTCTGATCTATCAGCTGAATCCTTGCACACCAAGTAATGCGGATCAAGGATATACTTGTGGAAATCATTAATTATGTCGACCAAACATAATTCATGCCTTCATAACCTTTACCAACATCAATAACACATCCGGAATAATGTCTGATGTTCTGCCAGTCAGTTCTTCCTCTGTCCATGCTACCAATTAGCAACCCGGTACTTAAGCATTCATATCTCTTTATCCTTTCCACACCGGAGGCTCAAACCTTGGAATCTATCAGTCAAGATAGTCCTCTTGACTTCCCCAAATCCACACTTCAACAAGATACTTCCTCTGAGAGATCCAGACCTGTCTGTCGGACCTCGCCACATGCTCTGTTCTTGTTTACTAGACCACAACATTCTTCACTCTGACTTCCGGTAGAGACACACCATGTCTTGCGGATGTGTGGGATGAACTTTGTTGCCATCAATGACAACAATCATGAATCCATATAATGTCTCTTGCCAACAACCCTACCTTGTTCATCTACTCCACCCTCTACACTTCATTCACAACATCCTAGGGAGAGGGATTGGTGAGGTGGCATGGTAAAAATGTCAATTCCACTTAGAAATTGCTTGAATCCTTCTTCTAACGCACTCATGCTCTAAAACCTACTTTTTGCTTGCTAAGTAATGAAATGAGCCACAATGTCTTTTGATTTTAGTTTTCATTTTGACTCTTGATAGGTCAAAACACGAGTGCGTTATAATGTGTGCACCTTATAACGCGCTCACTTTTTACCTTGCATGGGACCATGAATTCATGTGGAAACTTTTTGGTCCCTCAATTCTTTGCACTTACCTAGCTTTGTATGCATACTTTTGTATGTTACCAATGTATATCTTTCTAAATGCTTGTATGGCTTTGTTTGTACATGCCTATATGGCTTTATATATAGACTATATGTTATGTTCATGACATTATGTATATGACAATTTACATTAAATATAATATGATGATTAATAATGTTTAGAGGAATTTTCTTTTACACGTGCCAATTGCATTTGCTTGAAAGTTTATAAATCCTTTTCAAAATAATCTATTTTGTGCATATCTTGTAATCATTACATTCCATGAGATTGTGCATTTCTTTGAAGCACCATGTTAAACATTTCATGCACCTTGTCTATGTTTTCACACTTTGTATACATGTCTACAAGGGCAGTTGTAAATACATGTGACAAAATTCCTATATCCTTTATGCTTTGATGGTTGTCCACACCCTGTTTCAAAGATCCCATTTTAGCATAGGCAAGGAGGATGTTGGATAAGGTTGTGGAATTTGGTTTTACACGTGCCAATTGCATTTACTTGAACTTTTGTTTTGTGCATTTGGTTGAAAGTTTCTAAAGCCTTTTTGAAAAAATCCATTTTGTGCATATATTGCAATCATTACATTCCATGAGACAACATTTCTTTAAGGCATCATGTCAAATAGTTCATGTGCCTTGTTTATGCTTCCACACTTTGTATACATGTCTCATAGGGCAGTTGCATCTACAACATATGTCAAAATTCCCATATCCTTTATGCTTTGATGGATATCCATACCCTATTTTGAAGATCCCATTTAGGCATAGACAAGGAGGATGATGGCTAAGATTGTGGAATTTGGCTTTACACCCACCAATTGTATTTGCTTGAAAGTTTCTAAAGCCTTATAAAAAAATCCATTTTGTGCATATCTTACAATCATTACATTTCATGAGACAACATTTCTTTGAGGCATCATGTCAAAGAGTTCACCTACCTTGTCTATGCTTCATCACTTTGCATACATGTCTCATAGGGCAGTTGCAACTACAACATCTGACAAAATTCCCATATCCTTAATGCTTTGGTGGATGTCCATACCCTATTTTAAACATCCCATATGGGCATAGACAAGGAGGATGCTTTCTAAGGCTATGGAATTTTGATTTACACTTGCCAATTGCATTTGGTTGAAAGTTTCTAAAGCATTTTTGAAAAAAATTATTTTGTGCATATCTTGCAATTGTTGTATTCCATAAGATAGCATTTCTTTGAGGCATAATGTCAAATAGTTCATGTGCCTTGTCTATTCTTCCACACTTTGCATACATATCTCCTAGGATAGTTGCAATTACAACATATGTCAAAATTCCCATATACTTTATGCTTTGATGGATGTCCATACCCTGTTATGAAGATGCCATTTGGGCATAGACAAGGTGGATGCTAGCTAAGTTTATGGAATTTGGCTTTACACCTACCAAGTGCATTTTCTTGAAAGTTTCTAAATCCTTATGAAAAAAACCATTTTGTGCATATCTTAGAATCATTGCATTCCATGAGACAACATTTCTTTGAGGCATCATGTCAAATAATTCACCCACCTTGTCTATGCTTCATCACTTTGTGTACATGTCTCATAGGGTAGTTACAACTACAACATCTGACAAGATTCCCATATCCTTTATGCTTTAATGCATGTCCATACCCTATTCCAAAGATCCCATATGGGCATAGACAAGGAGGATGCTTGCTAAGGCTGTGGAATTTAGCTTTACACCTGCTAATTACATTTGGTTAAAAGTTTCTAAAGCCTTTTAAAAAAAATCCATTTTGTGCATATCTTTCAATCATTGTATTCCATGAGACAACATTTCATTGATGCTGATGAGTCTAGTTTATGACTCATATTTTGTTAAACTTTATTGTCTATTTGTTGTAGCTATCTTGGACTTTGATACTTTACTCTTGGTTTTTCTATGTCATTACCCCCAAAACTATAACTTGTTGAACATAAGTCATTTCTTATATCCCTTGGTGGCAAAGACATGCTATTTGAACTATTTATGTTAATGTTGCATATGGTTAATGAATATTACTCCAAGGTGGTTATGAATGAACAATTATTTGTGTGTACTAACATTATTTTGCAGATATAATTGACATCCATAAAGTAAGGAAGATTCTACTGAATGGTCGCTTACCATAAAAGTCAAAGGTGGTGGCCGTTCAAATATCAAATGGAGGGAAAGCAACCATTTTGTAACTGATCTTAAATATTTGTTGAGCGAATTTAGGAGTTATAGTTATGATAAGTGTGTGTTAAAGCAACTCGCTTGACTTGATTTCCTTGCATGTGTAACTTCCTTCCACTTTCTATGTTTTCCATAATGTGGCATCCTCCTATTCTGTTGGAGTTGACTGCCCTGTTAGTTAGTTAATAGTCATTCTTCTATAAATAAGACTCAGATACTCCTTTTTTGGGGTTGTTGTGTTGTTGATTATTCAAAGATTGTACTTGCATTATCCAATTTTTTGTAATACAATTATCATATTTAGTTGTACTCATCCTTTCAAATGAATAAAATAAAGTTGTGAGTTCATATTTCTGAGTTTACATTTGTTTTAGGGAATACTCATCCAAGGGGGCCCACTTGGTGAGAATTCCACCTTTTAGTTTAGTTGCATTTTTTGTTAAGTGTTTAATAAATCTGGCATTGAATGTTCCTGCAGCCACTAGAATTATATTCTGTGTCTGTTCCTGTAGCCAAAGAAGATAGAGTAGTTTCTTGTTTGTTCACCTAGATTGTTACTTTGTGTTATGTACTTGATTCCAGAATAGCTGTTGGTTAATATTTAGTATTCTTGTTGTTTCCTTTTTAGCAATTTATGTTTAGCATTATGTCTTTCATAGCTATAGAATGAACATGGCCACTTTGAAGTTCTTAGTGCACATACTGTGCTGACCCATTTCAAGTTCACATCCCTAGGTTAACAAGTGAAATGCATCTCCATAGTGATTAAGACAGCTACTCAATTCAGATGTCCAATCTCTGAGTTACAGTTTTAAGAGCTCAGTTGTTAAGTCATTGTGAGAGACCAACATTTTTGGTGTCATTGCCAGGGATGGTGTCAAACTAAGAAAATCTTTGGAGTCATTTTTAGTGTTATTCCTTACAATTTTTCCTTAAAATGTGTGTTAGTTAGGAAGAAACCATTTACAACCCATCAATATTTTTTGTGTGAGAAGTGGTTGATATTGAGTATATTGCATGCATAGAGGTAGGAGAAGAGATGCTTTAGGGAGATTCCTTCCTAATGATTTGACTCACCCAATAGAAGAAGCAGAAGTGAATCCTTTCCTTGATGCATTCCCTGATTTGAATAGCTCTGAAATCTCCTCTAAAGAACAAGATACCCCAAATCTAGTTGAAAATCCCTTTGCTTTGATAGTAGGTCAAGTAGTCATGGCTGCCAAAAATGTACCTAATCAACCACCATTTCCATTCCTAATTGCTCTTCAAAATGAAGTGGATAATCTCAAGAACATACCTGCTTTAGCTCTTCCCAAGTTCTATGGACTTCCAACAGAAGACCCAAACACCTTCTTGTTTGAATTTGATATCCTCTGTAGAAGCTATGACTATACTACTGATGCTAATAGACTTAAGTTTTTTCCTACTACCATGAAGGAGGCTACATTAAGGTGGTTTATGAGTCTAGGTAGTGATGTTGTCAATACCTGGGAAGAAATGAAAGATAAATTTCTTGAGAAATATAAAGACTACTGTAGGAGTGGGGATATGAGAGGCAATGATGTTTTCAGAATGCAATAGAAAGAAGATGAGAGTTTGGAGGATTACATCTCAAGGTTCCTGTTTTGTTTACAAAAGTCTCCTCACCATGCACTCACTGAGGACTCTCAGAAACTGCTCTTCCTCAAGGGAATAAGTGAGCATTGCATGGATGCTTTGGATTTAATGGGAGGAGGAGATATTACCCAAGTATCTTGGGATGATATTAAGAAGTTGTGCCAGAATTATTCCAGAGTTGCCATGAAGAAAGGAAGAGTTTGTCATTCCCTTGCAGGCAAAACCTCTACCAATGGAATTTCAAGGATGGAGATAAGCCACTTGCTATCTGATTTTAAGAAAGATATTATAAACAATATGGCCACTTAGTTGGATACACTCCAGGAAAAGAAGAAGCATGAAGAGGCTGAGGCAATGTTGGTAGAATATTGTCCTCATTACAGACAAAAGAAGAGGGACTACAGATGCAAGCTGGTAGCTAACATTGATAGCAAGCAGATTCCACCTGAGTTCAAGCCAATACAAGTTGAAGAGGATCAAGTCTTGTATGTTGCACAAAGGAGGCCATGGGCACCAAGACAAGGTATGTCACCAGATCCATTGTCATATGCTGGTCCACATTTTAATAATTATGCATCTGGTAATCAATGGCAACAACCATTTCCATCTAGTTATGGAGGATATTTACCTCAGCTGTGGTACAACCCTCAAAATGCTTGGCCAAATTACCAAAACCTTGCACCCTAGTAGCAGCAGCCCTCAGGGAATTGGCAGTCACCTCTAGGAAATTGGCAGCAAACATCTCAATGGAGAGGAGGACAACAATGGCCAAATCAGACCACTAATTGCATACAGACACCTCCTCAGCCCCAACAGCCTGCCATAATGCCTCCACCTACTAGCTCCAGTTCAAATACACCTAAACCTACTCAAATACTAGCTCAACCCTTACCTAACCCAAATAATAAACCACAAGAGCAACCAATATATTCTACTGATCCAAATCAATACCCTGCATATGCTATGAATGTCAGTGATATACATCTGCATTCAGGAACTACCTTGGCAGCTCCATCAAGACCTGTCATCATTGAACTTTCTGAGGAAGAAGTGGAACCTACCAAAACCCCCATTCAGTCTGATGTGCCTGAAAATCTTGAACCTATGACAATTAAATAGACTCCCCAAGAACCACCATTTCCACAAAGGTTAGAAACTGTGAAACAAAAGGTAGTAGAAGAAGAACCCACCTTTGATATTCTAGAGCAGTTGAAACATGTATGTGTCAAGATACCTCTATTTCAAGCCATAAAAGATGTTCCTATATATGGCAAAGCAATCAAAGAAGCATTCCTTAAGAAGCCAGGTAGAAAAAGGAAAGACCCCACTATGGTCCATGTGGTGGGACAGTTGGCTAACATCATGCTTGGAAAGGTGTTTGTTCCTAAATATAATGACCCAGGAAGTCATGTAGTAGGAGTTGTCATAAATGGAATCCAAATTAGAAATGCTCTTATTGATCTTGGAGTAGCCATAAATGTAATGACAAAGGATATCCTGCAGCAATTGAATGTTGTAATTATGCGACCAACCCCTACTATCATGCAGCTTGCTGATAGCTCTACTGTTAAACCTGATGGGATAGTTGAGGATCTTGTAGTATCCTTAGACTCATGGGAATATCCTGCTGATTTCATGATACTTTCTCCTAAAGTTACATTGGGAGGATACCCCATCATTTTGGGAAGACCGTGGTTAGCCACAACAGATGCTTATATTGGGTGCCGGCCAGGAGACATGACCATCTCTGATGGGAGAAGCACTAAAACACTTGTTCTTTACCCACCTACACAACCATCTCATGATATGGATAATCCTGTTTGGCCTCATGTTGGTGAAGAGGCAGAGGAAGCTAATTCTATCGAGCAGCTTATGATGATAGGCAGAACTTCTTTCCTGCAGCTTCAAGGAGAGGAGGAGGTGTTGTCCAATATAATCTAAAATCTTTATGCAGTTGAAGAAGCATCATCCTCTCACTCTGCTGATTTAGAAAGGATGCTTGTTCCAATTTTTCCTGCAGCATCAGGTATGTTACATACATTGCTTCCACAAGAAGTTAAGGTACCTAGCATTAATGAAGTAACTATGGTTGATTTCACAACTCAAGTGGAAATTTCAAAGGATAGATATCTTAATATTAATAACAACTTGACTTAAGCACAACAGCTGTCCTTGGCAAAATTGTTAAAGAAACATAAAAATGCTTTTGCATGGGATTATCATGACATGAAGGGATTGGATCCTACATTATGCATTCACAGGATTTACATAAAGGAAGATTGTACACCAGTAAGACTACCACAAAGGAGAATCAACCCTACACTAAGAGAAATTGTCAAAGAAGAATTACAGAAGCTATTAGATGCAGGATTTATTTACCCAATCTCAGATAGACAATGGGTGTCCCCTCTAGTTCTTGTGCCCAAGAAGGGAGGAAAATGGAGAGTATGTATTGACTATAGAGAATTAAATTTTGCTACCAAAAAGGATCATTTTCCCCTTCCTTTCATAGACTAGGTTTTGGACTCACTTGTAGGAAAGCAATACTTTTCCTTTTTGGATGGATTCAATGGTTCCAATCAGATTTAGATTGTACTTAAAGATCAAGAGAAGACAGCATTTACCTATCCTTGGGGAGCATATGCCTACTTAGTGCTTCCATTTGGCTTATGCAATGTACCTACAACTTTCTAAAGAGCAGTCATTAGCATATTTTCTGATATCTCACATGATTGTATGGAAATCTACATGGATGATTTCACTACTTATGGTGCTACTTTTGAAGAGGCATTAACAAACTTAGGCAAAGTTTTGGAAAGATGTGAAGACCACATCGTATCATTAAACAGTGCAAAGTGCTTCATGATGATGCAGGAAGGGGTAGTGCTTGGTCACTATATTTCTCAAAAAGGAATATAGGTAGACCCAACTATGATTGAAGTCATCATCAATCTACCCATTCCTGGAAAGCAAAAGGATGTCAGAAGTTTCTTGGGTCATGCAGGATATTACAGATGCTTCATCAAAGATTTCAGCAAAATGGCATCCCCATTATATACCCTTCTAACAAAAGATGCTAAATTTAAGTGGAATGAAGACTGTGACAAAGCATTTTCTGACCTAAAGGTAGCCTTAACCCATGCTATTGTAGTTAAAGGCCCTAATTGGGAACTTCCTTTTCACATTCATACTAATGCATCAAATTATGCCATAGGAGCAGTTTTAGGCCAGAAGGAAGGAGTCATTGAGTATGCTATTTATTTTGTCAGCAAAAACTTACAGGGTGCTGAATTCAACTATACAGTCACAGAAAAGGAAATGTTAGCAGTCATCTATGCACTTAATAAGTTTAGGCACTACATAACTGATTATCAAATCTTTGTACACACAGATCATGCATCCATTAGATACCTAATGAACAAACCTCTCATCTCAGGTCGGTTAGCAAGATGGGTGTTGTTAATGCAGGAGTTTGACATCACTATTGTGGATAAACTAGGAAAAGCCAATGTGGTTGCAAATTTTCTTTCAAGAATGATTACATCATAAGATAACCAGGTGATTGATGACTCTTTTCCTGATGACCATTTTTTTCACTTTCTGTGCAAACACCTTGGTATGCTGACATAGCTAATTACCTAGTCACAAGAAGAGTCCCTCCTCTATTCTCTCCTAAGGAAAGCAAGGTACTCATTGAAAAATCATTTCCTTTTTCATGGATTGCTCAATGTTTGTTCTAAATTGGACTAGACAGTGTCATGAGAAGATGTGTGAGAGAAGATGAAACATATGACATTTTGCATGCCTGTCACAATGAACCTTGTGGAGGACATTTTGCAGCAAAGCGAACTGCAATAAAAATTTTGAATGCAGGTTATTATTGGCCTAGACTATACAAGGATGTGGCAAGATATACCAAGAAGTGTGATAGTTGTCAAAGGATGGGTCGGCTAACAAAGGAAAGCAAGGTACTCATTGAAAAATCATTTCCTTTTTCATGGATTGCTCAATGTTTGTTCTACACTGGACTAGACAGTGTCATGAGAAGATGTGTGAGAGAAGATGAAACATATGACATTTTACATGCCTGTCACAATGAACCTTGTGGAGGACATTTTGCAGCAAAGCGAACTGCAATAAAAATTTTGAATGCAGGTTATTATTGGCCTACACTATACAAGGATGTGGCAAGATATACCAAGAAGTGTGATAGTTGTCAAAGGATGGGTCGGCTAACAAAGTCTGATGAGATGCCCCTTTATCCTTAGCTTATGATTACTCCATTTGATAAATGGGGGTTACATTTTGTAGGACCTATTGATCCTCCATCTAATCGTAAATCTTATATCTTAGTATGCACTGACTATGTAACTAAGTGGGTAGAAGTTAAAGCCATGAAACATGCAAGAGATAGTAAAGTTGCAAAATTTCTTTATGAAGAAATCGTTACAAGGTATGGAGTCCCCAGAGAATTGGTGACTGATCAAGGAGCTCAGTTTACCTCAACTCTAGTTGCAGCATTAGTACAGGAATATAATATAAGGCACAAGAAGTCTACTCCTTATCACCCCCAGGTTAATGACCAAGTTGAAGTGACTAATAAAGAACTAGAAGCTATTTTGACCAAGACTATGGTAGTTCATAGGAAGGATTGGGCAAGTAGGTTACCAGAAGCTGTTTGGGCCTATAGGACAACTTGGAAAACAACTACTGGTTTTACTCCTTTTGAATTACTATATGGCAAAATAGCCATGATCCCTATTGAATTTAAACATAGAACTCTTAGAACTGCACTTGACTTGGGGATGGATTTATCTCAAGTACAGAAAGAAAGCATCATGTAGCTTAATGCTTTGGATGAGATGAGAAAAGTAGCTCTACATCATACAGAAGTGGTGCAGAATCAGAGAATCAGGTGGCATGACAAATACATTAAAGACAAGAAGTTCCAGCCTAGTGATTGGGCTTTGCTTTATGATTCAAGGTATCAAGAAAATGTAGGAAAATTGCAGACAAGATGGCTAGGCCCATATGAAATTGCTGAAGTGTTTTCCAATGGTGTTGTTCAACTTACTACTATTGACCCTGTCAAATTCAAACTATTGGTCAATGGTCATAGACTTAGGTTATATCATAAGCCAGCCTCCAAAGAAGATTTCCTACAACAGTTCAATCAACATGCAACTCCAGAACTTCCTATAGCCATAGGCAGTGGACCTCGTGTCCCTCCTTCTAGCTAACCAAGGTACAATCATAATCATAATAAAGATTTCCACATTTGTGGGAGTCCATTCTTTCACTTCTTCACTCATCCACCCACCCATATACATTGTTCTCTCTTCCATAATGTCTATTGATTATACTTCATCCCACCTCGCTTTAATCCACTTTACTTGCATTCATTGCTCAACAAATTCTTCAGCATTACCCGTTACTTTCTCCATAATTCTAGCAATAGATCTTCCTCAAATAAAGGTACGCACACTTCCATAATTCTCTCTTAACTACCTTGTGGTTTGTTTATTTAATTATTACACATTAATATAAATATTTCTTCTTGCATGTCATTATTCTCATCCTTGTCCTGTCATACTTCATATCCGCATGTGTGGACACATGCCTAAATATAAGTTGGGGAGGGAGTGTAAATATAATGACCATGTGTCTATCCATACATATGTTTTATGCCTGAATGTTAGTAATGTTTTGAAATTGAATAATTTGAATCCTGAGTGAGGTGATGGCTTGTGAGTGTGAAATGACATCCTTCATCGATCACTCATTTATGCTTGTACCACCCTTGTCTTATATTCCCAAGAAAAGAAGCTATAAAAGAAAATGCAGCTAGTGTAAGTTTTTGAAAACTTACAGGGTTGCAGGAAGGTGAAGCTTGTTTTCAAATTTTGCGAAAACTTTGCAGTGTGATTGATTTTAGTCAACTAAGTCATGGGAGGAGGTTTAATTCGAAGTGAACCCACAGTTCGCGATGCATTGTTATAGGATGCACTTAGCCAAGCTGAATTCATAAATTGTGGTTGGATAGACTATATCTTGAAATTAAATGGTTTCGATGAAAATATTGCGTTGGAATTTGCTTAGACATTGTCTGAAGGTAAAGCAGTGGTAAGAGGTTTAGAGGTTGGCCACAGAAGAAAGAACTGTAGAGGTTACATGTTTGCCTATTGATGGAGAAGAATACCCTGTTGCCAGAGATGCCAGGTCAGCTTGGGTCGAGTTTACTGAACCTAGTGATCCACCATTGATTATAGACAAGTAGGGAACCAAAAGAACCTCTCTGCCAGAGCCGTGGAAGTAGGTAGTTGTTCATGTGGTGAAATACATCACTTGCGAAGGTCGACAGTTGAACCTTCACTCTGTGCATTTTTAATTGCTAAATCATATGAGACATGGAAGAAGGATGAACGTGCCAAATGTGCTTCACCACCTACTCTTGATTATGGCTGCTAAAACTAAAAAAGGCAGAGCCTCACTCCCTGCAAAATTATGCTACAACATGTAGAAGAGTGGACATATATATTTAGATTGGAAGGACAAAGGGACAATTCTGGCTTCCCTTAATTTTTCAACCACCCCTCCTATTGTGGCCAATGCCAAATTATAGATTTTATCAGTATGATATTGCAGAAGAAAAATAGAGATGGAACAGGTTGGATAGACAATAAGGATTCTATTGGGATCCTACTTCACGCACCGGAGACACGGATATTGGACAATTGGTAGTTGCTAACTTCAGAGCATTGACCAAACAAAAGAACAACCCTTCCTCTGCTAGAGGACCAGCAAAGCCTTGGGTTGGGGAGAGTGATGAGTTTAGTTTATGACTCATTTTTTGTTAAACTTTATTGTCTATTTGTTGTATCTATCTTGGACTTTGATACTTTACTCTTGGTTTTTCTATGTCATTACCCCTAAAACTATAACTTGTTGAACATAAGTCATTTTTTATATCCCTCAGTGGAAAAGACATGCTATTTGAACTATCTATGTTAATGTTGCATATGGTTAATGAATATTACTCCAAGGTGGTTACGAATGAGCAATTATTTGTGTGTACTAAGATTATTTTGTAGATATAATTGGCATCCATAAAGTGAGGAGGATTCTGCTGAATGGTCGCTTACCAAAAAAGTCAAAGGTGGTGGCCATTCAAATATCAAATGGAGGGAAAGAAACCATTTTGTAATAGATCTTAAATATCTATTGAGTGAATTTAGGAGTTATAATTATGCTAAATCTGCAGTAAAGCAACTCGCTTGACCTAATTTCCTGGCATGCATAACGTCCTTCCATTTTCTATGTTTTCCATAATGTGGCATCCTCCTATTCTGTTGGAGTTGACCACCCTATTAGTTAGTTAATAGTCTTTCTTCTATAAATAAGACTTGGATACTCCTTTTTGGGGGTTGCTGTGTTGTTGATTATTCAAAGATTGTACTTGCATTATCTAATTTTCAGTAATACAGTTATCATGTTCAGTTGTACTCATCCTTTCAAATGATTAAAATAAAGTTGTGAGTTCATATTTCTGAGTTTACATTTGTTTTAGGGAATACTCATCCAAGGGGGCCCACTTGGTGAGAATTCCACCTTTTAGTTTAGTTTCATTTTCTGTTAAGTGTTTAGTAAATTTGGCATTGAATGTTCCTACAGCCACTAGAATTCTATTCTGTGTCTATTCCTACAACCAAAGTAGACAGGGTAGTTTCCTATTTGTTCACCCAGATTATTACTTTGTGTTATGTACTTGATTCCAGAATAGTTGTTGGTTAACACTCAGTATTCCTGTTGTCTCCTTTTTAGTAGTTTATCTTCAACATTATGTCTTTCATAGCTATAGAATGAACATGACCACTTTGAAGTTCTTAGTGCACATACTGTGCTGACCCATTTCAAGTTCACGTCCCTAGGTTGACAAGTGAAATGCATCTCCATAGTGATTAAGACAGCTACCCAGTTCAGATGTCCAATCTCTGAGTTACAGTTTTAAGAGCTCAGTTGTTAAGTCATTGTGAGAGACCAACAGAGGTATCATGTCAAATAGTTCATGTGCCTTGTCTATGCTTCCACACTTTGCATACATATCTCCTAAAGAAGTTGTAACTACAACATATGTCAAAATTCCCATATACTTTGTGCTTTGATGGATGTCCATACTGTGTTCTAAAGATCCCATTTGGGCATAGACAAAGAGGATGTTGGATAAGGTTGTGGAATTTGGCTTTACACTCGCTAATTGTATTTTCTTGAAAGTTTCTAAAGACTTATCAAAAAACCATTTTGTGCATATCTTGCAATCATTGCATTCCATGAGACAACATTTCTTTGAGGCATCATGTCAAATATTTCACCTATCTTCTCTATGCTTCATCACTTTGCATACAGGTCTCATAGGGCAATTGCAACTACAACATCTGACAAAATTCCCATATCCTTTATGCTTTTATGGATGTCCACACACTGTTTTGAAGATCCCATGGGCATAGACAAGGAGGATATTGGCTAAGGTTGTGGAATTTGGCTTTACACCTAGTAATTGTATTTGGTTGACAGTTTCTAAATCCTTTTTGAAAAAATCTATTTTCTTCATATCTTGCAATCATTGCATTCCATGAGACAGTATTTCTTTGAGGCATCATGTTAAATAGTTCATGTGCCTTGTCTATGCTTCCATACTTTGCATACATGTCTCCTAGAAAAGTTGCAACTACAACATCTGTCAAAATTCCTTTATCCTTTATTCTTTCATGGTTGTCCATACCATAGAAGCCAATGGTAAGTACAGTTCACAACAACAGTCTCCCTAACCTCTTCAAATACCTCTTAATTTTACAGCAACGATAAGCATTTCAAGATAGCAATGTCCTGTCTCAACAATGTTTCATATTAATCATTTTTATCATTAACATTTCCTATAATGTTGACTACAATATTGATGCCCATATTAATTGACCACAGTACTAATAAGGATGCTACTAAACACCATACTGATCAAGAATGTATAGGTCACAATAATGACAAAATGCTATTGATAAGTGATCATAAGAAGATCACTAATCACAAAAGGATAGTTATGTTCAAAGACAATGATGACAACAACCATCTCAACTGGTACAATATTATTAACAACTGTTATGTAATTATGAAAATTGCCAAAGAATTTCCTCAATAATACAACTATTTTACAAATGAAATAATGACAACAATATCCATTGATAAGTACAAATGACAACACTAAAATCTATGATGCAATAATAATGACAATCCAAAGGATAGCATAATCATTTGATAGTTTTGTCTAGTAATGACTATGCCCATAAATCATAAATAATGAGATAAGTGTTTGTTGTTGTCAAAGGTAACAATGATTATCACTAATCACAATAACAATAGTGATAGTCACATTCCCTATTCAAAAGGTTTTCAAACATGATTATACCAAGTGTCTTCACAACTATACATAACTATGTTCATTTTTGAAATAACAACAACAATAATTGTTGTTACCACTTTCCAACAAATCTAACTGCTATATAGTAATAACACCTCAAAATATTGTGAAAGGGGTTGTGCTTAAATGGCAAGGCCATAAGGTTCTCAAGTTGGAGATCCAAGTTCGAATCCCCCAAGTAACATTTGGTTCTAAGTTGAATTGAATTGATTAAGTGGCTTTGTGTCTCTAAGTTGAATATGTGGATGGGGAGGAGGCCCCCCTTGTGATCTTCGCTAGAGTGGGCTAGCCTAAATATCCTTGTGCTTATACATAATTTAAAAAATAAATAAAAACACCTCAAAATCTTAACAACTAGTTACACCATAAAAGGTATATATCCCATTTGTAAAATTTCAAGAGAAGAATGATCCAAAAACTGTAGGTTCGATGCTTATATAGAGCAAACATTAATTTATTATGATATTACTAGTGATATATCACCGATAATTTTGTAATATGTTGGTGAAAATTTTAGTCAAAGTCATGGTTAAAGATATTTTGAAAAATGATATTTTCAAGAAAATGTCAGTAACCTTGCCAAGAAAAGATATATCAGAATATATCAGGATATTTTAAAGGTATATGCTTCTATGGTCCATACCCTATTCCAAAGATCCTAATTTGGCACAAGCAGCGAGGATGCTTGCAAAGGTTATGGAATTTGGTTTTATATGTGCCAATTGCATTTGCTTGAAAGTTTATAAAGCCTTTTTAAAAAATTTATTTTTTGCATATTGTGCAATCATTACATTCTATGAGATGGCATCTCTTTGAGGTGTCATGGCAAACTATTCACATTCCTTGTCTATGCTTCCACACTTTGCATACATGTCTACAAGGGTAGCTACAAATACAACATGTGACAAAATTCCTATATCTTTTATGCTTTGATGGTTGTCTATACCCTATTTCGAAGATCCCATTTTGGCATAGGCAAGGACAATGGTGGATAAGGTTGTGGAATTTGGATTTAGATCCGCCAATTGCATTTGTTTGAAAGTTTGTAAAGCCTTTTTGAAAAAATCTATTTTGTGCATATCTTGCAATCATTACATTTCATGAGACATCATTTCTTTGAGGCATCATGTCAAATAGTTCATGCTCCTTTTCTATGCTTCCACACTTTGCATACATGTCTCCTAGGGCAGTTGCAACTACAACATCTATCAAAATTCCCATATCCTTTATGCTTTGATGGATGTCCATACCTTGTTCTAAAGATCCCATTTGGGCATATACAAGGAGGATGCTGGCTAAGGTTGTAGAATTTGGCTTTACACCCACCAATTGCATTTGCTTGAAAGTTTCTAAAGCCTTATCAAAAAAACCATTTTGTGCATATCTTGCAATTATTTCATTCCATGAGACAACATTTCTTTGAGGCATCATGTCAAGTAGTTCACCTGCCTTGTCTATGCTTCATCACTTTGAATACATGTATCATAAGGCAGTTGCAACTACAACATTTGATGAAATTCCCATATCCTTTATGCTTTGATGGATGTCCATACCTTGTTCCGTAGATCCCATATGGGCATAGACAAGGAGGATGCTGGGTAAGGTTGTGGAATTTGGCTTTACACCCGCCAATTGCATTTGGTTGAAAGTTTCTAAAGCCTTTTTGAAAAAATTCATTTTGTGCATATATCTTACAACCATTGCATTCCATGAGACAACATTTCTTTGAGGCATCATCTCAAATAGTTCATGTGCCTTGTCTATGCTTCCACACTTTACATACATGTCTCCTAGACTAGTTACAACTACAACATCTATCATAATTTCTTTATCCTTTAGTCTTTCATGGTTGTCCATACCTTGTGCAAAGAACCTAATTTGACATAGGTAGGGAGGATGCTTGCTAGAATTTGGTTTTGTAGACATAAAAAATTGACCATAAATCCTATTCCATTTTAATCCTAGGAAATCTAATTAATTTTAATTAATTAATTAACTATTCCTTAAACTTTTCCCACAAATAATAAATTAAATTAATAATAAATTTAATTTATTATTTAATCCATTAATTAAATCCTTTTCACCTTTTATCCTCCTGAAAGTAATAAATTAATAAATTTAATTTATTATTTAAACTCAACCTAAACCCATTCATAACAATTCAAAAACCCGTTAAAAACCCTAACCACCTTTTACCTACCTTACCATTCACCAAACCAAAAATCTGTTTAACTACCTGAACCAATTTCTACCCAAACATTATAAAACCTATTTTATTTTCAATTATCGAGCCCAAACAAATTCATATTGGAGTTATTGCAGAATTTATGAGCAACCACATTTGAATTATATTCGGTAACATCTATTTTTATTTGAGCTTCAATAGTTTATCATTATCTTTATTTGGTGCATTTGATATGAATTTAGGGTTATTGTTATATTGACAAATCTTTTGAATGGAATTTATATCATTGCATACACTGGTGAACCTGACGTGAACATAACTTCTGACCATTTCTTTGCAAGTGTTTTTGTGTGAAAGCTTGCAGGATTTGGTGTATTTCAGGATACAATCTTTAATCATTATGGAGCAAAACCTTTCATTATAATGTTTGTTTAGGTTGTTATCCTTTTGGTTTTTCATGGACTCTTTGGTATAATCTTTATTTTCTGGCACATGGTTCTATTCATGAGTCACCACATTTAAAAACATTCGAGCACAAAGATTTACTGGTTCGTTGGGATGACCATTTGAATTATTTTCACATTTCATGATAAATGGTTAGGGTTTGGAATAAATCTTTAATAATGCTTGACGTTGTGTTTAATAATAATTTGCATTGTTAAAGGTAATGTCATTTCAAAATGTCATCATCATTGTTCATAACGTGAATTTCACTCTTGAGTTGGGTATCCTATAAGTTTAGAGTGTAGTTTTCATAGTCTATCTATGATATTCGCATTGTATCTCAATTTCTGGTGAATGGATTGCAATTTGTATGAGCAAAGATTGTAGCCTATCATTTTATAATTGTGTGGCCATTTGCAATTTCAACGTCCTGTGGTGCAAGTTTTCATAAAATCTTTAAACTCGTCAACTATTTTCTTCCTAAGCCGATAGGCTTTTATATTGGAGCATTATAGGGTTTTGAAAACTGTCACACACCTACACAAGAATTTACATCAGAAAAATTTCTAAACTCTATCTGTTTCTCACGCTTATTCATTGTTGTCTCATGCCTAAAGTTTTTCTAAACTAGTCATTTCTTTTCCTATGTGCGTGATCCTTGAATCCCTAGTAACCGTGAGTAAAGTGGGAAAGTATTCTAAACTTGGTGTTTGTTCCTATCAACATATTCATTAAACTTCCTATGGTTGTAGATTAAAAATTCATGCCAAAAGTTTTCTAAACTTGACTGATGTTCCTATCGGCGTATTCCTTGAATCTCCTGTCCGTTGCTCATATTCGTGTATTCCTTGAACCTCAAGTGCTAGTTATTGGCATTTGGATGACGCTTCGATTAGATAGTTTGTCAAAATGTTTGTTACATTAATCATTCAGATTGGTGAGTTGCATAGCTGAGAATGAGGGCACAAAAAACTAATCCTATCTTTTCTCAATTTGCAGCGTACCAGCTGAAGTCATTGAAGTGTAGGACATAACTCCAAATGCTATTTTGACAGATCAAACATTGCTTGATGCTAAACAAATCTTTGTAGGATCAAATTCATATAGCTTGCATTCATTGCACTGTTCTCCTTAACATAAAGTGTCAAATTAGCTGATAATGCCAAACCTACGTGTGATCAAGGATTAAAACTTATAATGTTTTTGCGATGACTGCCAGTAATTTTAAGCCATTGGGAGAAAATTGTTTGCATGTGACCCAACCGTCAACCACCAGTGATCAAATAACTACCAGAGTGCCCATTTCTAGCTCTTGGAGGCTGTTTCACTCAAACAATCACAACTTATTCAATTTTCATTGACTTTTCACGTTTTTGTAGGCATTGGAAAGCTAATCTAGTCCTCTACACAGCAGTACATTCCATTTTCCCAAATTCATCTCAAATTTTATGTTGTAATCAATTGAAATTTAGTTGTTCATTTTGAATTATCAAACATTTTTCATCTCGCATTTAACATTTTGTGTTTTTTTTTGCAAGATTCATTCATTTTACTTGCAGCTTTATGCCTGTCAAAGACTATTTTTCAAACTACTAATCAGTGTGTTACAGGTTCAATTGTCAGAGAATCTAATCTTGAAACATTGTGTCTTAGATTCTATAAATTAGATCACATTTGGATTCGTTGGTCTAACAATAAACTCAAGTGTTTGTCTCATCATAAGCAAGGGTTAAAATTAACAAGTGTTTACGATGTCTTGTGGCTTACAATTTTGTCATTGAATGCATATGCTCTTCTCTTGTGCCATTCGACAATCTTGAGAATCAAAAGCATTCCTTTGGCATTTTGTATAACCACCCACATATTTGGATTTGGAATTAAAATAAACCCCATGTGAGTGTGAGGCAAAGGTGTTGTGTATGCTCTCTCCTTGTATTTCGTATGATATGGGAGATCAAAAACAACGTGTTTCCTTGCTTTTATTACATTTTAGAGTGGGCCTGCTCTTGAGACACATCTGAAAGGATAACTCACTTGCGACCCCAAGCAGGACTTTCATCTGGCTCACTATATAAATTGATGATAAGGTAAAAGCCAAGTCTAACCGGTATTAGCGCTTACCGTACAGTGCTAGCTCGAAAGGAGGTGTACCTTTGTGTGTATCAAAACTCCTAGTAGGGTTAGTCAAAGCCTTTTGTGGCTTGTTGGATGCTTGTAAGGTGTTGGTCTCCTGGATATTCACTAGAACCCTTTTGTTTAGTGGCCAAAAACCCTCTACTTGTTGATACAAGAGGAAACTCTAATAGCTGTCCCACATTTTCGTGGCTTATGGCAGGATAGCAAGGTACCTCAGGATCTGCACATCCCAGGACTTGGAACTTGGTGTGCCTAAGAAGTGAGTGCACTGTAATGGGGAACCCGTGCCCCAAGTTCCTGGAGCTATACACCATAAGTAGTCACAACTGGGTAAAACCAAGTGGGAACTCAACAAGTATTGTCCTTTCCTAGCCTAGGATCGTGCATGTTTACAAGTGTTTACAAAACATCAGGGTGTCATAAAAAATAACAAATCAAATTGTTGTGTGTCTTATATGATTGATGTGTGTGCATACCTGATCATCATCACCATTACAACTTGTCTCCTACATCATCAACTTGACTTTTAGAATTGAGAACCTTTCATCCTCTGTCACATCTCAAGTAGAAACTTGATACTTTGAATCAAAAGAAGCTCTCTCAATTGATCATTCATCCATATCCACTCCTATAATCTCTTTCCAATAGTGGATTCCCATTATCCTATCGATCATATATCAACATCTAAGTCATCAAGAGACAGACCTTTTTCTAATCAATCCCATACCGATCCATTTGCTTAAGAAGCCCTGACCATTCTTAAGTTAGTGTATCCTTGCCATCTTATCTTTCCTACTCAAGAAGCCCTGACTTCCTTTGAGTAGAGGTGGCATTTTAATCTCCTTTCTTCCTTAGGCATATCATGACCCTGAGTGTTTTAAAGGAGCCCCTTATCCGTATCAAATCCTAAGGTCCACCTGGTCTCTTTGAGTCATCATTTTGACTCTATTTTTGTCCTAAATCAAACAATTCATATCTACATCTTGATCCATATCATTTATTCCCACTTTTTGGAGTCTTTCATATCATCCATATATATCTATCTGAGAGCTTTTTACCATTCCAAATTGTCATCTATTTTCATGATTACTACCTATGCCCAAGCCAAGAAAAACAATATGGAGTTCACTCCTCAAAAATGGCAACCTCAATCCTCAGGATTCCTCGAAGAAGAGCCCATCCATGATCAAATCAATCCCTCTCAACAAAATCTTGGTTTAGCATCATATTTTCATAATGATCCACTTCGAGACCTTTCAACTTATGTAGATGTTCGAGATAATGTATCATTCCAACTAGTTACTCCCAAAACTCCTAAATCCACACATGTCTATACTGAAATGAATCCAATTGGACTTCAACTCCACCAAGATCCTGAAACCTTACAACTTGTTCATCTCTCCATGGATCATGATCCTAATTATTATATGCAATATCTTTATGATTGTGGAGCTAGAGTCCCTGAAGATATTTATGAGAGAGAAAAAACACGAAGAAAAGTAGAAAAAGCTAAGGCCAAAGCTTAGACTAATTCCTCTTTCCATCAATCATTTTCAACACCTATGTCAAATGTGTTCCAATCTATCTCATCTATCACATCACCACAAAATTTCACCTTAGGGATACCACAAGATACCTCTATTCCTACAATCCAACCTCTCTCTTCCTATCAATCATTTTCAACACCTATGTCTATCTCATCACATACTTACACCCCCATCGATTCCACCATTAGGAATCTCAAAATCTATCCTCGTGATTCAACCCATTCAGTCATCACTTACATCTTCATCATTTCCTTCATTAGGGTCATCTCTTATAACCCCATCCATTTCACCATTAGGGATCTCACAATCTATCCCTATATCTTCTATACCAAAAACCTCTAACATTCCCTGATCTTGATTAATCCCCAATACAATTCATGTTTCCATACCTCAAACTTCTTCTATCAATGTCCATCACATCAACACTCAACCAACCCAGGTATCTACTTCCATACCCTCAACCTCACAAAACTAGAACCCTACCAATATCTCATCCTGAAAACCCATTGATCCCCAAGTCCTTTAGCTACAAAAACAACTCACCCAATCACACCAACAACTTACCCAATCATTACAACAAAATTTGAGACTCCAATCAGCCCAACAATCCCAATCATCATCACAGCATCAAAATCACCTACAAACATCACCCAAAACACAATTACACAATCAGTCAATCACCACTCCACCTATTCAAGACAAAATCAAACAAATCATCGATAATCAGATTGGTGCTCAACAAAAGAAATACTCATTCGAAGAACTATACCCTAATCCATTTGATAAATCTTTAATCATGGCACCTTTTCCTACAAATCTTGAAATACCAAAATTTGACAAATATAAAGGAAAAGGTAACCCTCACAATCATATTCGTGAATTCTATATCGTATGCATGGAATTTTGACACAAACCCACATACTTAATGAGACTTTCTCCTAAAATTTTGGCTGGGTCAGCCCTTGAATGGTTCTCACGTCTCCTAGGAAACATCAAATCATTTGAACAGTTAGCAGAGGAGTTTGTCAAGAACTTTGCCTACAACATCAAACAAGACACCTCCATGCAAGACCTTTATAATACTAAACAAAAAGGAGGGTAAACCCTTGCTTCTTTCCTACAAAGATGGAGGCATATTGTTAGTCGACTTCCTTGCGATATTCCTCAGAAACAATTGGTTCTAATTTTTGTGCAAAATCTTAATCAAGAGCTAGCTTTTCACTTACAAGTGCAATACTTTGATTCATTTGAGGAAATCATGACAAAAGGCAAGATGATTGAAATGACCCTTATCAACAAAGGTCTCATTAAAATTTACAAAGACAATCACAATCGCAATTCCAATAACAAAAATAATGATAAATCCTGATACTAGAATTGAAATAAGAACATTGTGAATGATAGAATCACTAATACAAAACATGTTCAAAATGTGCAAAACAAACCATTTGTCCTCAATTCTTCATCAACTCATAATACACCTCGAGATCATCCACCACATATACAAAAGAAATTTACCCTTCCAGGTCTGAGACCACCATGTAAATTTTTAGACTTAATAGAACCTCTTGAATCAATATTTCAGAAACTTAAACAAGCAAACATGATTGACTTATGATGATAGTCAACCAAAACCCCATTGGTTTCGAGAAGATCAATATTGTGAATACCATCGTGCTAATGGGCATACCACTAATTCATGCATGAGACTGAAGCATTATGTCCAAGATCTAATTGATCAAGGAGAGATAAACATAGATCAAATACATCATGAGTCTCCCAATGAGAAGCTCAAAGCCTACCAAGAACCATTTCCTTCACATGGGCAAAAAAATAATAGAGCCGATAATGTCGATAACACATCACACCATGAAGTTCCTTATGACTATAGCAACCACAACTTAGTTAGCCGTATTGAAGCTTCATATCCTCATGTCAATGTTATAACTATTAGAGGTAGAGCTCCCAAGTGTGATGTCACTACCTGAAGAGGCTATATCACTATTCAGGGAAATCCTCCTTCACCTAATCCCACAAGACCTCCTATTTCATCCCATAATGTACCTAAATATAATATCCTGGATCAATTGAAAAAGACACCTGCCCAGATCTCAATCCTAGAGCTTTTAAGAATGTCCCCCCAACATAAACAAATCTTGGATAAAGCCCTTATAGAATCTCAAGTACCAGGTGATATTGATGTAGATCAATTCCAAGCTATGGTGGGGACTCTTACATCCACTCCTCACCTCATCTTCACAGAGCCAGAAAACTCCTCTCCAGAACATTTCCATAATGAAGCCCTTCATCTAGAAGTTATTATTAACCAACATATCGTGAAAAGGGTCTTGATAGATGGTGGATCAGCTTTGAATTTATGTACCCTCAAATTAATAAAACAACTAGGATACTCTGATGACAACATTGATGAGAAATATCAAATTACAATTAGAGCTTATGATGATGGTGAAAGAAAATCAGCAGGTACAATTAGACTCCCAATCAAGGTTGGTCCTATTACAATGGAAACTACATGTCAGGTCTTTGATCTTGATCTCCCTTACAACATTCTCCTAGGGCATCCATGGATTCATTCCATGAGAACTGTACCTTCCACATACCACCAATGCATAAAATTCCCATTGAATGATCGTGAGATTACCATACAAGCAGACCCTCGCCCATTTCAATATTGTAGATGATTGGAGGGTCCCTATCAACATCAAAATTATTGCCCAACTAATGAAGTTGCACAACCATCATCCAAATACATTGACCCATCCACCCTCACCTCATCTTCATCATCCACACCATCCACTTCCTGATCAGAGATCAAGGCTAAGATTAGTGATAAAGGCATGGGGGAGTACACTCTGTTTCATATCAATGAACTTCCTCTTTCACCTAAGAGCTATGGGCGACCTCGTCAGATTAATCATGTCTTGGTTAGTCATCCACAATTGAAATATTTCAAATATTAGGGGCAAATGAATCAAGAAACCATTGAAGATGACATCTCTAAATGGTTCTATAGCAAAGATGGTGAACAAAGACGATTACCATTGAGTATATATCACAGAGGTTATCCTATCATTAAAAAGTTGGGCTCTATAGAAGGTTGGCTTGGACAACAACAATAGGGAATCTTAGAGCCTTTAGAGTTTCATCACTGACCTAAGCATGTTGAGCTAGGGTTTGGATCCGCTAAGCATGAGTCACCCGATGTTGAGTTTATCTTAGATGAAGTGGCGAAAGCTTTTCCCGCAGTTGAGTCATTTAATCAAGACACTTTCATAGATCCTTTTGAAGTGGTCGCTGATGTCTTTAAGGATAATTCCATCTATACCATCACTTATTCCTTTGATCAACCATCTTCCTCATCCACCCCATCCACTTCATCTCATTCATTATCCCTTGTTTAGCCAGATCTCATTGACTGGGACCAACAAGGACCTCCTATCCTTGATGTCTTTGAAAATGATGAGGCTATTGGTGAATTTATGGGACTTTGTACTCATCTACCTATCAGAGATCACAAGATTGGTTACACTATTGAACTACACTTCGATGCCTACTTTGGGGAATTTGTTAAATTGCTTAGTCAGAAAAATGAAAATATAAAAATAACGTCCCCTGGTGAAAACCACTCTGTGGCACTTTTGGACAATGAAAAAATAAAAATAAAAGACGTATCCAATGGTGAAAACCTCTCTAAGGTGCCAGAGCATGAGGAATTTAACCTTCCCAAAGTGGGGACACACCAAGAAAAGTCCACTATACTCATATAACAGACACAAGAGATGAATCTTTAAACTACAGAAGAACCCAAGATCACATATGCAGCACAATCACTGTCAGAATTTGAAACTTGGGACTTCAATTCTTTCCTCATAAAATAGGAAATCAATTTTGCTTGGTCCTATGCACATATGCTAGGATTATATCCATCACTGATAGTACATCATTTAATGGTTCATCCAGGAACAATACTAGTCAAGCAAAAATTGAGAAGGATGCATCCCAAAATTGCCTTAATGGTCAAAGCAGAGTTAGAAAAGCTCTTGGCAGTTGGTTTCATCAAACCGATAGATTATCCTACATGGATCTCAAACATTGTACCTGTAGCCAAGCCAAATGGAACCATCAGAATTTGTGATGCTTTTAGAGACATCAACAAAGCTTGTCTAAATGATTATTTTCCATTACCAAACATTGATATCATAGTGGATTTGATAGTAGGACATGAGATGTTATCATTGATGGATGGATTTTTTGGGTATAACTAGATTAGAATAGCTGAAGAAGATCAACATAAAACCTCTTTCATTTGTGTCTGGGGAACATATTGTTGGCTTGTCATGCCTTTTGGTCTAAAAAATGCTGGAGCCACATATCAAAGAGTAATGACTGTTATCTTTCATGATATGCTTCACAAACAGATAGAAGATTATGTAGATGACATACTTGCCAAATAAAAAACTAGAGAGGCTCACCTATACATTTTGGAAAACATTTTTGATCATCTTGAAAAATACAATGTCAAACTAAATCCTAAGAAGTGTGTATTTGGAGTAACATCTGGAAAACTCTTAGGTTATATCGTGTCTAGAAGAGGAATTGAAGTTGATCCAGCAAAAGTCAAAGCTATAATGGAAATGCCTCCTTAAAATCTAAAACAACTCAGATCTTTGCAAGGAAAATTACAATCCATACAGAAATTTATCACTCAGCTTGTAGACAAGTGTCAACCATTTACTCACCTGTTGAAGAAAAACACAATTTATCTGGGATCAAAACTGCCAAGAAGCATTTGATAAACTTAAAGAGTACCTGTGATCTCCTCCTGTGTTAGCATCACCTATTCATGGAAAACCCCTTCTTTTATACATCTCATCAACATCAGCAGCATTAGGGGCTCTTTTAGCACAAAATGATGATAATGGCAAAGAATGTGCAATCTATTATATTAGTAGAACTTTGGTGGGCTATGAACTGAATTATTCCCTTGTTGAAAAGGCATGTCTCACAGTTGTCTTTGCATCACAAAATCTTAGGCATTACATGTTGAGTGATCAAACTAAGCTTATATCAAAGATTGATTCTCTCAAATATCTACTATCTAAAGTAGCTTTGACTGGTCGTATGGAAAAATGGGTGATGATGCTTAGCGAATTTGACATTGATTACGTTGATAGAAAAGCTATAAAAGGACAAATAATAGTAGATCAATTGGCAAAAGCACCTGTAGAATTAGATCATCCAATGGTAATAGAATTTCCTGATGAATCAATTTTGGACATCGAAACTATTCCCTCTTGGCAATTATATTTTGATGGTTCTCATACTCAATGTGGCTCTGGAGCTAGAATACTCTTTATTACTCCTCAAGGCAATTATATACCAAAATCATTTCACATTCAATTTCCATGTACAAACAACATCGCTGAATATTAAGCACTAATCAAAGGATTGAAATTGGCTATAACTTGGAATATCAAAGACTTACAAGTTCATGGGGATTCTCAACTAGTGATCAAGCAAGTAAATAATGAATATCAGACAAAGGATGAAAAGTTAAAGCCATACAAGAAACTAGTGGATACATTCAAAACATATTTCAATAGGATCACATTTGAACAAATCTCACACCTTCACAACAAAGTTGCTGATGCTATGGCCACAATCGGTTCAATGATAGAGATGCCTGGGAATGATCACAAAATTGAATTCCTGATAGAACAGTTTTTTATACCAGCTTTTGATATCCCAAATTCAAAGTTGGTATGTGATATTGTTGGTCCTAACTCCACTTGGTTCAATGAGATCTACCATTACCTTCACAGCCAAATCATTCCACCAAATCTTTCCAAATCCCAACATCACTCCTTCATTCATTGTTCTTCCCAATATGTCCTCCTCGGTGACATGTTTTATCGAAGGTCACTACATGGTGTCTTGCTTAAATGTCTTAACCCAAAAGAAGCCTAAACTACCTTGCATGAGATACACAAAGGCATCTCTGGTGCTTATTCTAGTGGTCCATCCTTAGTCAAGAAATTACTTTGCACAGGATACTACTGGCCTACTATGGACTAGGATGCACATGATTTTGTTAAGAAATGTGTTCATTGTCAACAACATAGTGATCTAATTCATGCACCAACACAAGAACTGCAAACTATCACTACTCCATGGCCATTCTCACAATGGGGGCTTGATCTCATTGGAAAAATACATCCATCCTCCTCAGATGGTCATAAATTTATTATCACTGCTACCAAGTACTTCACTAAATGGGTTGAAGCAATTCCTCTTACTTACATTATGGGAAAGCAAATATCTAAGTTCATCTTCCATTATATCATTTGCCACTATGGTATTCCTCAAGCCATAGTCACAGATAATGGTCTCCCATTTAAGAATCAAGATGTCAAAGAGCTTTGCAATAAATTCAAAATCCAACATCACTTTTCTTCTTCCTATTATTCGCAAAGCAATGGCCAAGCTGAAGCAACTAATAAGACTCTTTTGAAAATCTTGAAGAAAATGGTAAACGAGGCTGGCCATGATTGGCACTTGCAACTTCATCCTGCTCTTTGGGCTTATCGAACCAGTATCTGTACTCCTACTAGTGCTACATTGTATTCCTTGGTATATGGTTCAGAAGCTATTTTACCCATTGAGATCAAGCTCCCATCCTTACGAATATCATTACAACACTTGATTTCAGATGATGAATATCGTGTGTCAAGATTACAAGAGCTTGAATTGTTGGATGAGAAATGACTTATAGCTCTTAATCATCTGAAAGCTTATCAAAATCGCCTGTGCTAAGGTTACAACAACAAAATGAAGCCTCGTAAATTTGAGCTTGGAGATCTTGTTCTACTCGAAAATCAAAGAAATATGGTTGATCGTGCAAAGAAAGGAAAGTTTGAACCTAACTGGTTGGGACCTTTTGTCGTAACCAAGAGCTATGGATCAGGAGCTTACCAACTTTCCACTCCAAAAGGTCAACCTTTGGAAGTGCCTATCAACATAGCCCATCTCAAATGGTTCTATACCTGACTTGGAGTATCCCAGTTATCAAAACAAAAAATAAAAAAATTGAAATAGTAAAGATAAAATCATTTTGTCCAATGGTGAAAACCACTTTGGTGGTGCCCTAGATAAGTACCATGGTGAAAACCTATTCGTAGGCACCATGTGTAGAATTCAAGCTGTCCCCACCATCCTTTAGGTAGATTTTTCACATCACCCATCACTCCATCATCCATCTCCCATCCATAATAAAATCTGTCCTCCCTTCAGCCCCCATCCATATCTTTCCATACACATCTACTCAGTATCTTCTGGTCATATTGCATTGTCTTGCCATCTATTCTATGTTCTGTTGTCACGGCTTTTCCATTAGTCTTTTTCCATCCCTTCACCTACTCTCATCCTCATATTGTTTTGTCCACCTATGTAGGTCTATGTGTCTTGGTACCTTTGAGTTCCTTGTAATAAACTCTTGAGTTCGTATACATTTGTAGTCTCATGCAATCCCATAATAAAGTTTTCAGCACCACATCCTCATTCTTCCCCTCCATCCAATCATTTAAATTCATGAAAACACAAAATTTCAAACAAAACAAACACTAACCAATTTTTGACACTCACACATTCCAAGCCATATCTCAAAAACACTTTGACACTCTGACAAAATTGCACAACTCAACACCTAGCAATTTGATCTTGATCGCAGTAACTCAGTTGTAGATCCCCCAGGCCAAACCATCCTTTATTTACCTTATCTTATCCAAGGGTATATCATTCACACAACATGCACTTATCCATTTATTGTGTAAATCTTTGGCTTGAGATCTTACTGTCTTTATTACTTATGTCATGATTAAGTCTTTTGGTTCTTCTTTTGCTTTTCTGTCTAGGGGCAACATTGTGTATACATGCTTTGCTTGTTTTGTTTGCGTGTGTTGACTCATTGTTGTTTTGTGTCTGTTATTGGTCCTTACAACATACTTGCCCCACCATCATCATGGTCTTTCATATCATGGTGTCATTGGGCATATGTTTGCTTGTGACTTTACTCCTTTCTGCATTTGACACATTGTCACCCTGGTCTTTATACCTTGGTGCATAATGTCAGGAGCTATATCAAACATCAAGTTGCTCAATGTTTAATTAGCATAACTCCATCATCCTTCCCTCCATTTCCTTTTTCAAGAGCCTATCCATCTCCTTCATCCCTACATATCCTCTTGAGGGGGCATCATCTGCCAATCCTTCATTTTTATGAGCCCCATGTGAACCCTAGCCTATCGCCTATCCAAAAAATCACCTATCTAAAAATCTGAATCCAAAACCCTATGTTTTAATCTTCTTTGAAATGACATCACTTCACAACATCGTCTCAAAGAGGGGCAAAATGTAGACATAAAAAAATGACCATAAATCCTATTCCATTATAATCCTAGGAAATTTAATTAATTTTAATTAATTAATTAACTATTCCTTAAACTTTTCCCACAAATAATAAATTTAATTTTTTATTTAATCCATTAATTAAATCCTTTTCACCTTTTATCCTCTTGAAAGTAATAAATTAATAAATTTAATTTATTATTTAAACTCAACCTAAACCCATTCATAACAATTCAAAAACCCATTAAAAACCCTAACCACCTTTTACCTACCTTACCGTTCACTGAACCAGAAATCCGTTTAACTACCCAAACCAATTTCTACCCAAACATTATAAAACCTATTTTATTTTCAATTATCGACCTTGGACAAATTCATATTGGAGTTATTGCAGAATTTATGAGCAACCACATTTGAATTATATTCGGTAACATCTATTTTTATTTGAGCTTCAATAGTTTATCATTATCTTTATTTGGTACATTTTATATGAATTTAGGGTTATTGTTATATTGACAAATCTTTTGAATGAAATTTATATCATTGCATACAGGTTTTACATGTGCCAATTCCATTTTCTTGAAATTTTATATATCCCTTACTTTCTCATGCAAATGGATAAACTATGTTTTCATCTTATAATGGATAATAGATGTGTACATGTTTGCTATCATTGATAATGGATGCGGTCTTTGTACAATTTTCAAGAAATGTGAGAGCTGAAGTTATATTGTCTCATAAACTTTACTTTCTTGTCCTTCATTAGCTTCAAGTATATTTGTTTCCTCACACTCACCAATCAGTGAGTGAAGTTAGCTACAATTCACAATAGAAATTATGTAAATACATGTGATAACAACTCTCTTATATATCTTATGCAAATTTCTCATTACCTATGTTGATTGTGCATTTGTCTTTCTCTTGTAAAATGAGGAAGAGAGTAAAAGAGAGAGACACATTTGACATGATTCACATATCCTCATTTCACCTTTCTACATTTGCTTTACACCTGTCACTTTGCATACATGTCTATCAGGGAAATTGCAACTACAACATCTGATAAAATTTCCATATCCCTTATAATTTGATGGATGTAATTAGAACACATTGGATCAAGTGAGAACACCATATCAACCTAAGGAGAGTAGATAAAATACTTAAAAATGAAGATTACATCATAGCTTCTAGTTTAGTTTCATCTACTAGAAAGGTGCTAGGAGTGAAATTTTGCATTCCATACCTTGTGGGGTCAAATTAATTGTGCCAATGCATTGGGGTGGGTCGGTGAATGCTAGGGGGTATGTCTTTTTAGTGGCAAAGCCTCCTACTCATTATCATCTACATCAAATGCAGACAATCTCTTAAGTGCCCTAAGACAAAAAAGGTGTCAAAGTTTGGATTGACTGTTCTGTCAAACCATGACACCTACAAATGTCTTATTTGCATGTATAGGTGGATGTCAATTCCACCTAAAAATACATACCTCATTTTTTTAAAATCAATTTCATTTGCCTATGGTGGCAAGGAATGCATTGTTCCAAATTACTTCATTTTCATACAGTGGAAAGGTACTTGGAGTGAAATTTTGCATTTCACATCTCGTGGGACTGAACCAACTTCACCAACACATCAGGGTGGGTGGGTAAATGCTAGGGGAGGTCTTCTTTTGTGGGCCAAGTGTCCCAGTCATTCTAGGCTACAGGCTACTGACAAAGTCACTTAAGATCCCTAAGAGCAAAAAACTACCAAACTTTGACAGAGCAGTTCTCAGAATTAGTGGCAGCTAGGAATGCTCTATTTGGACCTATAGGTGCATATGGGGTTCATCCATAATAACCTCTCCCAATTTTGGTCAAATCCAATTCATTTGACCGTGCTGAAATTAAATGCATTCTTCCAAAATGCTTTAGTTTCATGCAGTGGAAAGGTGCTAGGAGTGAAGTTTTGCATTCCACAGATCGTGGGGCTAAACCAACTATGCCAATGCATCGGATGGGTAGGTAAATGTTAGGGGAGTTCTCATTTTGTGTGACAAGTGTCCCAGTCATTCCGAGCTATAGGCTACCAACAAAGTCACTTAAGATCCCTAAGAGCAAAAAACTACCAAATTTTGATGGAGCAGTTCTCAGAATTCATAGTAGATGGAAATGTTTCGTTTGGACCTACAGGGGCATGTGGGGTCCATCCTTAATAACCTTTCCTAGTTTTGGTCAATTTTAATTCATTTGACTATGCTGAAATTAAATGCATTCTTGTAAAATGCTTTAGTTTCATGCAGTGGAAAGGTGATAGGACTGAAATTTTGCATTACACAGCTTTTGGGGCTGAACTGAATGTGCCAACATGTTAGGGTGGGAAGGTAAACTATAGGGGAGGTATCATTTCATGCACCAAGTGTTTTAGTCATTCTGGGTAGCAGGCTACTGATAAAGTCACTTAAGATCCCTAAGAACAAAAAAATGCCAAACATTGACATAACAGTTCTCAGAATTTGTGGTAGCTGGGAATGTTCTGTTTAGACCTACAGGTGCACATGGGGTTCATTCACAATAAATTCTTTTGGTTTTGTTCAACTTCAATCCATTTGACTATGCCAAAATTAAATGCATTCTTGCAAAATGCATCAGTGGCATGCAGCACAACCTTGCCAGGAGCCATATTTTTCATTCTGCTTGGCATAGGGCTGAACTGATTATGCCAATGCATCCGGGTGGGAAAGTAAATGCTAGGGGAGGTCTTGTTTCATGAGCCAAGTGTCCTACTCATTCTAGGTAGCAGGAAACCAACAAAGTCACTTAAGATCCCTAAGAGCAAAAAACTACCAAAATATGACGTAGCATTTCTTAGAATTTATGGTAGTTGGGAATGTTTCATTTAGACCTACAGGTGCATGTGGGGTCCATCCACAATAACCTCTCCCAAGTTTGGTCAAGTCTAATCCATTTGATTGTGCCATTTGAATTAAATGCATTCTTGCAAAATGCATTAGTGGCATGCAACACAACCTTGCGAGGAGCCATATTTCTTATTCTACTCATTGTGGGGCCGAACCGATTGCGCCAACATGTTGGGGTGGCTAGTTAAATGATAGGGGAGGTATCATTTCATGTGCCAAGTGTCCTAGTATTGTATTACTTGAATTACAAGTCCAACCATCAAGTTCTATGGGTATGCCTTGCATACTTGTGAACCATTAGCTCTCAAAAAATAGAGATAAACTGATACACTGGAATCTTTTCAATGACCAATTAACACCTTTTTGCTTCTTTACCAGCTTTTAGGCTATATGACACTATTTTATATTTGCCAAAACTTACTAGTTCATTTCCAATTGCATGTGTGTTCTCCATATGTTCACATATTGGTAAATGTTGCAACCCACCACAATGAACACATGTGCCATCCAAGCATAAGATCTTGTGGAATAATTGACCATCCACTCTTTGACATAAGATGCTCGATATGAAATCTCTTGAAGATCTATGTGGACACTTTATATTACACTCTTGCAAAACATTGTTAGTATGCAAATCTACACATATATATCTATAAACATCATAGTGACTAGAAAACTCAATATGTACTCTACAACAAGAAGTTGTGCATGTGTGATTTTTTTGACATAAAAAGACTTTATCATTTCAAAATACCTTTGATTAATTTTGATTTGAGGATACATCTCTTGAAATTTCTTGAAAAACTTTGTTTGAGTCACATCTAAAAAATACTTTGGATGTGGCTCACTGTTTTGACAACCAATTCTCCTTCTTACAGCATCTCTTACATTAGTAGATATCCTTGTGTTATTTTTCCAAAAATATTCAATGAGGGATCTCAAGGCTTCAACAACAACTTCATCTTTATGTAGGAGTCTCCTAGAGAATGCCTACAATTCAGTGGTATTTGGGTCCTCAACTTTTTCATACCTTCCAACAGTTCTCATTAGGGTTTTTCTACTTAATTTCAATGCTTCACTTGTCTTTCTAATGAGGAAAACTTTCATTGTTTGATGGCATACTATTGTCGATGTAATGACATGTCATGTGACATTACTATCCTTGGTGTGTGAAGTGGAATCCACACTCTCATATGCACTCATTAACAATTGATTTTTCACTTGAAGCATCCGATGTTCTTAGGCCAAGAATCTTCATAATTGGCCTAAATTCAAGATTTCTCATCTATTCAACAAATAGTTGACATCTTCTAGTTTCATTTAAGTTCTCTAAAAATAATTTCCATATCTTATTGGCATATATTTGGCAAGTATGCTTGGGAATCTTACTTGCATGGGATTCACAACATTCGCATAGATATTAATTAGAAACTTAGGCTTTCTATGCAAAATTCTAGGAGGTGTTTTCAGTGGTAAAGTTTACTCAGTATTAGGAATTTATTCAATATTTACTTGAGATAGGATACATGGTGTACCTTCAATTGGAGATGGAAAAGATGAAAAGCCTTGAAGTTGAGATGGAGAATACGGTGTACCTTCAACTTGAGATGTGAGTGATGGCGTGCCTCCAACTTGAGAAGAGAATGAATATGTACCTACAACTTGGCATGTGAAATATGGAGTTGCTCCAAATTGAGAAGAGAATGATGGTGTACCTTCAACTTGACCTGTGAAAGATGGAGTGCCTCCAACTTTGAGATTTGATTTCCTCATTGAATGGATGTTTTGCATTTGTTGTCTTTGTGCCGCCAATTCCATCTATCTCTTAGCTTGATTAGATGATTCATGTTCCTCTTAAATTGGCAATGGTGGTATGTCTTCTTCTACGATTGACAATTTCCTACTTTTGTGAAGTTGCCTCATTCCTTCTCTTTTCTTTGGATTTTTAGCTTCACGCTCTTCTAGTGTTAGATTCTTTGCTCATTTCCTTAGCATGATGATGATTGTTATATGCATCATGAATAAGACATAGATAAATTAGTCCATCTTGGTACAATAGAGTAAATTAATCTCATACACAAATCTCAAAATAATCATATAATTAAAGTGAGTAAATGATTATAAATCTAAAAATTTATAGTTTCCTAGGGTGGTCCAACCTAAAACATATAGATCACACACATGTTATATACTAGCAATCTTTACAAATTAAGATTAATCTAGGATGACATTTGAATTACAAGTCAAGATGACATATCATGCCATTCTTGAACTTTATGGAGTAACTAACATTCATTGTTTAGATGATATTTAAGAACGTATCATAACAATACAAAGGAACTTTTCCAACATTTACAATGTCTTTTAGATCTCTCTCTATATATAGAAATCAAATTTTCCATACTAAGTTTTTAGTGTTACATCAATGGCCAAGATTAATTTGATCCTAAGGCTTAGATTTAGTCCTATGATCTCAAGTCAAACTCATTTCATTTTGGCTACAAGAGTTCTCCATCATTGGAATAAGGGTTTCTTAGGATATGGTCAACATTTACAAATGGTGGTAGGTAGAATCTCTAGGTTAATTTCACATTTTCTTAACATATCTTCTCAAACACACTTGTCTCCTTCACCTAGGTGAATTGGGAATGCAATTTCCAAGGTAACAACATTAGTTGACAAGCAAAAATAAAATTGTATGGAGCTTTGTTTTTTAGAACAACAACAAATTAGGCTATGAAATCAATAATTTGTCCTTTGTTCATCTCATTCTCTTAGCTAACATTTTACTTGATCTTGTCTTAGGCTCTCTTTTATTACTTTCTTCCTCTATCATATTCTTGTTAAAATAGTTTATGTAGAGCAACCTCCTACTAGTTGGCAAAAAATTGAGATAAATGAAAAATGAAACACAAAGATTTTAATCAAGATCAATGAAAGATCTAAAAAAATGACAAGTTAGACTAAAGATGCAACATATTCATTCCTATTTAGGAGAAATCCCTTCTCAAATCCTTCTCCCATTCCTAGTCAAATTGGTTGTGAAATTATAATCAAGTGTCAAATTTAGTTTCTTTTTGCAACTTCACCAAGTTTGGTGTCCTTTTGATCTTGACTACTACTTCATGATGCATGACTCTTTAATTTTCATGAAAAGGCTATGCACCCACCAATATCAATCATCTGTATCTTCCTTAACTATCTAATAACACCTTGACAAGTCACTATCTATTCAAGACAACCTCATTGTGATTATAATTGTCATTATAACTATGCCAATGACATGTATGGTCATATTTTAGTTGACCTATTTGGTCATCTATTGTCAATGACAATATTCCCTACCATATGAATATCCTTTCAAGACCACCTCTATGTTTATATAGTATCATGGGTACCTTTTTTCATGGATTGAGATTAATTGACTTATCATTTAATCTTGATTGTCACCTTGTGTATTAGTTTCTATCCTACCCATGGGTGAGAGGTCATAACTATTCCTAGGGTTGCATGATAGCTATTGTGGTATAATAGTCTTTAGGCTGATATGATAGTTCTCGCAAGTGAGTATGCTCAAGTAACAATCCTTAGCTTGATTTTAGCATGATGATAATTCTTTAACTAACATGATTTCCCTTAGTATCCTTCTAATTGTTTAGGTTATTTAAATTAGGATAATATCAACATGATTGCATATCTACTCCATAGTGAAAGCGTTTCCATGACCTTGCTCTAGTTTAGGATTATCCTTGAATGTTGATAAGACCCCCTTCATAAATATATATCAATACTATCTTGATGATTTCCTTCCTATTGTGATATATATGGCTTGTTGTCATAGATGGTTATCTCAAATAAATATAAATTTTCACATTGTCATGATAATTTAACTTGTCAAAATGATAATCCTCTCACTTCACTCATGACTATCCTATAACATGAGATTTCATGCTTTAACATAATCATAAAGTGAAATAAATGAATACATAAAGAACATACCTTAGATTTCAAGATTTGAGTTGCCAAATCCTCAAAATTTTGGCTTCAAAATCCTCAATTTTTTTAGATTTTTGGCAAGTTCCTTCGTATTCAATGTTAAACTCTATATAACTCTAATAGGATTAGTCAAATTTATGAAAAAACAAATATATATCATCAAATTCAATCTAAATAAATGAAAATTAGCATTCAAATAATATGAAACATGAAACTATTAGTTTAAATAATCAAATTCTATATAAAAACATCTAATTTACTTCTATGTTGAAAAACCAAAAAAAGTGGTTGATTAAGTAAACAATGATTGTCAAAATGTCAACACCATGAAAAAGCATTCTTTTGTCCAATAATGCATGAAAAGTAGGGAATAACAGAGCATGTGGGTTGATTCATGGATCTCACATGCTTTTTGTCCATTTTTTAGGTTCACCAAAATGCACTTGTGTTATAACATGAGCACATTATAATGCAAGCACATTTTGTCGTACATGGGAATTTTTTAGTGTTGTCATGCATGGAAAGTTATAAGTGTTTTAAGTGCATGGAAAGTGGGGAGGGAGGTAGAGAGATAGAGGGTAGGAGGTAAAGAGGGGAGGGAGAGGGTAAGAGGTAAAGAGGGGAGAGAGATGTATTTTACATTTTGTTCATAATGATTAGTATCCTAAGATCCCAATTTATAATAATCTCTATTTTGGCGCTCCTAATCCTAAGGCTTTTCTTGGTTAAGTGAGATGGAGTAAATCTTGGAAAGCTTGTTGGTGTAAGGGAGTCCAATACAAGACTCTATCACATCTTAATAACTCCATAAGTGTATCAAACTAGTCCTGCATGTAAATCTTTACTTCCTATTGATCCTGAATGTTTTGTAGAAACTAGAATAGCTCGAAGGAAGTATGAGGTAACCTTTGCTCATCAAGAGGAATAAAGATTATACTTGTCCTTCCATTGGTCTTAGGTCTCAAATCCATGGAGTATCCCACATAACTTCCCAGCAACTCAAAGATGATAGGATCATCTGTCCCCACTATTACTCACATCTTCCACTCTTTGTTGAATGCTCCCTCACTTTCTTCATCTTCATCTTCATCTTAGAGTCTCTCAACCATCTTTTTCTGTACTAAGAGTGCTTTCCATTCATCAAGCTCATTTGATCATACTAAAATGGAGGAAATAGATGGTGCTTGGGGTTGAGAAACTATGAATATCATTGGGAGGTTTTCTAGTACATTGGTCAATTCATTATCTATGGAATTTACTTCCCCTGATGGTGTCATTGGTTCATATGAATCCTCCAACCGTGTGAGTGGTTTGTAGGATTCACTCTCTTTTTGTGTTCCAAGAATATGTGACTCACTTGGTGGTGTTAGTGGAGTGTAGCTTTCCGCTAGGTCTTCCTTAGGATCTAATAAAGCGTGTGGATCTACATTTCTTAGGTCTAGTTGAGGTTTTTCTCCTATGTAGGGGAAGAGTTTATAGGCGGGCTCCACATTAATCATAAGGATTTCCAAGAAGAACTAAAGGGGTCCATCCTCTTCTATCCACTCCATGATTTTCATTGTTGTTTCCTTAGGGATGACCTTCTGGTTTGTCGATGTCCTAGTTTCTAAGGCTTTCATTTTTGCATTGTTTACCATTTTTGCCAAAATTTTTGTCCTCTTAATACATATTGAATCTTGTGATGTAGGATAGGGACATAAATCTTGTCTATGGGAATCTTGTAATCAATGGGGATACCTATTTTCTTGTTTTCTATGTTGGACTTTACCATACTAAAGGGATCTAGATCCCCTTTTGCAACATATACCTTTCCTAGGTGTAAAAATCAAACTTCTTGGAATAAGGTGGATGACACAGCTTTCATCCTATGTATCCAAGGTATCCCAAGGAGTAGATTATATCTCGTATCTTTATCAATAATGTAGAATGTGGTTGGGACAGTTTTCGATCCTAAAGATACTCAAAGTGTGATTTTCCCTATCGTTGTAGCCTTTAAGTTGTCATACCCACTTAATGTGTCTTAGGACGCAATGATGTTAGCGCGTCCATAACCCATCCTCTCTAAAAGAGAAAATGGAACTATACTCATCATTGCTCCATTATTGATTAGCATTCTTTTGATGCATGTGTCATAAATCCACACCAGTAAGTATAGTGGAGGATCTCCTTTTTTGTTAAGTCTAACTTGGAAAGAAAAACCCTAGATCTTTCAATTCAAAATTTGGTGGGTTTACATTGAAATCTATATGATTGACTCGTTTGCTAGTAGGCGGCATGACTTGGTCTAGGTATTTAATCCTATTATTTTTAGTAATTCCGAGTGATGTGAAGGAGAGTTTGTGAGAAGGCTGATGAATGAGATGTGAGTGTACATTTTCTTTAAGTCCTCAATTAGTTCATAGGGTCCAATCGGAGCTAGTATTGGTTCCACTACTGAGACCATGCTCTCATGCATCTCTCTTTGCTCATTGTTGAGTTCTTCTTCTTCATCATGCTATATTTCCACTAGTTCTAACATCTTGGCTTCTCCCTTTGGTCCTAGTTGAATAGGAATATTCATATCAGTATTTTGGGCTGCATTGTTTTAACTAGTTGTTTTTGTGTTTTCGTGCATAGGAAATGGACCCTAATAGATTTTCATGTCTGCATTTTGTGAAGCTATTGGTGTTTGTGTTTTCTTTGGTCCTTTGTTGTTGTCCAACATGACCTCTTGCAGATTCAAGAACATTTCTATGAATAGCCACTATTGGTCTTCTGACAACCTTGCACTATAAACCTGTTGTATTCCTTGCAAGACTCATGCTATGCCCCTAGTCTTGTGGAAGGAACAAAATTGATTATACTCAAAGGGGGGCCTTTCGTATCTACCATCATTTCCATTACTATTTCTATTCCATGATTGATAGTTATCCCTTGGATAGTATGTGTTATTTTGAGGATGATCCACTACGTAAACATTTGTCCAGGGTAATAATCTCTTCCATTGTAATTTTCCCTCACTTTCTTGACCAGGGGTTAATCTATTACCCCATTTGTTGTTTCATTTCTATTATTCTTGAGGATCCTAATAACAAGTGCATTATTTCTGGTATCATCATTTACTAACCGTCCATTTGACCCATAGGTCCTTCAGCCACTATCAATAGCCGCTTGGTCAATCCATAAGGCACTTTCCAAAGCCTCTTCATAAGACTTGTAAGATAGGTTTTGAATTTCTTCCCTTGTATCTCTATTCAAAGCATGTAAGAAGAGATTGCATTATTGGGATAAGTTGCCATTAACTTTGTAATCCTAAATAATTTCATGTGTCTCCAAAGTTCTTAGAATGTGTGCCCAACACATAAGGACTTGAGAGATAAAATAATATTTAGTTCTATCACTTGAAATGTTGTAATTAACTTCTAAGAGGTAGAACCAAACTTGGGCATCCAATTTTGCAGTAGGGTCCATAATGACTTGTAGCTAACTCCTAGATGTCTATTTTGACTTGTTGATACCTCCTAGGAAGTGGGAGTTAACTTGGGTGCCCACTTTGGAGGTGTCTTATACTTAGACTATGAGTTTGCTTTTTTGTGTGCATGAGTGGATATTGTTGGTACAATTTACATGATTATGATGTGGGAGTTATCTATTGTGTTAGAGATGCATGATATTGGAATATTGCTTGCATGAGTTCATAAAAGCTTGCATGGACTTGCATATTTTTGCATGTGGTTGCATGAGCTCATAAAATATTGCATGGACTTGCATTTTTTTACATGTGGTTGCATGAGTTCATAAAAACTTGCATGGACTTGCATGTTGTTGCATGTCACTTATATGAACTTGCATGTTCTTGCATGTTGTTGCATGTCACTTGCATGTGCTTGTATGTTGTTGCATGTCAGTTATATGGACTTGCATGTTGTTGCATGTTGCTTATATGAACTTGTGTGTACTTGCATGATCTTGCATGTTAGTTATATGGACTTGCATGTTGTTGCATGTATCTTGCATGAAACTCTAACTCAAGATTAGTTTTGGATAACTCTTGCATGATGATACATGTGTTTGTATGACTCTTGCATGTTACATAACATGTTGATTCAAAATAATATTGGGGACATCAATCATGCATGTTGTTTGCATGAGATTGATGTGTGGTGATGTACTTCAGTTAATTGAAATAGATTGGGAAAACTTGGGCATCCAATCTTGAGACTTTCAGTTGTGCTTTTTATTTTGACATGATACTTCAGTTGACTAAGGTTGAATTAGACAACTTGGGTGTCCATGATCAAGAATGGTAGTTAACAAAGTGGTTTCTACAATGCAACTTTGGAGTTCACTATTTTGGGCGTTTGGTTTTTGCATGAGGATTTAACTCATGTTCTTGAATTATAATTTGAGTTCCAAGCTCTATATATTGAAGCTTTGAGTTTGTAGAAAAAAGAATAACATGTTTTGAAGATTGAAGAAGCAAAAGGAGTGCATTAGAATTCAGAGAAGTTTCAGTATTGAATGTAATCTTGGCCTTAAGATATTAATACAAGCATAAACATCTTTGGGTGTGGATTCTTTTCCCATAAGGGTTTTTCCATGTAAAAATTTTGCCTCTTCTTCTATCATGTTTTTTTTCTTCTCTTCTACATTGGATTGAAAGTGCAATATCACTTACGCATAATTGTTACAAATTAATCTTATTTTTAAATTTGTAATCACATATTTAAAAGTTTATAGCAACAGTTTCACCTTGATTTTCAACACGCATAACTCATAGTGATCCATATTTAGAGCACTTGTTGAAGAGTAAAGAAATTGTCTCCATCGAGTGACGAAATGGGCCACTGACTCATTAGGTTCTTGCTTCATAGTCAGAAATTCTCAAATTCTTGTCTTTACAAGTTTATTCATTTCAAAATCCATGCCAAAATCTCCTATTAATTGTCTGAACGAGTGTATCAAGGCCTTTGCTAGGCGATAATACCAATCTAGGGCTATTCCTTCTAATGTTTTTGGGAAGATTTTCGCAATGACCCCATCCCATGGGAGGAGTTATCTTATAGTAGTTGTATATTCTTTGATGTGTGAATTAGGATACCCTTCCCCTTTAAACTTTGGGAAATTTGGCAAGGGTCATTGTAATGTTACACTTCTTATAGCCATGTCAAGTCGCTCTTTTAAATACTCCAAGTATGTGCCCAAGAAGGTACTTTGCGATTGCAGAGTTAATAACATTAATCCCATGGGTGGGCTTTGATATCCCAATGCTACAGCTTGATTTTCTTGATTCCCATGTATTGTTTGAGTGTTCTATATTGGAGGATTCCCATTTGGGAATGTGTCATTACTCCCATTTCGAGACTAGTAGTTTAGGTAAGGGGAATTTTGAGATGACCCCTAGCCTTGTTCAACTCTAACATGTTCCTGTGACTTTTGCCTTCTTTCTAGGATATGTTTCTTTGCTTCTAGAGTCCTAATCCTTTATACTAATGTTGTGATGAGATCTATAGATGTAAGGCCTCTCGACACTTCCTCATTTATAGGGATCTCATTTCTAGTATTGTCATGGTTTAATGTTTCTTCTCACATGGCATTCTTATGTTGCTTTTCTCGTAAGTGATCTTCAAGGCCTCTTGAGAATCTTTGGTTTATTGTAAATTTCTCTCAAGTTGTCTTCCCTCATCATCTAGATGAGTTCTTGAATTGCTTGTAGAGGATTGTTCCATGTGATAGATTTTTTACCTCAATTGTACTCTTCTTTCCTTATGAGGCATGTTTGGATTTGTAGGATTGTGTTCCCATGTAGGATTGTTGAATGATAGAGAATGTCTAGGTTATCTTCTATCTTGTTCGTAATCCAAATCTTTATAGTCGTAATAGTTAGAGATTGGTACATTTGGATCAGGCGGTGCATACCTATTGAAAGAGGGAGTTTCAGGCTCCCTTCAGGGAATGTTCCCTAAGTTCAAATCTGGTTCCATCATATTCAAGGGTGTCATAAACACCACATAATAAATGGAACGAGTAAAAGTGAGGATGAAGAGAACAAAGACGAAAGTAGTGAAGACAACAAAGATGGTCATGGAAGAAAGAATGGTTGAATTCTACAAGGACATGCACAATGCACAACAAAAGTTTTTGCTCTTCATGTCAAGTTCACCAAAATATGTACACTCAAAAACATGACTCAGTAGCTTGGGGTGGCTGAGTTGGCTTTGGCGAGCATATGGACCCCTCTCCTTGCCACAAGGTGAACCTCCACATCACTCTCACTCTCGTGGAAGTAGCCAGTCAAGAGGAGACAAGACATGGGTGTGGTCCTGCTCTCTTGAGAGATGGACTTTGTGGAGAGTAGTCAGCTAGTCTTGGGGCCTCTCTTGCATATTCATTTTGATATGGTGCTTTGTGACCGTTGTAGTTTAAATAACTATATGACTCAAAGGGTCACTAGTTATTGTTCTCCTATTTGGATTCCAAAGATTCCAACATTGAGTTGGTTAATGATTGCTCTTATTTATGCTTCTGTTAAGGTGGAATTTCTTTTCAAATCATTGGATGATGACTTGTGTTTGGAGTAATCTCAACCTATGTTGTTGTTCTTGGATCGTCAATTGATCATGTTATGGCCATGGGTGTATCTCCTCAATCTCTTCAAGGATTACCCTCACCCACTTGCCTCTAAGTCCAAGGCACATTCATGAGCCCAAAGTGACAGAGAGTTGGTTGGAGTTGACCTTGATTTGACTTAGGTTTGACTTAGGGTTTATGACCTAAGGTTTAACTTGCTTTGCTTTGTATTGTGTTGGTTGACTAGTGTTGACCTCATGATGAAATCAAGGGTTTACGTGAGTTTTTGTCTTGTTTTGACTTTAGTTGACCTCCTGATGAAATTGAGGGTTTGCAATCTTCGTGTGATGCTTGTATTTTTGTTGTTTTTTTGGTTTTTGAATGTATGTAGCCCATATGTATGCAAGACAATATTGTTGTGCTTTTTGTGGATTTTTATGAAAGGAAAGTGTTTTTTTAATCTAGAATTTGAAATAGGTATACAATCTAAAATGGGTTTACCTAATGCATCCTGATCTATGTTTTTTTGTTTTTTCTTAATATTTTGGATCTAATTACTCTTAAGAAATGAAATTGCTTTAAAATGAACTAAACCAATGATGCAAAGTACTTGAAGTAAACTAATCTAACAAAAGAATTCTATCTATCCTATCAAGGAAATTAAACATCCAATTACTATTCCCAAGAGCAATTTTAAGATTAGCTAATTACTATAAAAAAGAAAAAAAACACTAAAAAACTTAGGATATGAGACGCATGAGCCTCCAATACCCTTAGGAATCTTTGTGTCGGCAACCTCTTCATCATCTTGCAGTAGTGGGGATCTCCTCTTGGCAACAAGGAAGGGATGCAAAAGAGCTTTAGAAAGCTTGAAACATGAGCTCAATGTGAGCTAATGAGCACTATGGCTTGCAAATAGGCAGGGTATCAATGCAATAAGAAGATTTTAGCAAAGCTTATATGAAACAACAATGAAATAAAAGGATCTTATGTTATGTATGAGCATATGGATGCTATGTGGAGAGAAGAAACCTACAAAGACTGGATGCCCAAATGAAATTACCTCCCTTTGTGCTTGAGGGAGGGGGTATTTATAGGTTTAAAGGGGTCATGAAAGGTGGGAGAGATTAGAGAGTTAAATCCCTTGATTGGAGAGTTAACTAGACTAATTAGGGAGTGAACAAGCCAATATAGATTATCACTAAAGCAAAAATGGAGTTAGCATGAGTGCATGTGATGACAAATAGAGATAAACAAGAGCTAATTATGAATTCTTGGAAGCTTGGAATAGTTAACTCTATGTTTAGGCCAAAAACTCATGCAAATGGGAAGAAAAATAGGTCAAAATGAAGCTTTTTTACATCTAAAACTTGAGTTTTTCCACAGTTGGGAACGATGATAGGGTCTCCCATGGGTCGCCCCTTTTTCCAGTCTAGATCACCTAGTGGCGATCCACAGAGGGGAGGTCTTGGGTTGGAACACAGGGTTAGAGATGGTTAATTAGGTGAAGAGGAGGTGAACTGCCTTCGGAAACTAGTTGAAAAGTGGTCAAAAACCAAATCTCCACTTGCAAAATTCAAATCTCTTGGGGGAGATCTTGAAATAATAGGGGAGATTTGTCCTGGTTGACCAAAACTAAAAACTAAAAGTTCGAGATGGCTTGGGAGGACCTCTAGAGGGCTCCTAGGGGTGGGGTTGGATGAAAAACACTACAGAAAGGTCAAATCACAAAAAATAGATGAATACAAGGCTTAGGGATGAAGTCACAAGCACAGAAAACAAGAATCGACAAGTGTCAAAAAGTGTCGAAAGTGAGGAAAAGGTTAGTCCAACAAGAGGGAAACAAATAGAGGAGTAAAAACCCATATGTTGCCAAGACAATTATTGCTGAGAGGGCATTATTACATGCTTACATGTATGTGACAAAGATTACATGAATCATCATGGGGTCTTTGTGGAGGTTGTGTGTGATTTTGGTGCTTATAGAGAGAAAATATTCTTATTTCTCAATTAAGATCTAACTCTCATCAACTCCAGTGTGAAATAGGGTAGTGGAAAAGGCCTAAAGAAATATGGGAAGAACGACTGGGGCAGTAGAATTAAAAAAACTTTATTATGAAGTGTGATGCTTTCAAGGACATTTGAGACAAACATGCCAATAGCATGACAACTCTATCTTGGCATAGTTTATTTAGTGAGGAGGCTATTGAGAAGTTAGGGGAGCTCATCATCACTTTGAATAAGAAAAGGATTGAAACACGGAAGATAAAAACAACAAGGCAAGTGGTCCCATAGGCTATTTTTAGCTTCGTGGATGTTAAAAGCTATTCATTCATTATATTTATAAAGGCAATAGAGCATTAGTGAGTAAACATCACCCAATTTCTCCTCATTCCAAGCAAATGAAGGAAAGAATAATTTTTCTATCATGTAGAATATAAATATACTTGTAAAATACACAAGGGCTGCTCAAAATCTTGAACACTTTCTCTTTGAGAAGGATTTTTACATCTTTTTAAAGAACTTTTTCTAATTTTCTTCACACTTAGGGTTCATTTTAAAAAACTCAACTTTTATTTTATGTATAATGTTTTCCAATGTTTTTTTCATATTAAAACTTTTAAATAAAATATAAATTTTTTATATTAAAAATTATAAAAGCCAAAATTATTTTTCCAATTTGAATTTTTTATTTAATTATAATTTCATTTTATTTGGTTGTAATTTTATTTTAGTTAATTATATATTTAAATATTACTTTTAATTTGTAATTTTTTAATTAATTTATGAGTCATTTCATTATTAAACTTTTTTTGTATAATTTTTTTAATAATTTAGAATTTATTAAAGAATTTTTTAAAAACTTAAACTAAAATTTTGTAGGAGTGTAGGTAGTAGTTATGATAGTTATAATTAATCACTACAAATCACAAATACAGTGCCCCTTTATGCCAACAAGGCCATCCCATTCCATAATCCCATGTACTCTTTCTTTCTCAATTAAATAACCATTCACTTGTGTTGGTATTTGAATGAATTAATGTTGTATTGTATGTTTATGTAATTAGAAAACAAATGTTATATGATTAAGGGAAATTTTATTTTTAAAAATTGTTGGTTAGGGTTAAAAAAATTTAACTCAAAATAAAAAATTTAAATTTAATTAATATACTTTGGGATAAATTTTCTATAGATGTTAACAAAAATTATTAAAGAGATCACATATAAAAATTGAAAAAAAATAAAGCTATTAAATAACTTTAAGTAAATAAAAATCTCTTGAGTGAATAAAGTAATCTTAAGCAAATAAGGCTATTAGTGAATTGTGTCTACCATTACGATATTTTTATATTAATTTTCGTTAATAAATGATGTAGGAGCACCGGGCACATGCATGATTGTGTTTTGCGACATATTGGGGTTGTTGAGAATGCTGGTGACTTCGTGACACATTTGTTTTTCTTTGATTTGATTCAATCCTAAGTTGATGTTGTGCATGATTGTGTTTTGCAACATATTGGGGTTGTCAAGAATGCTGGTGACTTTGTGACGCATTTGTTTTGCTTTGATTTGATTCAATCCTAAGTTGATGTTGTGTTGTGTTGTTGGTGGAATATCGACAATACTCCTTAAATAGTTTTATAATTTGGTTGAAGTGCAAACATGTTGAGCTCATATCAAATTGGTTTATATTTTGTTTAGGAAGTCATCTAACATGATTTGTTTACTTCGGGGAATCAATGCCTTATTTGTTATAATGATCACTGAACTTGAAGGCGTCATGGCTATACCTGCACAATCATAGAGGATTTTGTTCAAAGATAGGTTAGATGAGGTCAATTGTTTCCATGTGACGGCTAGGGAAGTGTGTAGGAAGATTAAACACATCAGAAATTTGTCTCTAAACTCCATGTTTGCTCATTGTCTTTTGTGGCGGTCCATTTTCTGTCAACATGATGGTCAGTGATCAACATTGTGGGAGATGTTTGGTGTTTGATGGTATTTAGACTTTAAACAATTCCAAAAACATGGCAAGGAGAGGAAACATTGATCTAATCAAACGGGATGACTTTGCAATGATCCTTTGAAAAGAAAACCGTATAAATCGGCTTTGAGGAAAAAGAAGAATAAAATACATAAGAAAAGATAGCACGGTGTGAGTAGGGGGAAACATAGGAAGATCGAATGAAGAGCATGAAGGATGAGATTAAAGGATGCTTCTATATGATTAAGTCATTACAATAAACTCATATTAATATAATGCCTCACTATATGTATATGTGTGAGTCTACATACATGTATGTATATAAAACACTTTATATAGATAGATTTATATATTTACATAACAAGTGATGTGAAAAAAAGGGTGGATGAGATTAAGAGATGTTCTATATCTTAGAAATATACATAGTAATATTTCTTTTATGATTAAAGTGGAATAGGCACCTCCATAGATTTTCTAAAGATAGGTATGCTAGTCATTAATTATTATAAATTTTATAAAATAGTTTAGGCTCTTAAATTTTCTCAACACCAACTATTAGAAAATTTAGGTAGCCCTCTACTGAACCATAACTTTATAATATGATCTTATGTAACTACTTACAACTTGATGTTTTAAGGTACAACAAATTAAGCTCTTTCATGCCTAAGTAAACAAATGTATTGATATTGTAATTAATATTAATATCAAAATTAATATTGATTATAAAAATTAATATAGATATAATTATATTGTGTTTATATTATATTGTATTATAATCAATATAATCTATGGCAAATTTTCAACATATTGCAACCACATTGACTAACTTTAAGTTACATTTTTTTCCTATGTACAAAAGATGAAATAGAAAGTTCACTACAAATATTAATTGCATCTCTAGATTGCAATGATATTAACTAATTTTAAGCTACACTTTCTATTTCTATAAATAGAAGGTGACACGAGGGAAATGAAGAACTCCCTCTTCAGTGAACAACTTAACCACAACAAAAAAATCAAATGCACAAATACCCAAATCTGAACTAGATTGCACTAACTCAAAATTTATTAATCCAAATCAATGACAAAAGGAAATATATCTACAAATATGTACAAAATCTTCCAACATGGATTTCCCCAATCCAAATTGGCACAATCAAATTACTCAGCCTCGCAAGGCTCTGCAACTCCTCCACTCACAGGCGATTCCTCCTACTTTTGCAACTCACTCTACACTCTTTGATCGTGCCCTTCTTCTTGTCGGCAATTGACCCCCTCTTTAGTCCATCTCTCTTTTTTATAGATTACCCCAAAGGCTTTTCATGATTTTCACTTCAATAAAGCAAAGTGACACAGATGAAAATAAAAATTCAAAATTGTTAAAAGACTTCTCATTTCCCCTTAGGCCCATGGCCTTATGTGTCAAGCAGTTCGAACATTCAGTTACAAACATGAAAATTTGGCTTTATTTGCCCACACAACTATATCCCTACCTTCCTTCCTTAGAAGCCAACTCCCAACAATGGATTTTGTTTTGTCTTTATTTGGTAACTGTTTCAAGGTATATGAGGTGTTGTCCTAATGGCTATCACTAATTAGAGATTAATATGTGTTGATTGAAGCAAGCCATAAATGGCTATGCATATCTCAACATTTGTTATAAGAATGCAAACTCACTGCTCAAACTGTCTACGACCTTTCTTATTACTACCATCAGTAATTCATATGTCTTTGAATAAACATATAGATGTAAATAGGTGCAAGTCTCTTGGCACATCCCTTAAACATTGGAACCTATCAAAAATCTACAATCTCCTTCATTGGCCACACGGATCCTCACTTAGGCACAACCTTTAGCATTGTCAATTTGTCATGCCCACATTTCCCATGCGGTCACAACATGCATCACACGTGTCATGTCCACATTTGTCATGTGATCATGACACGAAATATCAAAAAAATTCCCATGCTTCTCTAGAAATCCCCTCGCAGACATAAGCGTGCACTTAGAGCACATACAAAATAGTTGAAAGGGGAGTAATAGGCACACGTGCGCATACCAATCGCAAGAAGGCCAACAAGGGGGTCATTTGCGACATGGTTAATGTCGCTACTCGGGTTAGACTTCCCTAACCTAACTAAACCCTAAATACCAAGAAATTCTGGCAACATAATGCCTCATGGGCGTGAATAGGGTTTATTGTACTAACACTAGTCTGATCAAGAGGTTTCCTAACTTAGGTTAATAAATTTCTTACAACTCACTAATTACATTGGAATACAGTTGATTAAGCTAATTGAATATTTTTCAACAAAGTCCGATCATTTGTTCTCCTTCATGTTTTCTAATTTTTTTAATATTAATTTGTTCTCCTTCATGTTTTCTGAAATTTAATTATAATTTGTTCTCCTTCATGTTTTCTATTTTTAAACATTTTTCAATAAAGTCTGAACATTTGTTCTCCTTTACATTTTCTGAAATTTAATATTAATTTGTTCTCCTTCACATTTTCTATTTTTAAACATTTTTCAACAAAGCCCGAACATTTGTTCTCCTTCACATTTTCTAAAATTTAATATAAATTTGTTCTCCTTCATGTTTTCTATAATTTAATACCAATTTGTTCTCCTTCACATTATCTATCCATCAGAGTTATCTCTGCATCATTTACATTATTCCTAATTTCTTGGTAGATCGGATCACGTAAACAGGACTTACTAACTTCGTTTGATGAAGTCCACTAGGTTTCTGCTCTAGGATTAATTCAACGTTTGAATTAATTTTGTTAATTATGTTTCTCCAATCATGATTAATGTATTATTAAATCTTAATTAGTACTCTTAGCCCTATTCTGAAAAAGTCATGCATTTTCTCCTCTTTGTTTTCACTTTTATCTTTCTTTCTCTTTTTTCTCTCATTTTCTCAATTTGTCATTTTCTCAAATTACAGGTTGAGTTTAAATGGCCACATATGAAATGCATATGATGGATTCAAATAAATGTGAAGTTATAAATACACACACACACACACACACACACACACACACACACACACATATGCTATTTGTATTTACAACACTAGGTTTTCTTTTAATAATTATATGTAAATAGTTATATTTTTTTTTGTTTTCTTTTAAGAAGATGTCAACACCCTACCATATTTTCATTTTATTTTATCACCAATTGGTAGAACCCTAAAAATAATTCTTGTTTGTTTGTTTTGATTGGAAGGGTTGAGGAAGTGGCAGTGGTGCATTGGAGGGAACCACAGAGTGGTGGTCGCAGAGATAAGAGGAGCCGCGGAGGGGAAGGTCCGCACAGAGAGGAGGCCACTGTGGCCAGGGATGGTGGAGTGTTGAGTGGAGAGAAGCCATAGTGGGGAGGACGGCGGTGTTCGGATGGTGGAGGAGAGTGGATGGAGCGGCAATAGCGGTGGAGTCCGGTGGCGGGTTTGGAGGATGGACCGTGGGGGTTTAAAACGTAGAGGGAGTTTGGGGAGGGGGTGGAGCCCCACCCACATCCCACAGCATGGGGTGTGGATTGGGCTCCTCCCCCTCCCCACACCCATTGTATTGGCAATGATGATGGGGGTTCGAACTCTCCGCCCACCACTTCATTTAAATTCCATTGTAAATAAACTACAAACTGTCATTCTTTTATTTTTGACATAGTTTACATTACTATGTTTCCTTTACATAGTCAACATTTCATTTTTTTTTTCTTTTTTCTCGTTTTATATATATACTCACAGAACATTTTCACAGTCCATTTAAAGCTCAATTTTATTAAAAAACAAAAATAATGAATTTTAACAATATATATATATATATATATATATATATATATATATATATATATATATATATATATATATATATATATATATATATATATATATATATATATATAGTTGAAATCTCAAATTCATTTAACAAAATAATAAAATCAGTTTATTATTAAACATAGATCATGCACATAGTCAATTCAGTACTTTATATATAAATTAAGCTTTTCTTTCGTTCTAATCACTTACAAACTCTCTTTTTAGACAAATAACTAAGTTATATTTATCCACTATTTTCTTATCAAATTTCTACTTGGCAAATAACTTATTTTAACATAAATTCATTGGAATTTTATTATCATTTGTATTTCTAAGGAAAAGAACATTGCATTTAAATAAACACTTCTTTTACACCAACACAACTAATTTTCTCTCTTTCAAAATAACAATTTATAACTTTCTGATTTGTCATGGCAACAAATTCACAACTTAACAATTGACAAGTCGTTATGACATACAATGAAATAACTTATAAATCAAAATTTTCTTCAATCAACCTTTGAATAATATACATTTAAACTAACAATTTCTAACTTTCAATTCAATGAAAAATGTCCAACACACACAACTTCAAGAATATAATTTTACAACCAAAAGAGAGAACCAAGTTCTCATCTTTGACAACTAACAATGGTAAGATCTCCAAGAAGGCCAAGCTCTCTCTTATGAGCTTTAAGAGTAAAGGAAAATAAAATATTTTCCAAGACAAGAAATTTCTTCAACTTCACACTAAGCTCTAAGGAACCTACATATCACAAAAAATGGGAAAAGAAAATGACACATCTTGCTCTCCTCCCTACTATAGACCTGCAAGAGGGTCACCCCCCAGCTAGGGAGGTCATCCACACACCTAGAGAGCTCAAATCCACTTCACAACAAGACACACAAACATCCCAAAAATACAATTACACCCAAAGGAAAACACAACACACGAACTCAATCAAGGTGAGTTCAAAGGGGTAGGAGAGTGGACACACTCAACTCAAGAGTGCTACTCCTTCAAAATATCTCAACACAATTTCTTTTATGGCCTCAAGCCAACACGTTTAACAAAATTTCCAAAGGTGTTCATATTTTGGCTCTCAAGCTATGTATCAAATTGCCATCCCAAAACAAGGTAATGACCTCAAGGAGGATCACTCCTCCCCTACCCCACACTTGTTGAGCTTTTTCTCCCAAGTGGGAGAGGCTCTTACAACACCCAATCAAATTTCCCCATAATAACAATAACACTCAAGGAAGTAAAACACACATATATGCATCAAGCAAGCGACCAAAATACAAGGGGAAGGCCTTAGCCTTGAAAACCAACCTTTAAAAGCCCTATTATGGAAGAAGTTGATGTAGATCTCCTCCAAAATCTCCTCCAACATAAGCCACCACACTCCCTCTATCTTTTCTCCCAAAAGCAATTTCAAAACAATAAAAATTCTCCAAAAATTGAACAACCCCTCACCTTATCCCAAGTGGGATTAAAATAAGCCCAATCCATGGGCTTAGAAGAATGGGGAGGTGACACTTGTCACTTCCTCACTCTTCCTCCCCACTACAAGCATGTCCCAAGGGATGGGTGTTAACACATGTCACTCAACCATTCCCAAAGTCTCCCTCATCCCTTGCCACATGTCCTCTCTCCAACACATGGGAGAGAAAAGGGGAGTTAAAGAGGGAAAGAGTGACACATGTGTCCCCTTCCTTTCCTCTCATGAAGGACCACACAACTCCATGGGTATGCTCACCAATTGTGAGAGACAATTGAAGTCAAGTCCTCCACAATTGGTGGGTCTTGGAGTCATCTCTAACCTTGGAAAGTGAAAAGGGATGGGTTTGAGTGTTGGTACCACTCATTCTATCCCTCCCATGCCTCCAAATTCGTTACTTAACTTTAGTGTGAAGTTAAGGTAACCATATGGAGGTTTACCAAGGGTTACCCAAGTCAAAAGGGACCCTAGACCCATCGGGTATAACCCAGGGTCAAGTTTAGCCTAGTTAGGGCACATAGGGTCAAGTTAAAACACATGAAAAGGGTCTCCAAAAAAAATTAAAATTTAAAAAATGTAATTCAAAGACAATACTTACAACACATATCATAATTCAAATTAAAAGAGGGTAGACTTAACCCAATTAACTTCATGTAAATTAACATTACAACATTTCATCATACACAAAGTTGATCTTGGTTCCTCATGGAACTAGATCAGCTTCACAAGGGATTACAACATCAAGTGTGGGATGATCTCTAGTATCTGTGGTTTGTTAGAAATACCTGTGCACTCAATTGCAAAGTTAATTTCACATATAAATATCATAGCCGAAGTAATTTAAAACATGCACTCCCATAAAATATAACAAGTTCACATAATCATAAGGAAAGTCACAATACACTTAGGTTCTAATTTCTGCATTTCAAACATCCATTCCCAAGATTGAATCTCAAAACAATTTTCTATCCAACATCACCCAATTAGTTTTCCCTTAATAATAAGCATCTATCTAAACATCACCCAATTATTCTTTCCATAATATAAGCATCTATCTAACATCACACAATTAGTTTTCCTTTAACATTATAATATAAACCATTTTCTATCTAACATCACCCAATTAGTTTTTCTTTAATATAAAGCATCTATCTAACATCACCTAATTTGTTTTCTCTTAATATAAGCATCTATCTATCATCACCCAATTAGTTTTCCCATAATGTAAAGCATCTATCTAACATCACCCAATTAGTTTTCCCATAACATCATAAAATCTAATAGTTCAGGAATTCGAGATCAACAGTCCCACAAGTCTAAATGTATTAGCAACAGTAAGGTAAATAGTCACATGAACGGAAATGAAAAAGGTAGGCCTCACATCCTCCCCCCCTAAGACTGTACTTCCTCGTGGAAGTTGTCAAAGAGGTGAGGATAAAGAGTCCTCAATCTCACTGCATCCTCCCATGTCGGAGTGACCTCGTCATACATGTCCCACTGGACCCTAACCTGGTCTAGCTCTCGACCTCGAAGGCCTAGCATCTGACGAGCCAATATGTGAATTGGTTCCAAAGCCAGCTGTCCGTTTACCTCTACCTGAAGAGCACTCCAATCTAATACGTGAGATAAGTCAGAGATGTATCATCGTAAAACTGAAACATGAAAGACATTGTGGATACGCGGCAGGCTAGGTGGCAAGGCTAGATGATAGGCTACAGGTCCTATCTGCTCCAAGATCTCAAAAGGTCCTGCAAACTAAGGTGCGAGATTAGAGCCCTTTCTAGAACGGATTGGACTCTTGTGCGGTCACACTCTCAAAAATACCCTGTCACCCAGTGAGAAGCTCCAATCAGTTCTCTTAGCATCGGCATACTTCTTCTGTCTATCCTGTGCCTCCTAAAGTCTTTTTCTAATCCATGTGACCTACTGTTCCATATCTTGAACTATCTCTAGACTAATGCAAACCCTGTCCTCTATCTGATCCCAACTCAATGGTGTCCTGCATGGTCTGCCATATAAAGCCTGAAAAGGAGGCATACTAACGAGTTGTGATGCCCATTATTGTAGGCAAACTCAACCAGATACATATACTCCTCCCATCTAGACTGATGGTCCATAACATACATACGAAGAATGTCCTCCAACACCTAATTAACTCTCTCTGTCTGTCTGTTTGTCTCAGGATGGTAAGCTGAATTGAAGTTGAGCTATGTGCCCAACACCTGCTGTAAGGCTCTCCAAAAATCTAAAGTAAAAACTGAGTCTCTATTGTAAATGATGCGGCGAGGTACTCCATGAAGTCTGACAATTTGATCTAAAAACACTCTCACCATAGATGGTGCATTGTACGTCGTGCGTATAGGCGAGAAATGTGCCACCTTGGTCAACTTGTCAACTGTTAGCGTGATGGCATCATGGTGATGTGATGACATAGGTAGACCAACAATAAAATCCATGGAAATGGTGTCCCATTTCCACTTAGGTATCTCGTGAGGGTACAAGAGTCCTATTGGATGCTAATGCTCAGCCTTAACCCTCTAGCACTCAAGGCAATGAGCAACATATTTTGCAATGTCTCGTCTCATCCCAGCCCAATGGTATAGCTATCACAAATCAGCATGCATCTTCTTCACTCCTGGGTGTGCTACATAAGGTGCTCGATGAGCCTCTGAAAGAATCACTACACGTAGATCACCCACATAGAGTACATAGATGCATTGCCAATGTCTAAGCAAACCATCAAGCTCAAGGGAATATCCTACGAATTTGCCCTTAAGGGCCCTCTATTTCTAGATTTCCTACTGCACCTCAAGAAACCACTCATCCTCAGGCAGATGTTGTAAGATACACTCTCTCAAGTCCACCCTCAATGTCAAGGTCAGGATCTCGTGGCGCCTTTGACTCAAGGCGTCAGCGACCATGTTCTCCTTCCCTTTGATGTAGTGGACATCAAAGTTGTACTCGCATAAGAACTCCATCCAACGCCGCTAGCGGGTGTTCAAATTTGGCTATGTGAAAATGTACTATAAGCTATGGTGATCCGAATGGAGCTCAAAGCATCGACCCAAAAGGAAGTGTCTCCAACGAACAAGAGCATGAATAACTGTTGTGAGTTCTAAATCATGAGTAGGGTAGTTTAGCTCATGTGTCTTGAGCTTATGCGATTCGTATGCAATCACTCTACCACCCTATATAAGCACGACTCCCAAACCCTCTAGTGATGCATCTATACAAACAACAAAATCCTCTGCAAGATCTGGAACCACTATTATGGGAGTGTTGGTAAGACGCTCCTTGAGGACCCCAAAGGCTCTCTCACATTGCTTGGTCCAAGTGAAACCCTTCCCTTTCCGCTGAGGGGAAGTGATGGGATGCACTAATCTAGAAAAGCCCTCAATGAATCTATGATAATAACTAGCTAATCCCACAAAGCTCTTGACCTCTGTCACATTGGTGGGTGCTGGCCAGTCCTGAATTGCTCTAATCTTCGATGGATCTATGGAGATGCCACCATCTGATAGGATGTGTCCCAAATACTACACCTCTGCCCTGAAGAAGGCACACTTCACCATGTTACCATAATGCTACTGCTCTCGTAAGCACTACAACACCTGATGCAAATGATCCTCATGCTCCTCCTTGGTCTGCGAATAGATCAAAATATCGTCAAGGAAAATGATCAAGAACTGATCCAAGTAAGTGCAGAACACCCCATTCATGAGACTCATGAACACTACGAGGGTGTTCATCAAACTGAAGGGTACCACTATGAACTTGTAATGGCCATATCTGGTTCAAAAAGCAGTCTTATGAATGTGTGCCTCTGTGATGCGCAATTGGTGATACCCAGATTTTAGATCAATTTTTGAGAACACTCTGGCCCCCTGCATCTGGTCAAAGAGGTCATCAATCTTAGGCAGAGGATAACAGTTCTTCACAGTCACCTTGTTCAACTGCCTATAATCCATGCATAATCGAAGAGATCCATCCTTCTTCTTCATGAAGATAACCAGTGTGCCCCATTATGAAACACTAGGTTGGATGTGCCCCTTCTCAAGTAACTCCTCTAACTGCAATTTAAGCTCTGTAAGTTCATGTGTAGTCATCTTGTAGGGTACACGAGACACTGGCTCTGCACCCAGCACTAGATTGATGTGGAAATTAACCTCTCTACGTGGAGGCATACCTAGTAACTCTGACGAAAACATGTCAGCAAAATCTCTCAGGATAGAGTGATCATCCAATGAAGCCTCAAGCTCATCCTTTGATTTGTCATTGACCATGATAGAAAACATCTGACACCCCTTCTGCATACAGTGCTTAAGATGCTAAGTAGATATCATACGTACTATCGTGGGCTTCTGTATGCCCACTAACTCAACCAATGAGCCATGATCGTATAAGCAGCTAATCGTCTCTAGTTTGGCTCTATGAGCCGCAAGCTAGTCCATACCCAAAACTACACCATAGGATCCTAATGGCATAACCCTAAGGTCACATGATGTCGTGAAGAAACCCAAGGAGATCTCACAATCTCTAACCAAGGTATCTGCTGACATCCTGGCCCCAGAGGCCAACTCAAACTCCCACTTAATGTCCTGCTTAGAAGCCACCAGCCTGCAATGTTCCACTAACGATGTAGAGAGAAAAGAGTCGGTAGCTCCAGAGTCAAAAATAATAGAGATGGGGAAATCCCCAATCATACATGCTGTCTCAATAACTGAGGCCTAGAAGTTGCCCTAGTGGTTGTCAACCACTGCAAACATGTGGTGGGACCTGCCCACATCACCTACAGTCTGCTCAGATCCTCTTGAACGGGGCTGTCCCCCTGCTGTAAATCCCTGTGGACACTCTCTCACCAAATGCCCTATCCCACCACATGCATAACATGGGCCCCTAGCCTATTACTATCATGACTAAGTCCTACCTGACTGCTATTGTCCAATCTATCCTGTGGACCCTTGTAAACCTCTGTAAGACTGCTGAGACCTCACGGGTCCCGTAGATGATCCCTACTGTCTCTAATCTCTACGTGGGCCCTGCTACTACCCACCACTGTTCTATCCTCCCTGAGCCCTCTGCTGGGGTCTAGACCTCTACTGCTGCTGTGGAGGCCTAAGAGGTAATGATGAGGAATTAAATCCTCCTCTTTGTGGTGTCGATTGTGGTCTATGAAAGTTCTGTTGCTGTTGGTAATTACGGTCTTGAAACTGTGGGCGTGAATTCTACCCTCTTCCCTAAATTTCCTCTGCAATGTAATCCTTTTCAACAGCCTCACTCATAGTCTGGGGATCTTCCATATGCACTGGTCCTGGTCTCCCATGATTCAAACTTCTGATGAATTTGTGCACTAGGAGTTTCTCATTGTGGAGATACTCTGCGTAACGAGAAAGCTCAATGAACTGACTCTCATACTGAGCAATCGTGAGTCCTCTCTACTGTAAGTCATGGAACTCATCTATCCAACACTGCCTATAGTGATCTAACAAGTAACATGCATTAAAGCGCTCTATCAAAATATCCCATGTGAGTGTATCTAAGGATAACTAGCGCTTGCACTCCTCAGTGCGCCACCAGGTAGCTGTTGCATCTCTCAGAAGGTGTACTACCACTCATGCTTTCATGTTGCTCCCATAAGGTCATAATGTGAAGCACCTATCTAAACTGATGAGCCAAGCCTCAACCATAGCTCCCTCTATAGCTCCTGTGAAGGTAGGTGGATTGAGCCTAAGCAGGTCTCTGATGGGGTCTCCTCTGTCTCTAAGTCCTATAACCGCCTCATCCATACCATACTCGTAAGGTCCATGATGTATCTGCTCTACTCTCATGGTCTCATCTCATCTTGAAAGTCTCAGAGGACTCCTACTCCGTGCACGGTAGGCTGACCCTACCTCCTCTATTGTAGTATTAGGTATCTCTACGAAAGGATCTAGACATGGCACCTCTCGTGGATCGACACGGGGCTCCACATGTGGCTCAGCACGTGACTCAGCACGTGGATCCTTATGTGGCTCCTCTCGCGGATTGATGCGAGGCTCATCACGTGGCTCTAGTATAGCTGGCGGTAACCTCTCTAACATGGTTTGCAATGTCTATAAAATATGAGGACCTATGTCTAATACTGGTGGTGCCTATGGTACTAGTTGATTTGCTATGACTGCGGGTGCCTGTCCCTCTGCTGAGGAATCACTGTGCACCTCAACGGATGTAGTGTTGCGTGATTGCGCTCATCAAACACATCAAGGAGGCATCCTACAAAACAAGGTAGGCACTAATTAATCAAAGTTACGGAATAAATAACGTGCCCAAATATGCCCAGTGTTTAAACTTGGGCTCTCATACCAAATGTCATGTTCACATTTCCCATGTGATCACAACATGCATCACATGTGTCATGTCCACATTTGTCATGTGATCATGACATGAAATATCAAAAATTTTCCCATGCTTCCCTAAAAAACCCCTCGCATGCGTAAGCGTGCTGGGTGGCGTGCACTTAAAGTGCAAACAAAATAGTTGAAAGCGGAGTAATACACACACGTGCACATACCAATCACAAGAAGGCCAACAAGGGGGTCATTCACAACATGGTTAACGTTGCTAATAGGGTTAGACTTCCCTAACCTAACTAAACCCTAAATACCGGGAAATTTCAGTAGCATAATGCCTCACGAGCGTGAGTAGGGTTTATTGTACTAACACTAATCTAATAATAAGGTTTCCTGACTTAGGTTAATAAATTTCTTACATCTCACTAATTACATTGGAATACAGTTGATTAAGTTAATTGAACATTTTTCAACAAAGTCCGATCATCTGTTCTCCTTTACATTTTCTAATTTTTTTAATATTAATTTGTTTTCCTTCACATTTTCTAAAATTTAATATTAATTTGTTCTTCTTCACGTTTTCTATTTTTAAACTTTTTTCAACAAAGCCCAAACATTTGTTCTCCTTCACATTTTCTAAAATTTAATATTAATTTATTCTCCTTCACGTTTTCTATTTTTAAACATTTTTCAACAAAGCCCGAACATTTGTTCTCCTTCACGTTTTCTGAAATTTAATATAAACTTGTTCTCCTTCGCGTTTTCTATAATTTAATACCAATTTGTTCTCCTTCACATTCTCTATCAATCAGAGTTATCTTTGCATCATTTACATTATTCCTAATTTCTTGGTAGATCGAATCACGTAAACAGGACTTACTAACTTCATTTGATGAAGTCCACTAGGTTTCCACTCTAGGATTAATTCAACGTTTGAATTAATTTTGTTAATTATATTGCTCCAATCATGATTAATAGATTATTAAATCTTAATTAGTACTCTTAGCCCTATTTTGGAAAATTCATGCATTTTCTCCTCTTTGTTTTCACTTTTATCTTTCTTTCTCTTTTTTCTCTCATTTTTCTCTCATTTTCTCAATTTGTCGTTTTCTCAAATTACAGGTTGAGTTTAAATGGCCACATATGAAATGCATATGATGGCTTCAAATAAATGTGAAGTTATAAATACACACACACACACACACACACACACACACACACACACACACACACACATATGTGCTATTTGTATTTACAACACTAGGTTTTCTTTTAATAATTATATGTAAATAGTTATATTTTTGTTCTATTTTTTGTTTTCTTTTAAGAAGATGTCAACACCCTACCATATTTTTATTTTATCACCAATTGGTAGAACCCTTAAAAAAATTCTTATTTGTTTGTTTTGATTGGCAGGGTTGAGGAAGTGGCAACGGCGCATTGGAGGGAACCACAGAGTGGTGGTCGTAGAGATAAGAGGAGCTGCGAAGGGGAAGGTCTGCACAGAGAGGAGGCCATTGTGGCTAGGGATGGTGAAGTGTTGAGTGGAGGGAAGTTGTAGTGGGGAGGATGGTGGTGTTCAGATGGCGAAGGACAGTGGACGGAGTGGCGGTAGCCAGTGGTGGGTTTAGAGGATGGACTGCAGGGAACAAAGCGGAGGTCACGGGGGTTTAAAATGCAAAGGGAAGTGTGGGGAGGAGGTAGAGCCCCACCCATGTCCCACAGTGTGGGGTGTGGGTGGGGCTCTGCCCCCTCCCCACACCCATTGTATTGGCAGTGATGGTGGGGGGGGTTCGAACCCCCCATCCACCACTTCATTTAAATTCCATTGTAAATAAACTATGAACTGTCATTCTTTTATTTTTGACACAGTTTACATTACTGTGTTTCCTTTACACAGTCAACATTTCATTTTTTTTTCTTTTTGTTCGTTTTATATATTGATAAAATATATATATATACTCACAGAACATTTTCATAGTCCATTTAAAGCTTAGTTTTATTAAAAAAGAAAAATAATGAATTTTAACTATATATATATAGTTGAAATCTCAAATTCATTTAACAAAATAATAAAATCAGTTTATTATTAAACATAGGTCATGCACATAGTCAATTCACTACTTTATATATAAATTAAGATTTTCTTTCGTTCTAATCACTTACAAACTCTCTTTTTAGACAAATAAATAAGTTATATTCATCCACTGTTTTCTTATGAAATTTCTACTTGACAAATAACTTATTTTAACATAAATTCATTGGAATTTTATTATCATTTGTATTTCTAAGGAAAAGAACATTACATTTAAATAAACACTTCTTTTACACCAACACAACTAATTTTCTCTGTTTCAAAATAATAATTTATAACTTTCTTATTTGTCATGGCAACAAATTCACAACTTGACAATTGGGTAAGTGCAGGAAGATGGGGGGCCAAAAAGGGGTCTTAAGTGGCCACTTTTTTTCTGAAATCAGGAAATACTGGCCTTGGATGAGAAATTGAGCATAGTTACACTCAAAATTTGCAGATGCAACCAAAACAATGTTCAGTGAGAAATTAGCTAATAGCATGTAGTTTATGCCCAATTTTTCTGATAATTTTTTGATGAATATTTGATTTTTTAATAATTTTCAAAGTGGACACATCCTAAAAAATAGAATTTTGGCGGTGCTACCCATATAAATTTTGAAAGCTAATTGAAAATCATTTTTTTATTTTTTTAATATTTGTAGAATGGAGTCTAGTTTCTAAATATGTAATTTTTTTGAAATTTGAATGAATAGTTAATTTACAATGAAAAAAAGACCAAACAGTGGTTTTTGCCTAAAAACGGAAACACAAACAAAAGAAATTAAAGATGAAAGGCTTAACATTGTTAAAATGTGAAAAAAATCACATCGTCAAATAGCTAAGAGAAAGCCTAACATTACCCAAGTGTTTGATTTGTTTGACCTTGAAACACATGCAAATATGAGGGTTAGCACGAATGAAATTATGTGAAATTTTGAAGAATATGGAAAAACATGTCTGTGACTATTCATAAGGCACTCCAAGCCTTTGGGTTGGAAATCCAAAGCAAATCCCAAGCCCAAGGCTTGGGATTCCCAAAGTAAGACATAACACAAGCGCATTATAATGCGCTCTCGTTATGTTTTGCTTTACATTTTTCCTTTCCTGCAAGTCTATTGTTTGTCATGTTTGACATAATGCGAGCACGTTATAATGCACTCGCATTATGTTCCCCTTAAATTTTTTTACATTCAAGGCTACTAATCATGAGGGTTAAGGGATAAGGGATAGGGTTGGAGGGTTGAGGGATAAGGGATTAGCGTTTAAGGTATAGTATCGAGTGCGTTGAGGGTCTAGGAATAGGGATAGCATTTAGGGTTTAGGGATGAGGGATTAGAGTTGAGGGATGACAGATTAGGGTTGAGGGTTGAGGGTTTAGGGTTTAGGGATAGGGTTGAGAGTCGAGGGATCAGAGTTAAGGGTTGAGGGTTGAGGTTCAAGGGTCAAGGGTTTAGGGATAGGGTTGAGGGTCGAGGGATTAGGGTTAAAGTAGAGTCTGGAGGGTGTAAGGATTAGGGATAGGGTTGGAGGGTGTAAGGATTAGGGATAGGGTTGGAGGGTTTAGGGATAAGGGATTAGGGTTTAAGGTATAGTATCGAGTCTATTGAGGGTTTAGGAATAGGGATAGCATTTAGTGTTTAGGGATGAGGGATTAGAGTTGAGGGATGATGGATTAGGGTTAAGGGTTGAGGGATTAGGGTTTAGGGATAAGGTTTAGGGTTGAGGGTTGAGGGATTAGGGTTTAAGGTATAGTGTTGAGAGTTTAGGATTAGGGTTTAGGGTTGATGGATTAGCATTTAATGTCGAGGTTAGGGTTAGAGTGTCGAGGGTAGAGGGATTAGGGATAGGGTTTAGGGTTGAAGGTTTAAGGATTGAGGGTTGAGGCTTTAGGGATAAGGGTTTAAGGCTTAAGATATAGTGTCAAGTGTTGAGGGTGTAGGGATAGGGTTTAAGTTTTAAGGGTTATGGGTTAGGGGATAGGGATTAGGGTTTAAGGTATAGTGTTGAGAGTTGATGGTTTAGGGATAGGGTTTAGGTTTGAGGGATTAGGGTTTAGGGTTGATGAATTAGGGTTTAATGTTGAGAGTTGAGGGTTGAGGGTTGAGGGTTGACGGTTGAGGGTTGAGGTTGAGGGATAGGGTTAATGGTCAAGGGATTAGGGTTAAAAAAGAGTGTCGAGGGTAGAGGGATTAGGGTTTAAGGTATAGTATCGAGCCTGTTGAGGGTCTAGGAATAGGGATAGCATTTAGGGTTTAGGGATGAGGGATTAGAGTTGAGGGATGATGGATGGCGGATTAGGGTTGAGGATTGAGGGATTAGGGTTTAGGGACAAGGTTTAGGGTTAGGGTTGAGGGATTAGGGTTTAAGGTATAGTGTTGAGGGTTGAGGGATTAGAGTGAAGGGTTGAGGGATTAGAATTTGACGTTGAGGGTTGAGGGTTTAGGGTTTAGCATTTAGGGATAGGGTTAAGGGTCGAGGGATCAAAGTTAAGGGTTGAGGGATTAGGGTTTGACGTTGAGGGTTGAAGGTTGAGGTTCAAGGGTCAAGGGTTTAGGGATAGGGTTGAGGGTCGAGGAATTAGGGTTAAAGTAGAGTGTGGAGGGTATAAGGATTAGGGATAGGGTTGGAGGGTTTAGGGATAAGGGATTAGGGTTTAAGGTATAGTATCGAGTTTGTTGAGGGTGTAGGAATAGGGATAGCATCTAGGGTTTAGGGATGAGGGATTAGAGTTGAGGGATGACAGATTAGGGTTGAGGGTTGAGGGATTAGGGTTTAGGGATAAGGTTTAGGGTTGAGGGCTGAGGGATTAGGGTTTAAGGTATAGTGTTGAGGGTTTAGGGATAGGGTTTAGGGTTGAGGGATTAGGATTTGATCTTGAGGGTTGATGGTTTAGGGTTTAAGGTTTAGGGTTAGGGTTGAGAGATGAGGGATCAGATTTAAGGGTTGAGGGATTAGGGTTTGACGTTGAGGGTTTAGGGTTGAGGTTCGAGGGTCAAGGGTTTAGGGATAGGGTTGAGGGTCAAGGGATTAGGGCTAAAGTAGAGTGTGGAGGGTGTAAGGATTAGGGATAGGGTTGGAGGGTTTAGGGATAAGGGATTAGGGTTTAAGGTATAGTATCGAGTCTGTTGAGGGTTTAGGAATAGGGATAGCATTTAGAGTTTAGGGATGAGGGATTAGAGTTGAGGGATGATGGATTAGGGTTGAGGGTTGAGGGATTAGGGTTTAGGGATAAGGTTTAGGGTTGAGGGATTAGGGTTTAAGGTATAGTGTTGAGGGTTGAGGGTTTAGGGTTGACAGATTAGCATTTAATGTCGATTAGGGTTAGAGTGTTGAGGGTAGAGGGATTAGGGAGAGGGTTTAGGGTTAAAGGTTTAAGGATTGAGGGTTGAGGCTTTAGGGATGAGGGTTTAAGGCTTAAGATATAGTGTCAAGTGTTGAGGGTGTAGGGACAGGGTTTAAGTTTTAAGGGTTAAGGGTTGAGGGATAGGGATTAAGGTTTAAGGTATAGTGTTGAGGGTTGATGGTTTAGGGATAGGGTTTAGGTTTGAGGGATTAGGGTTTAGGGTTGATGAATTAGGGTTTAATGTTGAGAGTTGAGGGTTGAGGGTTGAGGTTGAGGGATAGGGTTAATGGTCAAGGGATTAGGGTTAAATAAGAGTGTCGAGGGTAGAGGGATTAGGGTTTAAGGTATAGTATCGAGCCTATTGAGGGTCTAGGAATAGGGATAGTGTTTAGGGTTTAGGGATGAGGGATTAGAGTTGAGGGATGACGGATGATGGATTAGGGTTGAGGGTTGAGGGATTAGAGTTGAGAGATGACGGATGATGGATTAGGGTTGAGGGTTGAGGGATTAGGGTTTAGGGACAAGGTTTAGGGTTAGGGTTGAGGGATTAGGGTTTAAGGTATAGTGTTGAGGGTTTAGGGATAGGGTTTAAGGTTGATGGATTAGAGTGAAGGGTTGAGGGATTAGGATTTGACATTGAGGGTTAAGGGTTTAGGGTTTAGGGTTTAGGATTAGGGTTGAGAGATGAGGGATTAGAGTTAAGGGTTGAGGGATTAGGGTTTGACGATGAGGGTTGAGGTTTGAGGGTCAAGGGTTTAGGGATAGGGTTGAGGTTCAAGGGATTAGGGTTAAAGTAGAGTGTGGAGGGTGTAAGGATTAGGGATAGGGTTGGAGGGTTTAGGGATAAGGGATTAGGGTTTAAGGTATAGTATCGAGTCTATTGAGGGTTTAGGAATAGGGATAGCATTTACAGTTTAGGGATGAGGGATTAGAGTTGAGGGATGATGGATTAGGGTTGAGGGTTGAGGGTTGAGGGATTAGGGTTTAGAGATAAGGTTTAGGGTTGAGAGTTTAGGATTAGGGTTTAGGGTTGACAGATTAGCATTTACTAGTCAAAGTTAGGGTTAGAGTGTTGAGAGTAGAGGGATTAGGGATAAGGTTTAGGGTTGAAGGTTTAAGGATTGAGGCTTTAGGGATGAGGGTTTAAGGCTTAAGATATAGTGTCAAGTGTCGAGGGTGTAGGGATAGGGTTTAAGTTTTAAGGGTTAAGGGTTGAGGGATAGGGATTAGGGTTTAAGGTATAGTGTTGAGGGTTGATGGTTTAGGGATAGGGTTTTGGTTTGAGGGATTAGGGTTTAGGGTTGATGAATTAGGGTTTAATGTTGAGAGTTGAGGGTTGAGGTTGAGGGATAGGGTTAATGGTCAAGGGATTAGGGTTAAATAAGAGTGTCGAGGGTAGAGGGATTAGGGTTTAAGGTATAGTATCAAGCCTGTTGAGGGTCTAGGAATAGGGATAGTGTTTAGGGTTTAGGGATGAGGGATTAGAGTTGAGGGATGACGAATGATGGATTAGGGTTGAGGGTTGAGGGATTAGGGTTTAGGGACAAGGTTTAGGGTTAGGGTTGAGGGATTAGGGTATAAGGTATAGTGTTGAGGGTTTAGATATAGGGTTTAAGGTTGAGGGATTAGAGTGAAGGGTTGAGGGATTAGGATTTGACGTTGAGGGTTTAGGGTTTAGGGATAGGGTTGAGGGTCGAGGGATCAGAGTTAAGGGTTGAGGGATTAGGGTTTGACGTTGAGGGTTGAGGGCATTTTCTATCAAGAACTTGATTATGAGGGCTTGCCCCTTCATTGTTATGCCTATCATATGGTGGAGCATCTGGTAAGCTCTTGCAGAAAAGAGATGTGATCAATGCAAAGGATGTGATGAATCTATAGTAGGACAAAATGCGAGCGTGTTATAGCACGAGTGCATTATAGCGCGAGCGTGTTATAACGTGCTCACGTTTTGTCTTGCTATTGAAATGGTAAAAAAGTGGTTACCCACGTGATCCAGGCCCACATGCTCTGTTTTCTTACTGATTCTGCGCGTGCTCCAACAAAAAAGAAGTGCTTTCATGCTATTGGGAAGTTCACATGCACATTTGACACATTGTACCACCTTTGCATGATCTTTCCACCACATTTTATGCTTTGCCAACTTGAGAAGGAGGAAATAACATAGTTTTCACACCAAGTTTGATATATATCTATTCAAGTTTCAATTTTTGTAGTGTTCCAATGTTAATTGTGATTCAATTTTAGGAATTTAACATTATAGATTGGTTAATAGTATTGTTGTTAGTAATGATATTTGAGCGTTATTCAATTTAACATTGAAAAGGAAGCAAGTGGTGAAAAACTCAAATTATTGAGGAGTTTGATGCAAGAAGATAAAAACACTACATAATTGGGTACTCTCTCCATTCAAATCTTCATTTTTTAGGTATGTCAAGTCTTTACATGCATGTTCTTTACATTTTCCTTATTTCAGATTGAATTACTTTATCATGTTTTATCATACATGTTTAAAATAGACACATTCCCAATCAAGAAAGCAGCCTACAATCTCACATGATGCCATGTATATTTTTTACACTTGGGCTCTTTAATAATTATGTTAATAAACAAACCTTAACATACCATGATGTCAAACTATACAAGAATAAATCCTTACAACATAAAAAAAATACAATCCCACTATTATCTTGTATTTATTTCTTAGGAACTAATATTGGTCTCTTTATCATGCTACAAACAAATTCTCCGTCATGCCAAGGAAACGATCAAGAATTAAACCAACATAGGAAGAGATAGAAGATAAGAATGCAAAGAAAGCAGTGGCTATGAGGGAACTTCATGAGAAGAGGAAATTGGACATGATAAATGAAGACATACCAATTGAAGAGGAACCACAACCATCACAAAGAGATATGGTATTGGCGGCACAAAGAGAACGAATGCAAAAACTTCGTGGTATGAGAGATTTGAATACCATAGTTGGAGACACATCCTCTACCGCAAGTCAACATGTAGGGAAACCATCTACCACATCTCAAGTTGAGAGTACATCATCACTCACATGTGATGAAGGAGGTACGCCATCATTCCCACCTCAACCTCAAGGTATGTCATATATTCCATCTTTGATCGAAGGTATGCCATCTAACCCATCTCATTTAAATATTGATGAAATTCCTAATGTTGAGATGAATTTACCTAACTTGACACCACCTAGAATTTTGCATAGAAAGCCAAAGTATTTGATTGATATTGATGAGAATATTTTGCAGCCAATGGAAGGTAAGATTCCAAAACACACTTGTAGAAGATATGCTAATAAGATTTGGAGATTGTTCTTTGAAAAGTTAAATGAGACTGCAAGATGTCAACTATTCGTTGAAATGATGCGAAGTATAAAGTATAGGTCTATCATGAAGATTCTTGGGTTGAGAACATCAGAGGCTTCAAGTGAAAAATCTATTGTCAAGAATCTAATGAGTGCATATGAGAGTGTGGGTAACACCTCACGCACAAAAGATAGTAATGCAACACGGCATGTGATTACATTGACTATAGTAAGTAGTCAAACGAGGAAAGCTCGTCTAATTAGAAAGACAAGTCAAGAATTGAGAATTAATAGGAAAACTTTATCAAGAGTTGTTGGAAGACGCCAAAGAATTGAGGACACTAATGCCAATGAATTATGGGCGTTCTCAGGGAGACTACCACGAAAAGATAAACCAATTGTTGAAGCATTAAGATCACTAATTGAAGACTTTTAGAAGAATTACACAAGGGTATCTCTGAATCAAAGGGATGTGGTAAGAAGGAGAATCGGTAGTCAGAACCGCGAGCCACATCCAAAGCATTTTTTGGATGAGACTCAAACACAGTTTTATGGTAAATTTCTAGAGAAGTATCCTCAAATTAAAATTTGTCAAAGATATTTTGAATTGCTAAAACCTTTCTATGTTAAGATAAATCACACACGCACTACTTGTTGTAGATTACATATTGAATTTTCTAACCATTTTGATGCTTATAGGTCTATATGTTTAGATATGCATACTAACAATGATTTGCAGGGTTGTGCCATATGTGCCCCACCAACATTTTCAAGAGACTTCATATCAAGAATTTTATGTGAAAGAGAGGAAGGTCAAATATTCTACAAGAAATTATGCTTGGATGGCACATGTCATCGTTGCGGTGGCTTGCAACATTTGCCAATATGTGAACATATGGAAATAACACATGCAGTTGGAAACAAACTAGTAGAGTTTGGCAAGTATAAAACAGTGGCATACAATACAAAAGATGGTAAAGAAGCAAAGAGGTGTGAATTAGTTATTGAAAAGATTCTAGTGTATCAGTTTATGCCTATATTTCATGATAGCATAGTGTATGAGTATGCAAGACATGCCCATAGTGCTCGATGGTTGGACTTGCAATTCAAGTTATGCAAGGACACATTTCCAGTTGGTAGCATTGTTTCAGTTGTCAACTTTACAGAGAACTACAGTCTACAACCATAGCATGAGGTGCAATCACAATATTATAACTCCACACAGGTTTCTATATTTGTGCACATCACATTCATTCATGCGAATGATACTACATAGGATGATAGAAAGATCATAAGGGAGTATAATTTCTATATTAGTGATGATCACATGCATTCTACGGAGTTTGTGCAAGGTTGCTTTCAAGTGTTCTACAATGATTTGGCTAGAAGGGGCATATCGTTCAGTCAGCATATCATATGGTCAGATAACTATGCGTCACAATTCAAGAACTTGTGGAATTTCTATTGGCTGAGTAGGATGCATAATTTTATAAGTATTCAACATATGTGGAACTTTTGTGAGGCCAGACATGGAAATGGGGAGCATGATGGTGTAGGAGCATGTATCAAAAGAGCCATAGCACGAGAAGAGTTAAAGTATAAAGACAATGCAAAGTTGACAGATGCAAAATCAATTGTCGAGTGGTGTAATGCTTCCATGGGTCCAGGTAATGAAGGTAAGTCTTCAATTCATAGATTTTTTTGGTTGATAGATGATACTAACATTGCACCATATGAGGATTGTTGTACACTGACAGGATCAAATGAGATGCACTCTTTCAGAAGCTCAATTGTAGGTTCATGGAGTATCCATACACAAAAGATGTCATGCTTTTGTTCTTCCTATACAATTCAAGTCTAGGATGAGTGCGAGTCAAAGGAGTGGGTTGACGAATGGCAGTTAAGTTATCTTAGCCCACTTGACATGTATCGACCCCCGACGGCACTGGAACTAACACAAATGGAATCATCAGTTGACTTTGACCACATATCAGATTTAGTTCAACCAGGTAATACAGGGCACGTATATGCATCTAATTTCATCTAGTTCAACCAGGTAATGTCATCTTACTTTGTAGTGTTTTTGTAATGTTGACTAATTTCATCTAATTTGCTACACATATCAATGTAGGGCACGTATATGCAGTTATTGCAGATGAAGATAATGAAGAGGGAACAAATTATTACTTATGTCATTGTGTTGAGGCCAAAAAGAAATTGGAGGCCCCTGTTATAGATGGAGAAAACATTGAATACCCTAGAGGCTCAGTGGTTATTACTAGAACATGGCTTAGAAGGTACCCACATAAGAGTGTTAATATTTGGATATTTCAAGACTTTGACACGCATCAAAAGATTCTTCATTACTCGAACCTTATCATGGCATTCAATGTTCATTTGATAAAGTATCGGTGTAGACCTTTGAACAAAATATTGTGGAAGGTGCATGAGTCTGACCATGAAGCAATACTTGACACAATAAAGACTAGAGCAGACCCAGATGGTTCATTGGATTAATTTGTAAGTATTCACATTGATTTTGTAAAGTCATGTTACATTGAGCTATAAGTATGCACATTAATTTGTAAGGTTTATCTTTTTTTTATTTCCTCATGCATTTTTATACATATGTACACATTTTTACATCATCATGTTATGCATTTTTAGTGTCCTGCTCCTGATGCGACCAAACTCATAACTCACCCTACTTCCTCTAGACACCATTTGATGATCTCTCCAACACTCTAGATCCAGGGCACCCAATCATGATGATGACCTATATACCATTCTCCCAAGGTGCTCATAATGAATGAAAAGAAGACCAAGGGTGCCCAAGCTTAATAGACTTATTTATTTCAATTTTGATGATCCAAACTCTTGCAATATGACATCCACTTTCATGCCTTTATATCTTCCTTCACATACAGGGCGCCAAATCAAGTTGAAAAATCTACATAAGGGTGCCAAAATGGATAAAAGGAGACATGAAATGCGCCTTAGGACTCCATGCTAAGGTTTGAGCCATTAAAGTCTCTTGATATTATGTGCTCATGATGATGAAACTTAGAGCTTTTTCCTTTCCTATGCGCTCATCTAAGATGTTTGAATGATAAGGAGCGCCTCGACCTCTATAATGTATATTGGGCACCAAAATCAAGGTGATTTTAAGTCACTTTGAGTCATTTGGGGTCAGTTTGAGTCTTTGAGTCATGTTGTAAAAAAATGTCAATGTTGTCAAGTTGCATAAAGCAACTTTTGCATTTTTGGTGTCCTGCTCGTGATGTGACCAAACTGACTATTCCAACGCATCTGGATGGGTACATTTACACTAGGCATGGTCTTGTTTTTCACCCAAACATGTCAAAACAGTCCAAGCTACATTGTACCGACGATATCCCTGAAGAGTCCAAATTGCAAAAAGGCAGCAATCTTTGACGAGATGTTACTCAAAAACCATGTTAGTTAGAAACATTCTATCTGAGGCAACATGATCATGTAGAGTGCCTCTACAATAATCTCTCTCAGTTTTTATATCTCTGAGGCATTTTCCCGTGGTGAAAGGTTTTCTGCTGCCCCCAAAATGTCAGAAGGAGGCAGTGTAAAGTTGCAAAGGGGTGTAACTTTCATCCTGCTCCTGATGCGACCAAACTGACTATTCCAACGCATCTAAATGGGTACATTTATACTAGGCATTGTCCTATTTTTCACCCAAACATGTCAAAACAGTCTGAGCTACATTGTATCGATGATATCCCTGAAGAGTCCAAAGTGCAAAAAGACAACAATCTTTGACGAGATGTTACTCAAAAACTGTGTCACTTAGAAACATTCTGTCTAAGGCAATGCAATCATGTAATGTGCCTCTACAATAACCTCTCTCAATTTTTATATCTCTGAGACATTTGCCCATGGTGAAAGGTTTTCTACTGCCCAAAAAATCATCAGAAGGAGGCAGTGTAAAGTTGCAAAGGGGTGTAACTTTTGTCCTGCTCCTGATGCAATCAAATTGACTATTCCAATGCATCCAGATGGGTACATTTACACTAGGCATTGTCCTTTTTTTCACGCAAACATGTCGAAACAGTCTGAGCTACATTGTACCTATGATATCTCTAAAGAGTCCAAAGTGCAAAAAGGTAGCAATCTTTGACGAGATGTTACTCAAAAATGGTGTCACTTAGAAACATTTGGTCTAAGGCAACATGATCACGTAGAGTGCCTCTACAATAACCTCTCTCAGTTTTTTATATCTCTAAGGCATTTGCCCGTGGTGAAAGGTTTTCTGCTGCCCCAAAAATCATCAGAAGGAGGCAGTGTAAAGTTGCAAAGGGGTGTAACTTTCGTCCTACTTCTGATGCGACCAAACTGACTATTCCAACACATTTGAATGGGTACATTTATGCTAGGCATGGTCCTATTTTTCACCCAAACATGTCGAAACGGTCTGAGCTACATTGTACCGATGATATCCCTGAAGAGTCTAAAGTGCAAAAAAGTAGCAATCTTTGACAAGATGTTACTCAAAAACCGTGTCACTTAGAAACATTCTATCTAAGGCAACGCGATCATGTAAAGTGCCTCTACAATAACCTCTCTCAGTTTTTTATATTTTTGAGGCATTTGCCCGTGGTGAAAGGTTTTCTGCTGCCCCAAAAATCGTCAGAAGGAGGCAGTGTAAAGTTGCAAAGGGGTGTAACTTTTGTCCTGCTCCTGATGCGACCAAACTAACTATTCCAATGCATCCAGATGGGTACATTTATGCTAGGCATTATCTTTTTTTTCACCCAAACATGTCGAAACAATCCGAGCTACATTGTACCCACGATATCCCTAAAGAGTCTAAAGTGCAAAAAGGCAGCAATCTTTGACGAGATGTTACTCAAAAAATGTGTCACTTAGAAATATTATGTCTAAAGTAACATGATCATGTAGAGTGCCTCTATAATAACCTCTCTTAATTTTTTATATCTCTGATGCATTTGCTCGTGGTGAAAGGTTTCTGTTGCCCCAAAAATTGTCAAAAGGAGGTAGTGTAAAGTTGCAAAGGGGTGTAATTTTCATCTTGCTCCTAATGCGACCAAATTGACTATTCTAATGCATCTGAATGGGTACATTTACGCTAGGCATGGTCCTATTTTTCACCCAAACATGTCAAAACAGTCTGAGCTACATTGTACCGACGATATCCCTGAAGAGTCCAAAGTGCAAAAAGGCAGCAATCTTTGACAAGATGTTACTCAAAAATTGTGTCACTTAGAAACATTCTATCTAAGGAAATGCGATCATGTAGAGTGCCTCTACAATAACCTCTCTCAGTTTTTTATATCTCTGAGGCATTTGCCCATGGTGAAAGGTTTTCTGCTGCCCCAAAAATCGTCAAAAGGAGGCAGTGTAAAGTTGCAAAGGGGTGTAACTTTTGTCCTGCTCCTGATGCGACCAAACTAACTATTCCAATGCATCTGGATGGGTACATTTACGCTAGGCATTGTCCTTATTTTCACCCAAACATGTTGAAACAGTCCAAGCTACATTGTACCCACGATATCCCTAAAGAGTCCAAAGTGCAAAAAGGTAGCAATCTTTGACGAGATGTTACTCAAAAACCGTGTACTTAGAAACATTCTATCTAAGGCAACACGATCACGTAGAGTACCTCTACAATAACCTCTCTCAAATTTTTATATCTCTGAGGCATTTGCCCGTGGTGAAAGGTTTTCTGCTGCCCCAAAAATCTTCAGAAGGAGGTAGTGTAAAGTTACAAAGGGGTGTAACTTTCATCCTGCTCCTGATGCGACCAAACTGACTATTCCAACACGTCTAAATGGATACATTTATGCTAGGCATGGTCCTATTTTTCACCCAAACATGTCGAAACAGTCTGAGCTACATTGTACCGACGATATCCCTGAAGAGTCCAAAGTGTAAAAAGGCAACAATCTTTGATGAGATGTTACTCGAAAACTGTGTCACTTACAAACATTCCGTCTGAGGCAATGTGATCACGTAGAGTGTCTCTACAATAACCTCTCTCAGTTTTTATATCTCTGAGACATTTGCTTGTGGTGAAAGGTTTTCTGTTGCCCCAAAAATCATCAGAAGGAGGCAGTGTATTAAGTCAAGATGAAAGCCTATTCACTCTAGGTGCCTGTTGTGACCAAATCACACATCGCCCCATTGCAAATGGGGACCCCCTACTTTTTTTGAACTCCAGTGTGTTTGACTAAGCTTAGATGATGTCTTGGGGTTATTGCATGATGAGGTTAGTGGTGTTTGAGTTTTAGAGCTCCTTGATGACCTAATCTTGATAGTGGGTGCGTAGAGGAAGGAATGATTAAGGCACACTTTGATAATCATTTCACCCTAGGTGAGCGCCTAGGTAGAATTTGGAGTGGAAGCCTCAAATAATACCTTGGATTTTTAGATGCTTATTTTAGCTGAAATCATCATTATCTTGCACCTAGAGTTGGAGTCTAACTGCCTAGGGAGTCAAGGAGCATTTCATCATCCAGAGAATCCCAAACATGCACCTTGAACAAGTGATGCTACAAGTGGTGAACAAAATGGGTGCCTTGAAGAATTGAGCCCTCCAAGACATCTTGCAATTGCCTAAAAGTCCAAAATTTACATAAGTGAGTTAAGGCACCATTTTCCATCTCGAGAGCCTCCTTTGAGCACCTTAACATGGAGTGAATGTTTTAGTCTATGAAAGATTGTGCCTAAAGAATATAACAACCCCTTGAGTCACTAGGATGAACTAAGTTAACAAAATAAACTTCATTGAGGGAGGCGCACTTGTGCATCTAGACAACTCTAGTTTAGCGCTTGAGAAAAAGCATGTTTAGAGACACCCCTCGAATGAACCCTCTAGAACCAATAACCATAGCTCAAGATCCATAACCATGAGAAGATAAAGCATTAAAAAAATTCATCTAAAGGATGGGAAATACCTCTTAGATGATAGTCTGCCGAGTAGACCAAGAGTGGGGAATGAGAATGCTCCTCAAAGATACACCAAGCCACAATGACTCTCTCTAATAAGAATCTTCTCTAGGTCCACAATTAACTCACACCCATATCCAAGTGAAAGTCTCCTTGGTCTTCCTGCTAAAACCTCTAAAGGGTAACCATCTCAACAAGTGTCTCTATTCCCAAGAGAACTCTAGCCTCACCCAAGTCTCAAAGTATGTATGAGAACCTACAACCAATCAATCCATGTTAAGCTCCAAATGCAACACCACATTATCATGAAGCTCCCAAGCACATGACCAATGTACTCAATACCAAGAGAACCAACAAGACCACTATCAAAACTCTAACTACAAAATTAGGTATCCAAACATGACATCATGATCTAACATCTCCTCCTAGAAGATCACATGCACCAATATAGACATCCTAGTCTCAAGAGAACTTGTATCATGCTAATACTCTAATCTAGAATCAATAGTCCACCAAGACACACTACCAAACACCTCTAAACCAAGGATCAACATCTACAACCACATGAAGATAACCATCTCCTAAAAATAGTAGCCAAGATGTCAAAGCACTCTCACTACAAATAATAATCATAATCCAAGAGTTTGTCCATTACACCCAACCACTATATAAGATCATCCATCACTAGGTGACAAATACACATCACTATCAAAGCTCCCACTAAACCATGATATGAACTACACATGGCATTGTGATAATCATCTCCTAAATGAAGATCACCATGGTCCACACACACTCAACTATAATACTAATAACTCCAAAGTAGAACCAAGATCTCCAATCTAAGAAGATAAACCATCATTACTGTCAAAAGCTCACACTAAACTATGCAACTAAGATATCCATGACATCATGATAAACATGCTACAAGTCCCAATAACCAACTATCTAATCATTCTCATCATCCATCCTCTCATCCCAATGCAACATACCAACGCGCAAATGAGCATAGACAAGGAAGAATAACAAAGTCTACATCAACACTGAATCAATCCCATGGATATAGGCAATATGCATTCAAGTCATCCCACTACAATCAATGAGGTGTGCATCCCAAAAAAATGCATAACTTGTAGATCCCAACCATTGAAAACATGCAAAATCATCATCACATTAGTAACTTCCAAATTGAGATATCAAATAGTATAACTTATAGACTTCACCAAATCAATCATAGATTCAACTTTCCAAACAAGTTTACAAATGAGTAACCATAGTCAAGGAACTAATCAAGAATCTAAGAGATAAGAACAATGTGCTAAAAGTAAACCACAACACCACCTGTAATCATGAATCAAACATCATAACCCATACCTATCAACTACAAACATGGTCAAGTCTTGCCAATGCTCAAATGTACCTACATATCCATGACACCATAATTATCATCATTGCTATACCTATGCTCAAATCCCACTGAAACAAGACTCCTAGTCTCACCATGTATCAACCATGTCCTCAAACCAGAATATTGCTGAGCCCATGGAGATTGATACACCCACTTCAATAGAATAGGCAATTAATGTACCTGATGTGTCTTCATTTCATAAACTAGTAAACATCATTTGCATCCATATTTAAACCAATCTTATTGTTGTGTTTAATGTGTCCTCTTTCAAACAACCATTTAACAAAATTTGAGTCCAAACAATAAACATTTACAACCATAAACATCTCAAAGTCCAAAATCCAAACATTCTATCATCCTTAATCATTTCCATCATGGACCCTTGGTTTGAAAAAATCATTATGCAAGATAAAAACCCTATGCCTATTACCTTATGCGAGGCTCATGCAAAACCCAAAATCACAATCAAAATAGGTCCTCAAACCATGCATCCTTTAAATGAGATCTTTTATCCAAATCAATCAAAAAATCTGTTTGAAAATGATGATGATGATAGTCTTGTAGATCAAGATGATATCAAGATGACAATAGCATTAACTATGAGATCATTACATGCAAACTTTCCATAAACCTTCATCTCCCACTCATGAACATGCAAGAATATTTCAAACAAGAAATGACTATCACTAGCTATCATGCCAATCCTAAATACACATCTAATGGTCATCCTTATGGTACCTTTGGTAAGGGAAGAACCACTTTAGACCAAGGTCTTCATATTCAATTCATATCTCCAATCCCAACCGCATGTGAGAACTATTTATCCTATGTATACTATTCAAATCCTCCATCTCATAATCCTTACATTCCAACTTATCCCATCAATCCAAACCCACTACATCTAAATCATCCTTTTTAGATTTCCTCCAAGGACTTCTAGTGGAGGAAAAATCTCAAACTAGAAATCACAAATTCAATTAGTGTACCTCTCCCAAGCCTATCCAAAAGTCACATAGTACCATGCCTATCCATCAAACACCACTATGCAATCAAAATCCTAACAACATGCCCATGATACAAGATCAAGTGCAATCATGCAAAGATATTATCAATCACAAGCCTATTAAGAATGAACTAGAGTCTTCTAGTACCATACTTTCCCATCAAACACCATCATGTAATCCATGGCGTATCAAGCCTATCAAAGAGTCTCTTACTAGAATTTCAAGTCAAATGTGGATTTATAATGCAAGTATGGACGTCATCAATAAAAAGATTTGTATTAACCAAATATCCATATAGGCATACATCAATATCCGTCGATATAAGTATAACATATATACAAAATAGCCATATAGGCATACAATGTCAACTATGTACAATACAAAATATATGTCTACAAATGCCATATAGGCATACAACAAAAGAACACAATAAAAAGTCATTCCCCTCTTGTTGGTGAAGAGAATAAATCACGAGCAGCCTTTGATCTTCTAGGGGATGGAGATGCACATGTGGGTGGTCTACTACGAACTCGAGGGCTACTCCTCCTATTTAGGTCTTCCTGCATCTTTACCTATTACAATAAAAAGTATAGACATTAATATATAGAAATTACATGTTATAAAAATTGAAACATTTAACAAAATAATCACTTACTGCTAACATATAATCTGTCTCCTCGCTTGCCTCAATAGTAGGAATAGGCCCTGGTGATGTCATGTCCTATAGAAACCATCCAAATAGAAATTAAACTTCAAATCAATAATCTTTTGATTTTTCAAAAATAGACAACTATAACAATGAATGTAAATTGAAATTTACTAATCTGCCTCATACCCCTGTCAATGCCATGGAGCTATGAATCATAGAGGCCACACCCTGCTCCATTGCCCTATGAACATGGGGAGGTGTCTCCGCAGCCTGCATCATCTAGAAATAAAACAACATTATTCAATTACGAAAACTATAATAGTGATACAAATCATGGCTCCTAACATACACACATGTTCATCTAAACATGGAAGTACACACAATAAAGTACACAAATCACATACAAAAATTTAGTAAGTACAATTCATTCATTAAACTATTTATTTTATTACCTCCGTAAAGCTTTGAAGTCCACCACCGCTGGCAGGTGTTTCCGTGAAATCTACAGTATTAACCTATTCAACATCCAAAATCAGATATTAGAATACCATTCATATAACGATGTTATTCACATGTAATATTTATAATTGTTTACTAGTTACATACCTTGACAGTAGATGATCTAGTGAAAAATGTAGGTGGAGAACCACTGAAAACTGCATCGACACTATGACCTTGAAAATTCATTAAAATCATCAATTTAAATTAGTTAATCTTGTATTTCAAAAATAAAATTTAATAAATTAAATTCAATAAACTTGCTAATATTTACCTAAGTATCAAGGCCGAAAGTCTCACTCAGGAGGGTATTTGTCATCACCATCTACTCAACTGCAGATGTAGCCTGTACACCTGCGTCCTGACTTTCCATGGTGTCATAACCACAGGCTGACCTGTAAGCCTAACAAGTATGGGGTGGGACCCTACTCCTCGCACTATCTCCCAACCCACTCTGTGTTGCATGACCGACATGCTCTATGATGCTCTGGGTCAAGGCACTAATCGACTGAAGTGTATCGACCTCAACACTCTCCTTCACAATGGAAAGGATAGAAACATGCTTGTGGGTTGGTCTACTGATTACTCGTCTCACTACCCACTGTGGGTCAAGATGTGCCCCTGATCTATCTTGTACTGACCCCCCACCTCTACCCTGGAAGTCCTGCATATCAAAATAGTTTGGCACTTTATTGAGGACAAACTCGTAGTAGAGTTTCCTCAAAAAGTATTGTGGGACCTCATTATTATTGCATGGAGGATGGTCAAAAACCATCCACCACCTCTGCCCAAAATTGTCCCTTATCGCTTGGTTATTGTACCAATGGATAGGGAACCTCTTGCATGTAATGGGTGGAGGTTGATTTGTTTGTGGGTTTGTGAAAACTGAACACAAGTCTAATTTTGTAATTTGTAATTTTTTCACATATTGGTATGACAACTTGTCTACATAGTAATCTCTAAACTCTCTCTTCTTATTCGTCCAACTAGTTATTTTCTTGCTAATTGAATCTACATTTGATAACACAGACTCAAGAGATTCAGCAAGCATGGACCTATGCAAGGTTGAAGTGGAAGGATCTTTCAACCTTGCAATTATATCTTCAATTTCCTTTTTGTTGTTTTCAATTTGCCCCATTATATTTTCTTGTGTTCCAGGGGCATGTCGAGGAATAGATGGAGGAGGTTGTTGTTCTACAGGTATTTCCTCCTCAGGATTTTGTGGATTTTGAGGAGGAGGAGAAGGAGGAGGTGCATTAACATTTCCTGACAATTAACGAAATATACATCAAAAATCAACAAAAACCTACCTATTTAGAAACAAATTCAAACAAAAAAATAAATATAACTCACTCCTTTGGCATGCTTGATGTCGTGGCGGCATTTTGGTGACGAATCGATAAGATTTTTGTGTTGAATGGAGTTTTGCAAAACGCGAGTGCGCTTTCTAGGGTTTGCAAGCCATGGGTAGAGAGGAGAAGATAGAAAGAAATGAAATTGGAAACCTTTTTTATTTATAGGAAGTCATAACGTGAGTGCGTTATAACGCGAGCACATTATAACGTGAGCGCGTTATAACACGCTCGCGTTATAATGCACTCACGTTATGACTTAATTTTTTTTGAAAATTAATTTAGCCACTTTTTGGCCCCCCATCTTCTTGCACTTACCCAATTGACAATTCATTATGACATACAATGAAATAACTTATAAATCAAATTTTTGTTCAATCAACCTTTGAATAATATACATTTAAACTAACAATTTCTAACTTTCAATTCAATGAGAAATGTCCAACACACACAACTTCAAGAATATAATTTTACAACCAAAAGAGAGAACCAAGTTGTCATCTTTGACAACTACCAATGGTAAGATCTCCAAGAAGGCCAAGCTCTCTCTTATGAGCTTTAAGAGTAAAGGAAAATAAAATATTTTTCAAGACAAAAAATTTCTTCAACTTCACACTAAGCTCCAAGGAACCTACATATCACACAAAATGGGAAAAGAAAACCACACATCTTGCTCTCCTCCCTACCATAGACCCCCAAGATGGTCACCCTCGAGCTAGGGAGGTCATCCACACACCTAGGGAGCTCAAATCCACTTCACAACATGACACACAAACATCCTAAAAACACAATATTACACCCAAAGGAAAACACAACACATGAACTCAACCAAGGTGAGTCCAAAGGGGTAGGAGAGTGGACACACTCAACTCAAGAGTGCCACTCCTTCAAAATATCTCAACACAATATCCTTTATGGCCTCAAGCCAACATGTTTAACAAAATTTTCAAAAGGTGTTCATATTTTGGCTCTCAAGCCATGTATCAAATTGCTCAAAATCACATAAATTGCCCTCAAGGCTCTCAACATCCCAAAACAAGGTAATGACCTCGAGGAGGATCACTCCTCCCCTACCCCACACTTGTTGAACTTTTTCTCCTAAGTGGGAGAGGCTCTTACAACACCCAACCAAATTTCCCCACAATAACAATAACACTCAAGGAGGTAAAACACACACATATGCATCAAGTAAGCAACCAAAATACAAGGGGAAGGCCTTAGCCTTGAAAACCAACCTTTAAAAGCCCTATTATGGAAGAAGTTGATGTAGAGCTCCTCCAAAATCTCCTCCAACATAAGCCACCAAACTCCCTCTTTCTTTTCTCCCAAAAACAATTTCAAAACAATAAAAATTCTCCAAAAATTCAACAACCCCTCACCTTATCCCAAGTGGGATTAAAATAAGCCCAATCCATGAGCTTAGAGGTGGGAGGTGACACTTGTCACTTCCACACTCTTTCTCCCCACTACAATCATGTCCCAAGGGATGGGTGTTGACACATGTCACTCACCCATCCCCAAAGTCTCCCTCACCCCTTACCACATGTCCTCTCTCCAACACATGGGAGAGAAAAGGGGAGTTAAAGAGGGAAAGGGTGACACATGTGTCCCCTTCCTTTCCTCTCATGAAGGACCACACAACTCCATGGGTACTCTCACCAATTGTGAGAGAGACTTGAAGTCAAGTCCTCCACAATTAGTGGGTCTTAGAGTCATCTCTAACCCTGGGTCAAGTTTAGCCTAGTTAGGGCACCCATGGTCAAGTTAAAACACATGAAAAGGGTCTCCAAAAAATTTAAAATTTAAAAAATGTAATTCAAAGACAATTCTTACAACACATATCATGATTCAAATTAAAAGAAGGTAGACTTAGCCCAATTAACCTCATGCAAATTAACATTACAAAATTTTATCATACACAGAGTTGATCTTGATTCCTCGTGGAACTAGATCGGCTTCACAAGGGCTTACAACATCAAGTGTGGGATGATCTCCAGTCTTTGTGGTTTGTTAGAAATACCTGCACACTCAATTGCAAAGTTAATTTCACATATAAATATCATAGCTGAGGCAATTTAAAACATGCACTCCCATAAAATATCACAAGTTCACATAAGCATAAGGAAAGTCACAATACAATTAGGTTCTAATTTCTACATCACCCAAAATAATTTTCTATCCAACATCACCAAATTAGTTTCCCCTTAATAGTAAGCATCTATCTAAACATCACCCAATTAGTTTTTCCATAATATAAGCATTTGTCTAACATCACCCAATTAGTTTTCCTTTAACATTATAATATAAACCATTTTCTATCTAACATCACCCAATTAGTTTTTCTTTAATATAAAGTATCTATCTAATATCACCCAATTTGTTTTCTCTTAATATAAGCATCTATCTAACATCACCCAATTAGTTTTCCCATAATGTAAAGCATCTATCTAACATCACCCAATTAGTTTTTCCATATCATAAAATCTAATAGTTCAGGAATTTGGGATCAACAGCCTGACAAGTCTAAATGTATCAGCAACAGTAAGGTAAATAGTTACATGAATGGAAATAAAAAAGGTAGGCCTCACACAATTTAACATATACATTGTTGTCCCATTCATATGGCGAAGGGAAGTAGTACAAGGCCTATGCATTGACCTCTATATAATAGTGTATGACTAGATTGCAATTTGAATACGTGGATAAAGAAGATACTCTCAAATACAAAACTACTCCAATGTTTCCTCTATGGTGCTGCCTTTATCATATAAGGTAATCAAACAAACATTACCAAGAAAATCAAATGTGTATTTGTCTAAAACCTACCATCTACCATGTGGATTGTGTCAGTCATCATACATTCATTGAAACACATATAAGACATGAGAAACAACCGTATGCCCTGGTATTGAACAAACATCAAATTACTTGGTTGCTATATTTGTACCGCAGCGTCCAAGCTTCACTCCAATGTGATTGATATTTTATCATTGAATGTCTGTCACTTCCAAATTTCACCTGCCTTGCAGAGAACAACCAAACTGGAAGAAACCAAAAAATGAAAACTAAACCTACAAGCTCTTTTTGGGTGATGCTGATCACATGTATGCCCAGGATGCTCTTGCATCAGACATGCCGGGTAGAAAAATTTTGTGAGTAGGACTCACAAAATGGAGTTGAGTAGTGGGACTAGTCTTCCAGGTTGAAAACAACCATCAAAAAACTCCATTGTTGTATTAGTATGAGAGAATTTCTTCTTCGGCCTCTTCCAGCACTTAGCCGGGACACTTGCCATCCTCCTCCACAAAGTGTGCATCATCTTCTTCTTTCCTCTTGTGGACTCACATCCACTACAGACCGTCCTCCTCTGCCAAAGGCTCACTCTTCACATCCTTATTCTTCTCTTCTCATCCTTCACCTTTGTGGGCTTAACCCACCGCAAACTGACCACCTCCACCAAATCTCTCCTGTCACATCCTCTAGAACTTCTACCCATAGGTAGGCATCCCTACTTCACTCTACCACATCTGCACATTCTACAATTTTCTCTACCATGCTACCATCTCATCAGGTACATGCTCTTCAAACCCAATATCACAGCACTCATAAACAATAGAGTTTACCTCATCCTCCTTTGATGCTCTAGGACATCATCACCAAATGTAACATTCTTCACTGTTGGATTGAACAATCGTTCAATCTTTTGTATCTCTTCACCAAGCAACCCTTGATATTCATCAAGTTCCTCATCGAACACTCGACCATCATGCAACATCAAATCCTCTTCTTTACTAGTCACTTCTCCTTCAAAGAATATTTCAATTCTTCTCATCTCCTCTTTCAGCAGGAGATCATTCTCACCAACTTCTCCATTGAACATAGGACTCCCAAAGTCTATTTTCTGTACCTTTTCATCTCTCTCTTAAATTTCTTTTACAGTTGCAACCTCTGCACACTCCACAACTACAAATTGATATGTTGCACACATGTTGTCACCTGCAAACAAACAATTATCAGAAGAAACATGGGACTCTTCTCTACCCATTTTCTTCTCTGCACAAATCTCCTTTAGGTTCTCATGCAACTCTTCCTTCACTTATTCCAATAACTCTTCACACATCTTCGCAACTCCTATCTTCCATCTTTGTCTTCTCCATCTCTTCAATACTGGGATTGTCAAAACCCGGCCAATCACAAACCCTCTCTTCCTTTTCCTTATTTTCTCCATCAATGACTTCGAGTCTTTCTTTCTCTCACCATTGTAGGACTCCTTCACACCTACTCTGTCTCTCGAGCCTTTCTCACACATCTTTACTACTGCAACAGTTCACACATCTTTACTCTCTCCTTCACAGCTTTAAACTCTCAACCGATCAGGACTTCACACACCTCCAACGATCCTTTCAAGTTCTCACAATTGCCTTCTTTGCTGCTTCACCTGGTGGATACTCTCCATGGTCAGGAACAACTGGCTCTGATACCAATTGATGCAAGAGGGAAATGAAGAACTCCCTCTTCATTGAACAACTCAACCACAACAAAAAATCAATGCACAAATACCAAAATCTGAACTAGATTGCAATAAATCAAAATTTATTAATCTAAATCAATGAGAAAAGGAAATATATCTACAAATATGTACAAAATCTTCCAACATGGATTTCCCCAATCCAAATCTACATATTCAAATTACTTAGCCTCGCAAGGCTCTACCACTCCTCCACTCATGGGTGATTCCTCTTGCTTTTACAACTCACTCTGCACTCTTTAGCCATGCCCTTCTTCTTGCTAGCAATTGACCCCCTCTTTAGTCCATCTCTTTTTTTTTTATAGATTACCCCAAAGTCCTTTCATGATCTTCCCTTCAATAAGGCAAAGGGACACAGATGAAAATAAAAATTCAAAATTGTTAAAAGACTTCTCATTTCCCTTTAGGCCTACAGCCTTCTGTGTCAAGCAATTTGAACATTCAGTTACAAACTTAAAAATTTGGGTTTATTTGCCCACACAACTATATCCCTACCTTCCTTCCATAGAAGCAGACTCCCAACAATGGATTTTGTTTTCTCTTTATTTGGTAAGTGTTTCAAGGTATATGAGGTGTTGCCCCAATGGCTATCACTAATTAGAGATTAATGTGTTGGTTGAAGCAAGCTATAAATGGCTATGTGTATCTCAACATTTGTTATAAGAATGCAAACTCACTACTCAAACTACCCGCGACCTTCCTTATTCCTACCATCAATAATTCATATGTCTTTAAATAAACACATAGATGTAAATAGATGCAGGTCTCTTGGCACATCCCTTAAACATTGGAACCTATCAAATATCTACAATCTCCTTCATTGGCCATGCGGCTCCTCACTTAGGCATAACCTTTAGCATTGTCAATTTAACATATCCATTGTTGTCCCATTCGTATGGCCATGGGAAGTAGTACAAGGCATATGCATTAACCTCTATATAATAGTGTATGACTACATTGCAATCTAAATACGTGGATAAAGAAGATACTCTCAAATACAAAAATACTCCAATGTTTCCTCCGTGGTGCTGCCTTTATCATATAAGGTAATCAAACAAAAATTACCAAGAAAATCAAATGTGCATTTGTCAAACCTGCCATCTAACATGTATGCCAAGGATGCTCCTGTATTAGAAGATAAAATAAAAGGTTCACTACAAATATTGATTATATCTCTCTAGTAGTTCAATTATTATTATAATTCTCACTTAATATAGGAAATATTCAATCTAAAAGACACTCTATCAAGAAATACTTGGTCATCAATAACTAATAGTTGAATAATTATTAAATTATAATTCTCATTTACAATATCAAATAATCAAATATATAAAGATTCTCTATTATGAAATCACTTCATCATCAATAACTAATCAATTCTTATGACAACACAAAACTACAAAGGCCAAACAAGTACTAAACAATATGTGACACTTGTTTAAGGTAGTTTCTTTAAAGAAGATAGAAATTTAACAAAATTATGATTAAAACTTTTTTTTAAATGTAAATTTCAATTTCTTCTACAATTTAAAGACAAAATACATTTGTTCAAATAGAATGTGGGGACTAGAGGTAAAATATATTTGTTCAAAGAGAATGTGTGGACATTTTAGTATAGGAGAATTATAAAGGAACCCCAACTAGACCTTTAAGATATATATGTTTTTTATATGTTTCAATTAGAAGAAAATATTTAAATTTCAAATTTCAACTAATTATATTTTTAAAAATTGGGTAAGGATTTAATAGTATAGATGAAGCTAAAATGATTTTTTTCAATATCTTTCTATAAAAATTCAAAATATTTGTTGGAACTTCGTAATATATTATAATGAACACGTAATAAAAAGAGACTCTTTAATACCACCACATCATAACCAAAACATAATAATTTATTTTCAAGGAACTCTGTCCCAAAACAACATTAATGGGAAGACCATTATGAAAACCATTATTTTGCATGTAATTTTGAAATGAGATAGATTATGAATGATCAATTGTGATGGGGATTGAGAAAGCCTTGAGCAATGATTCCCCCACAACCATAAGGAAATATTCCACCAGGCACTGACTCATTACCAAAGGAGTAAACAATCCTGAGAATCTAAGCATGGCTTCTTTCATAAGCCACTGAGAACTTATCACCTGCAAGAATGTTGCCTTTCACCTTTCCTTCTGCTCCCTGTACTTTTTTCACAACCAATCCTTCCTCCACTACTTGGGTGTGCCCAAGCTTGTTTCTCAGTGTGGAAAGTCCATATGTAAACTCAACCACTATGTATGGATATGGAGCCACCTTTGTCATCTTATTATTATACAAGCTGTGAATAACTGCATCTTCCTGATTCCACTCCTAGAAGACCTGCCACCAGCTGATTGAGAGTGTATATCAATGTTAGTATTGAAGATATGATATTTCCACAGTCCATGACATAAGATTGTAGATCTTCTAGAAAATAATTGTGTGTAGGTTTTTTTGTATTGACGACGTGATCCATCATTAGGAGTGTGATCCATGTCAATACAAAAAAACTACACACAATTATTTTCCAGAAACTCTACAGTCTAATGTTAGTATTATATTTTGTGGGTAAAATATACAATTTGATTTTTAAGAATAGCTAGTACTAACAGTTATAATTAACTAAAATGTTAACAATGGTGATGCTTACTCGCTTTGCAGTTTTAGAGCGAAGATAGGCATTGGTGCCAACATAGCCTGTGAGGCCAACATAGTGAATAATGTAGCTTGCAAGAAGATAATTGAGAGTTTTGGCATAGGGATCAACTGGAAGATTCAACTTGGTATTGAATGCAGCATTAAAACATTTGGTGAATTGTTTGGCACTTAAATCCAGTTGAGGTCTTGGAAAGCCCTTTACAGTTTGCTTTATAGCCCTGCATATTGATTTGAAAAGTTGATAGAAAATCTAGATTGGTTGTAATGTGATTTATGAAAGGGAAAAGAAGAACCCAACATGCACCTTACAACATCCTATATTTTACTTAAATAGATATTCAATAACTTGATTCAAGCACATACTACTATGCCCTTAAAGCAGAAGTAGACATAGTTGATTTCCCATCACATTAACCCTTAGAGGAAAGATAATGTAGCTTACATATCTAAATAAATTTCGTTAGCATAATGGTGTATAAATTAACAGTTTAAGAACATGAAAAGAAGAAGAAGAGAAGAAAGATAGACAGAAGAGAAGAGACACCAATACACGTGAGGAAAACCCTTTTAGGTAAAAAACCCCACACTCCAAAGCATCGAACCAATTACAGAGCTAATAAGCTATTATGAGAACAAAGACAATCATATGCAGCAATACAATGGCAAGGTGTTCAATCTCAGTCATAGATGTCGTCTTGTAGATAAATGTCCACTATCAAAGCAAAGGATACAATGACATAAGGTATGTGATAAAATATGGAAATACAGTTCAAATGCCCTTTATTGACCTCACACAAAGAAGCACAAATGCAATAGAACCTTGTGAATCACAAGAAAGGATAGTCATTTTGCTGGAGTACAGTCATTAGTGCCATGATAGAGATTACAGATAGAAGAAGACATGGAAATATAATATTTAGGAGGTATGCAATGAGGTTGAGTTATTGTGTAACTCCCATACTCTACCAAAGATAGGTACATGACTATCTCAAGTTTTTAAGAGTATATAGAAGTACCTTCCACTTTGCAATAGATTTCTCTTCTTAGTAGCAGTCTTATACCATGTTATGGTCACCTCTTCCCATAAGAGATTCCAAGTCTTCTAGGGAGATAGCAGCAATAACACATCTAAAGTTGCAGCATAATATGCAGGTACAATCATACTACTATATGCAAAATACAAAACAAAATGAGCAACAAAAACAAAGCATATAAAGGGGGAGATCAAAAGCTTTCATGGTAAACAAATAGTACAAATATTTACCACCTTTGTTGTGAATGAGATGTAAAATTGCCATTAAATGATTAACCACTGGCATAGGAGTGCAAGAGAAAAGTAATAGGCCTATACATAGTTATGAAAGTTAGGGGCATGTGTGAAAGCATAAAGAACTGTCAAAGCATAAGACCCAGATCTACATCAAATGCAACATCAATTTTTAGAGCAGTCAAAGCATCAATATCAAAATATAGTCAAATTAGAAAACAGTGACCAGACCTCATAAAGACCTACAAGTACAGTCATGTATGATAGTCATCATGAGAAGAAAAATGAGCTACCATCCATAAAAGTTGATTCAAGTGTTAGCAACACTGACATGTTAAAGGAATTTACTCCTGAGAGTCTTTGTTGCATGACTATAGAACAGTGAGATAGTGGAAAGAGAACAAAGTGATGGCAAAGAGAGAGTCTTGAATCTTTGTAAAGAAGGTAAAGGACAAGGTTTTAATATTTGTTGCTAGTTTCATAAGCCTACACCACCTTGTGGATCTTTATAATTTTCCAAAGAATGTTGCATATCTAAAGGTCTGTTTTAAGTTCTACACTTGCAAAGTACTATCACTATACATAGGCAATGATAAAGCCTCAAGGGACTATGAAGATAGTCAATTTTTAAGGACAAAATTCATGAGATCAAAGAAACCAAATGAGTATGAGGACTGCCATTATGAAAGTGCAAACGATGACTTCATGTAGCTTGAAAGGAGGAGTTTGGGAGATGAAAGAGAATATGGGTATTTTTAACAATTTAAAGATAGCATGTTGTTGAACTATGCAATACATGGACAATCATAAAGCCATTTTAGTTGCCAAGGAAACATGATTGGGTAATAGGCTTTGTCAAGAAGTTGTTGAGAGGCCAACACACTTTAAGGGTTTTGATAGCCCAAGCATAGCACTGTCTAGCAATTTAAGGACTATTTGGACTTTGTGACTTGTTAAATGGAATGAGTTTCATTAAAAAGCTTTACCAATTGGTCTACTAAAGCTATTCCCCAACATGTAAAATAGAAGGAGCATGATACCGAACATTAAATGATAGTTAGCATTATGCCTGAATCAGTACAAATCACAAAAATAGAAATGACTTTCTACCACATATAGATAAGAGTAGAGCATCATGTCAAAACAACTAAACATTCATTTTCCTTCAAGCAATATTAGTAGTAATTTATCAAGCCAACCTTGTTTCGATTCTTTTGTCTCCCCAAAATATAAGTTCAGAGACAGGGGTAAGAGTTAGTAATAACAGAACTAGCAGTCCATAATATGAGAAGGATGACAGAGCTGTCATCAAAAGACTATCACAGTAGCAAGGGGTCCTTAAGGTTAAGCTTTGCCTTTGTCTTTAATTTTATACTTTTGAAACCCTTCAACAGAAACTCCAAGGTTGCAATGATGAATGAAAAGAACACCTAAATGAACATCTCACAAAGGAGCTATAACAAATAAGCAGGATAGTCTTCTTTTGTTAGAAGTAAGTCCATTAAACCCTCCATCAAGATTAGTAATAGAATGAGATAAGAGTCATTATGAGGAAAATGCCATGAACATCAGTAATAATGGTAGTCATGCCAATAGAGGGAGCTTAGAAGATAGCATGGATTCTTCAGCCCATGGTTTAAGTTAAAACTTAAAACTGGTCATGAAGAGGTAGGAAATGATCATCTCAAAAAAAGAAAAGAAGAATACAATTATTCAAAGTATATCAAGTAAAAAGAAAGGCTTTTCCATTATTTTTACAGCAAAGAGCAAAATTTGAGCATAGAGGGTTCATAAAAAGAAAACAATATGCTATAACATTAGAAGACACATGGCATAATGCTTTTGTTTTTCCATGCACATGAATCATAGAAATAGCATACGAAGGGGTGTTTTTACACTTTTCCTTTCAAAATACAGTTAGATGCAGAAAAAGGGGAGTCTCACCTTCAAAAGATAGTGTCTAGCTGTGACAAGAGGCCATTTGGACAGTCAATAGCAGCAAGAAACCCTTCATTGCCTTCATACGAAACTCCAAAACCCTCAAACCCTCATGGTGGCGGTGCTCTCCCAACAAGAGGCTCAAAAAGTGAAAGAGTGAAATGTTTTCTTTTAGGGGTTACAAGTGTTTTAACTATTGTGCCCTAGCCCATGAGTTCTAAGTCCTTTGACTTTATTTTTGAGATCCTCATAAATCAAATGAAACTAGTGGTCGATGACTTTTAGTCATTATACCTAGTAGAGGTTGAGGGAGTCATAAGGGGAATCATGACATTTTTTGCAAAGTTTAATATTTATTTTAACCTTAGAATCAAATCAAGTGACTTGAGGTTTAAGGTTGAAGGATAATATGGAGTAAGGTCTTTTGACTTTATTTAGTGACTTAGGGGAGATAATAGTGGATTGAGATCCTTGTGATAGTGACAGGGCAGAATAGATCATTATTTTTTTGTATAAAGGATGAGAGGGATTTGATTTTTTCCTATAGGGCTATTATTGTAATGTACTTTCCCTTGTACTTTTTACATAGATAAATGACAAAAATAATGTAATTTAACAAATATTAAGTGCAATACTCATAATAGTTGCCTTAATACTTGTTAAATAATAAGCTAGAGTGAAAATAAGCATTAGTTAACACTTATCAAGGCATAATCATGTTATTGCCTTTAATATTTGTTAAATTAGACTCTTGTTTCGCTTTATTCATGCAAAAGACAGAAGAAGAAGTTGAACTGAAGTGCAAACTCATGCATAGGGATAGACTTGAGTTCTATTTTTACCTCTGAGTCAAAGAGGCTAATTTTGGTAGTTTTTTGGTCAAGGACCTTGAGACTTGGAGTTCTAAGCTATTTTTCTCATTTTGGAGCACTTTTGATGCCTAATTTTTAGGCTTTTCACTTGTGCTCACCCAACAGCTTGGAGTTGCTTTTTGGGACTCATTCATGCAAAATTTGGAGTCTAGTTGAGCTAGAGTTGATGGCCCATTCACTTTTTAGGGATAGTTTTTTATTATATGGAAAAGGCTTATGCTTTTTTCTTTAGTTATTCCTTTTTTGCCTTTGCATATTGCAGAGAAGGAGTTTGTCTTGTAACTCAGCCATTTTTTATAGTTTTCAGTAGATGCAGTTCATTTTTTCTAGCAGTTTATTATTATTTTGGAGATTCCTTCCTTTTTCTAATACAATCAGGGGTTCTTCTACCCAGTGTCAGGAGTCTTTCTATTTTGTGAGTGATTTGATAGGAATTTTATGTGTTTTTCTTCAAAGCCTCTAAATTCTTTGTCTCATTTATTAGATGCAAGTATACAAATATTAGTTTATTATAGGTCACAACTTTTGCAAGATTATTCATACCTTTCTATGAAATACTTATGTGGTGAATTTGTTCAGTTTGGATTGTAAGAACATGTGTATTAGAGAATGTTTGTGAGTTATATTGTAGTTTTAAATCAAAATATTGGTGCATCACCCCTTTAGATAGATTTTTCTATTTAATTTTTAGTTTATGCAAGTTTTCTTCTATCTTTTTCCTCCATCAATTCACAAATCTAAAGGGTATTTAAAGGGAGCCAGCTCTTTTGGAGGTTCATTCTTGAAACAGACAAACCCACAGTCTAAACATGTTCCCCTGTTGCATGGGATTGCCAAGCTTGTAAAGGCTTAGCATTCAGGACGCAATCCTTCGTGACAACAATAATTTTAGTTTGGTGTGCTTCTTGCCATTTTTATAAAAATATTTTCTTTTATAGTTTAAAAATGTATCTCAAATGAGCAACAACTTAAAGAAATTATTACTCACCATTTCAAAACATTTCTTCCATTTCTTTGCTCGTTATTTACATTTTCTTTTATTTTCTCTTTTGTCCAGATCTAAATCTCTATGTTTTTAAAATATAAAATGCTCTCTATAATGTTTTATTATTTGTTTTAAAATTATAATAATGTTTCTTAAATTTATTTATAAATCATACTATAGATTAAATAAAATAAAAATAATTATTGCTTAAGTCACTACAATATATGATTTTTATTTTTAACTTATTTATTTTATCACACTGTAATTATTTCTTGCAGTAGATGTTGCAGCAAACAATACACAATACAAATAATGTTTTCATTCATTCATTTTTAACCCATATCTACCTTTGAGAGATTACAATATTTTGTAAGATCAATAGATCCTCTCATGAAAACCTACATTCAATCATAGCATTGCATAGAGGAAATAAGATAAAACTTGAAGAGATTTCACTCTTCATTTCTTTGGATGCATTTATATTTTTTTGATTTTCTCATAGAATAATTTCAAAGCTTCCTTCTTGCGACATGCAACTCTTCAAATTAGAAAACCTAAGCTCAGACAAAAAAAATAGTTAAGGTGTGAAAAGAATGTAGAGGAAAATAAAATAAGATTGCAAATAAAATAGAATCAAATAAAAAAATAGTAATTCCTTGCTATGGAGTTCCTCCAACTTCTTCCAGAGAGTTTCCCTCTCAGATTTACCACAAAAAATAAATAAAGGAAGCAAAATGAATCTTTTCTTGTGAATGAAATGTTTTATATGACTTAAATAATTAGAGGTTTCAAAAATAGAAAAAATAACTATTGCTTAAGTCACTACATGATGTGTTCCTTATTTGTAGCCAACTTGGGTTAGTTCCTTTAGCAACAAAATGTTTTATTATTTCTTTTAAAATTATAATCATTATTAAAATTATTTATAAATCATACTATAGATTAAATAAAATAAAAATAAAAATAAAAACAATTATTGTTTAAGTCACTACAATATATGATTTTTATTTTTATTTTATTTAATATTTTTATTTTATTTATTTTATTGTTAGTGTTAAACTATATCTTATATTACTTATTCTAAGTAATATATTTAATCACATGGCTTTAAGCCACCTTAGGTGCTAGGTGTCAAATTTGGAGAGTTGTATTGGACTCTCCAAGCTACGTGTCGACACTCATTCGACACTTCGTGAGAGGAGTGTTGAAGTTGACTCCTAAGTCAACTCAACCTCTTCACCTCTCTCACCTATATATGTCACCTCTTGTTCATTGTTTAATCATTGTAATTCTAATTGCTTTCACTCCATTATGTGACCAACTAATGCTTAGTTGATTTATGGTTTCTAATATGGTATCAGAGCCATGCTAATGCATTGTTGGTTTAAATTGGATGTTTTCTTTGTTAATCTGGTTTGTGTTTTGCAGAAATTGTGAGACCTATTTGTTTACAAGAACTAGAGTTTTGAGGGTTGAATGACCTATTGAGCCCTACTGTGGCTTTACGGATTGGTGGAGAGCTCCTGTGGATGTGTGGAAGACTGAAGTCAGCCACGTGGGGATGTTGTGGTTGATTGCTATGGTGAGGTATGGTGTTTCCCCTATTCGTAGCTTAAGAGCGCAAAGCAGATCTGAGGTGACGACTAGGTATGGAAGAGGGTCGATCCTTGCCTCTGACATATGACATCTTCCAGTAGGTGGATCTGAGGTTTGACCTATGATTAGAAAGGCCTGTGGCCTTTTCTTCTCTCTGCCTGAATGTGCTTTTCTTCCCTGTGAACACCTTCAAACATAGATTCCATATCAGGCCCCTCTTCTTCCAACCTCAACACCCTCATCCTACCTGCACATCTTGCAAGGTGAGCTTTGATGTTCATTTCTGGTTTTATTCTGGCTTTGTCTGGTGTGACAACGGTGTTTCTGGCTCGTTCGACTAGAGTGTTGCATTAAGATTTTTAGAGCTCTTCACTCCTCTAACCACCTCTTTTCATTGCTTACTATTTTTTGATCATCCTTTTGCAAGAAACTCAGATTAAGAGTCCTTTTTGGATTCTAACACCCTTACTCAGGCCCTTAATTAGCCATCCAGGCCCCAAAACTAGTCGTAGTGCCATCAAATTCGGCCTTCAATGTTAATTTTTTAAGGACTGTTTCAGCATCTTCAAGCCCTACCGGCCTCCTTTCTAGTTGTTTGTAGGCTTGCACATCGGCCCTTGACTAGGTCTTTTGCCCCAAGACTAGGCCTCTACATTGGCCGCAATAATAATTTTGTGTAACATTTCATGTTTATTGTTGATGTAAATTACTATGTTAGCATTTTTTTCCTACAATTAGCATTGTTGTAACAATAACTTATATTGTAATCCTCTAGTGGAAGCATATTTAAGATTTTTCAAACCTTGACTATAGTTAGATATGCACTAAATTATAAAGTACCACAAAGTAGGGAGCACAAAGTAAGGGGGGGTATCATTTAGTTAGTTTCTCTATTTTCTCTAAGTCTGCAAAAACATTTCATCTAGATAGTTTAATACGTGTGATTAAATCTAACTCTAAGTACTTATGTTCTATTGTGACCTTGAAAAAACCCAAGGGAAGGTCACCTAATTTAAGTCTCAAAGACTCAAACTATAGAGGACTATGTCACCTAATTTAACTCAATGAGGTTACAAACTAACAGAAGGTGGATCAAATGATCCTTGGTTGAGAAACAAGTGGATCGAATGATTCTTCATTGAGAAACTAGTGGATCAAATGATCCTTCAAACATTTTTTGAGAGCCTATGGTAAATGATTGACAATCTTGCAACAGATTCACATCAGTTCATATCTCACATAGAGAGCCTATGGTAAATGAACCTAAATCTTGCATCAAATCACATCTCAAAATTCAGTTAATATTCTTGAATACTCATGATACTAGCATCTATGGAGTCATTAGTCATAGTTCAACATCAACATCAATACACAAGCAACTTCCAGATTCATGCATTTTTTAAACTCCAATAGCAAGAATGTTTGTAAATGCACTCACATAAAGTGCCACAAAACTGAAATGTGTGTTCAACATGGAGGGAATTTGAGAAATTATTGTACATACACTAAATTATAAAGTGTAATGGGGGGCTATACCATCACAACATAGAGTTGTGATTCTCACCTCATGTGATTGTGTCTAGGAGCACACCTTGTACATCTCTACATTCTTTGCACACTCCCAGTCTTAGTTTGTCTGCTCATATTCTCTTAGCATTAAGGGGGGACTATGATGTTAGGCTAATGCTTCTTTCAATGAAGCAAAATATTCTTTTTGGAAGGCCTCATGAACCTTCCTTCTAATCTTGATCTCTCGTATGGGGGATTAATTTAGTGGATCACAATTTGAGGTTCTAGTACTCCTAACCATAGTACTATCTGTATTATCAATTTCATAGAGTTTGGTTGACTTTGTGTACACTAGTTGAGTAGTCTTCATATGTTCACTCATACAATATTTTGTATCACAAACCTTGATCTACATCACATAGAGATTTGTTGATTCCAGTAGACAATAGTCCATCATCAACAGAGTTTACAACTTCTACATGCTTCAGGAGTTCTTCATCATGATGTTCCGATCATCAAGGGACATCTTTTCAAAAGGTCTTAAATCCTTCTCTTTTCTCTCTTTTTGGAGGATAGTTTTTTCCCACTAGGTTTTCTATCTTACTCCATTTTTTGAGAGTCTATTTTGTAAATAGGTATCTCACCAGGCTAGTAGCCGGGATCCATTTCTCTTTATTGTACATAGGTACCTCACTAAGGCTTGTATCTGAGACCCATCTCTTCTTGAACTCACCTAAGTTGTGCTGAAGAGGGGGTGTTAGTGCTAAATTATACCTTATATTACTTATTCTAAGCAATATATTTAAGCACACGGCTTTAAGCCACCTTAGGTGCTAGGTGTCAAACTTGGAGAGTTGTATTGGACTCTCCAAGCTATGTGTCGACACTCATTCGACACTTGGTGAGAGGAGTGTTGAAGTCGACTCCTAAGTCAACTCAACCTCTTCACCTCTCTCACCTATATATGTCACCTCTTGTTCATTGTTTAATCATTGCAATTCTAATTGCTTTCACTCCATTATGTGACCAACTAATGCTTAGTCAATTTATGGTTTCTAATATTTATCATACTATTTATTAAATAAATTTTAATTATTGTTTTTAATAAGTTGTACTCATAGTGGTATATGATTAAGTTTAGAAATAAATATTTCTTTAATTTTAAGAGTGAATATTGTTGAACTTATACTTTTTTCTTATGTTTTGGACTCATTTGATAATCATTTTTGTAATATTTTTTTCAAATATTTACCTTACAAGAAGAAACATTAAATAGAGATCTTTGGATTGTATAGAATAATGGTTCCACCAAAGATGAAATTTGAATCTAAGGAGAAAGAAAGAGAATATAAAAGAGCATATCAAAGAGAATATCAAATGGAATATCAAAGATGAAAATGAGAAGAAATGATAGATGCAGAAAGAGAGGTACAAAGAAAACAACAAAATGAGGAGTGTAGGGAAATATATCATAAATGTAGGGGTGAATTAACAATTGAACAATTTGAAGCACATAATAAACAATAATATAATATGGCAATAAGATGTCATACATAAACATTTGAACAAGTAATTGACTCTAAAAGAGAAGAGCTTGACAAGTAACTAACAAGTTGCACACTATTTGTCAATAGGTTGTTAGGATCTTATTTAGCAATTAGATATGTTTTGAATAGAAACAAGATTAAAAGACATCTATGATTTTTTGAGCTATGATTTGTTTATAGATTTGGTGGGTATTATTATGATGTATTTGAGTTATGAAATTGTAAATGGAAAGTAGGGCAAATATGATTATTTTTAATGTCATAGTTGGTCTATATATTCTTACATCTACAAACTTTTTTTTCTTGATGATTTACATATGCTATCTACATCTTGAATATTTTATTATAAAATTTTACATATATATTAATTTGATTATTTTTTTATTGTTTTATAATACTCAACAAATAATTGAAATTATGGATGTTCCACAAAATGAACCAGAAATCTCTGTTACAAGCCCAATACTGTCAAATGAATCTACAAGTTCAAATGGGTTTGTTGAAACACCTATAGAAAAATTAGAAAAATCTATTTTAGAACATTGCAAAAAAATCATCGAAGAAATTGAAGACACAAGCTTACGTGTTGTAGCCATTGAACAAGAAGAAATCTTACAAATGGAAGACATTGCAAAAAATTTCATGAGACATATAGAAAAGTAGCTAGATTTTGTGTTCTTCTAAAAGAATTATATCATGATGAAAAATCCACAGAAGGTGATTTTCTTCGCATCATTGAAGAATTTCAAATGTATTTAAACAATGTTATAATGTAGTTTTGTAACTGCTATGTATACTCCTCCTTCAATACTTCTTATGTGAGTTCTTCATTAGTTATCAAACATGTATGTTCTTTCTCATATATGTAAATTTAAAGGACAACAAAATATAAACATAGCTCTTATCTATATTCTCTATTATATATCTCTTTTGTATATGCCTTCTCACATATATAAATTGAAATGGTATTTAATAGTTCTGAATTAAATGTTTTTCTTATTATTTTTCTATGGTATATGTTAAATAAACTCAATATACAATTAACACTAATGCCCCTATTTCCCTTCATATTCCCTCCATCAAAGTAAAATTTTCTAACTAAGTACTATATTAATTGTTCTATTTCTATCAACTCTTTATACATAAAAAAAATTCAATTGAATTATTTATCAAACATCATACTACATAAAAAGAGCTTAGAATCATAGAATTCTCCAATATTATAATTATGTCAATTGTTGGTATTCTATGTCCCATGAATGCATAAAAGATTATCAAAGTGAACAAATATGAAGATTAAACACCACTAAAAAGTGTTAACAAGCTACATACCAAATTTTTTGAACAAGAACTAACATTTTGAAGGTTTAAATGAAAATATACGTACCACTAAAAAGTGTTTAACAAGCTACATACCAAATTGTTTTAACAAGAACTAACATTTCAAAGGTTTAAATGAAAATATAAGTGTTAAGAAAATAGGTTTTGGTATGCAATTCAATTGTATTGTGAAAAATTATGGAAATATTTAGACTACAAGCTTATTATAATAGTTACTAAAATTTTAAAATGTGAATTATTTTGGCTTTTAAATAAGCAAAGTTAGAAACAAAAGAGTGTAGTTTTTGGGTTAAAAAAGTAAGATCCTAAAACAAAGCTAAGAGATCCAAACAAAACATGAGTGATTTGTTGAACTCAAATCAAACAAACATGATATGAATGATTTATGTGGACAAATAAGTACTATTCCTATGTGTACAAGTACTAGGGTGGCAATGCACATGCATTGGAATACTTCATATTATATGTTTGTCTTATGATGTCAAATAATGTCTTTAAACACTTACTCAATACCAAATGGTTTTATCTATTAATATAAATTTGGGAATTAATATTGCACCAATGAATGCATTTGAAATAACCCAATCCTAACCCTAACACTAACTCCAATGTTAGAATTCTAGGGTTAGGGTTAGAGTTAGGGTTAGGGTTAAGTTAGAATTATGTTTTGGTTAGAATTACAAATGGGGTTAGAACTACGGTTGCATATAGGCTTATGATTAGGGTTAGAATAATGATTAAAGTTAGAATTATAATAGAAATTCTAGGGTTAGGGTTAGAACTAGGGTTAGGTTTAGTGTTAGAATTAGGGATAGGGTTAGGCTTAGAATTGATGTTAGGGTTAGAGTTAGAATTAGGGTTACTGAATTACAGTAAGCATTAGAGTTACAGTTAGGGTTAAGGTCAGGGCTAGAGTCAAGGTTAGAATTCAGGTTAGGGTTAGGGTTAAAATCACAGTTAGAATTAGGATGAAGTTAAGGGTTAGAATTAGGATTATGGTTAGATTTTAAATTAGGATTATAGTTAGGGTAGATTTAGTGTTATGATTAGAATTGGGGTTAGGCTTAGGGTTAGAGTTAGGATTAGGTTTCCAATTAGAATTAGGGTTAGAATTAAGGTGGGTTACTATTAGAATTGGAGTAAGAATTAGAGTTACAGTTAGGGTTAGAGTTCAAATTAGAGTTAGGGTTAGAGTTACAATTAGAGTTAGGGTTACAATTACAATTAGGGTTAGGGTTTCAATTATGATCAGGCTTACAGTTAAAATTGGAGCTATGTTTAGGGTTAGATTAAGGATTAGGGTTATAATTAGATTTGGGGTTGGAATTGTAGTTAGAATTAGGGTTAGAATTACAATTACAATTAGAATTAGGGTTAGGGTTAGGGTTATGATTAGGGTTGGGGTTGGAATTGTAGTTAGAATCAGGGTTAAGATTAGGGTTAGAAATATAACTAGAATTAGGGTTACAGTTTGAAAAATGATTACAATTAGAATGAGAATTATAGTCAAAACTAGGGTTGGGGTTAGGGTGAGATTTAGGGTTATGGTTAGAATTAGGGTTAGGCTTAGGGTTTGAATCAGTGTTAGAATTAAAATTATGGCTAGAATCAATTTTATGGTTAGGGTTAGAATTAGGATTAGTGTTAGGGTTAGGGTTAGGTTTAGAATTAGGGATATAGTTATGGTTAGAATTACACATAGGGTTAGAACTAGGGTTGCATATAGGCTTATGATTAGGGTTAGAATTAGGGTCAAGCTTAATGTTAAGATTATAATTATAATTAGGGTTAGAATTAAAATCAAGTTTAGTAGTATGGTTAGTGTTATTGTTATAATTAGAGTTAGGGTTAGTAATTATAGGGTTAGTTTTATTGTCAGAATTAGAGTTGTGGTTAGTATTAGGGTTAGGGTTATTGTTAGAATTAGGGTTAGGGTTCAACATTGATATTAAAATATTTCTTAAAAATAGGTACCTTAATTCTAATCCAACCTTGATTTTGACCCTAAGCCAAACCCTAATTCTAAATCTAACCCTAATTCTTACCATAACTGTAAGATTACACTTAGCATTATTTTATAAGTTTCAGAACCTTCAATCTAACCATATTTCTAAATCTATCCCTATTTAACATAATTCTAACCATAATTTTGGCTGTAACTCTAATACTAACAAGTTAACCCTAATGCTAACCATAATCCCAACCCTAATTTGAAACCTAATTATATTTATAACCCTAACCCTAACCTTAATCCTAACACTAATGCTAACCCTAACTCCAATTCTAAATATAAACCAAAAAAATGGAAAACTAAATTAAAAAAACCATCATGCTGGATTCATTAAAGAAATTTTAGGAAATTCACATCCTTTGGTACACTTAATTTAAAGAGATACTGCCACTAAGGGCTCGCACAAGAAAGAGCATTAATGGTGCCATGTCATGTGCCTAAAAAGAATATCCTAATAAATAAGAAATACCAGAAATGAATGTCTATCTACAAATTCCTTAATTAAATACTAACTCAGTTGCTAGCACAGATGCCTAAAGAGGAAATATTGATAAATAAGAAATGCCAAAAATGAATAATAAATGCTATCTCAAAGGCACTCGCCAATAGAGAAGATCTTAAAAGACTAGGAACTCAAACAAAATTGAGTAAGAGAGCAAAAATTTTTGTTCGGGTTAGAACTAGGGTTAGGTTTATTGTTAGAATCAGGGATAGGGTTAGGGTTAAAATTGAGGTTAGAGTTAGAGTTAGAATTAGAGTTACTGAATTATGATAAGCATTAGAGTTATAGTTAGGGTTAGGGTCAGGGCTAGAGTTAGGGTTAGAATTTAGGTTAGGGTTAGGGATAAAATCACAATTAGAATTAGGATGAATTTAAGGGTTAGAATTAGGGTTATGGAACCTTAGATTGAAAATTTGGGTTATAGTTAGGGTAGAATCAGTGTTATGATTAGAATTAGGGTTAGGGTTAGGGTTAGAGTTAGGATTAGGGTTCCTATTAGAATTAGGGTAAAAATTAAGGTGGGTTACTATTAGAATTAGAGTAAGACTTAGAGTTACAGTTAGGGTTAGAGTTCAAATTAGAGTTAGGGTTAGAGTTATAGTTACAATTAGGTTAGAGTTACAATTAGGGTTAGGTTTTCAATTAGAATCAAGCTTAGGATTAAAATTGGAGCTATATTAGGGTTAGAATAAGGGTTAGGTTTAGGGTTATGATTAGGGTTATGGCTACAAATTATAGGAGTTAATAAAGAAATTTAATATTACTATTTTAAACTTGCTAAAATGACAAAACATAGCATAAAAACTTTTCTATCTCTTTTATCTTTTTATTTTATGTTAATTGTTTTTGCCAATGCAGTTTCTACTATATGGAAATGAAGAAATGTAGGAGAGGATATACAAATTTCAATCTTCTCATAATATTTCCCCTCTACTCTTTTTTTGTGCTAAGTTTTTATTGAAATTTTTTGGGTTATAGTCAATGCTTTTGGTATTTGATTCTTTTGAATATTTTTATTTTGTAGGGTTTGGAGGTTTTAGTTTAGGGTTAGACTAGGTTTATAGTTAGTATTAGGGTTAGTATAACTCAAAAAATAAAGAGAAGTTAAGAATATAAAATTAGGGTTATAGTTAGGCTAGAATCAATGTTATGATTAGAATTAGGGTTAGGGTTAGGGTTAGGGTTAGAGTTAGGATTAGGGTTCCTATTAGAATTAGGGTTAGAATTTAGGTGGGTTACTATTATAATTGGAGCAAAAAATAGAGTTACAGTTAGGGTTAGAGTTCCAAATAGAGATAGGGTTAGAGTTACAATTAGAGTTAGGGTTAGAGTTACAATTAGGGTTAGGGTTTCAATTAGGATAAGGCTTAGGGTTAAAATTGGAGCTATGTTTAGGGTTAGAATAAGGGTTAGGGTTTGGGTTATAATTAGATTTGGGGTTTGAATTGTTGTTAGAATTAGGGTTAGAATTATAATTAGAATTTGAATTAGGATTAGGGTTAGGGTTATGATTAGGGTTATAATTAGGGTTAGGGTTGGAATTGTAGTTAGAATCAGGGTTAGGATTAGAACTAGAATTAGGGTTACAGTATGAAAAATAGTTACAATTAGAATGTGAATTACAGTCAAAACTAGGGTTAGGGTTAGGGTGAAATTTAGGGTTATGGTTAGAATTAGGGTTAGACTTAGGGTTCGAATTAGTGTTAGAATTAAAATTATGGCTAGAATTAATTTTATGGTTAGGGTTAGAATTAGGATTAGTGTTAGGGTTAGGGTTAGGTTTAGAATTAGGGATCTAGTTATGCTTAGAATTACACATAGGGTTAGAACTAGGGTTGCATATAGGCTTATGATTAGGGTTAGAATTAGGGTCAAGATTCATGTTAGGATTATAATTATAATTAGGGTTAGAATTAAAATTAGGGTTAGTATTAAATAATGGTTATTGTTATAATTAGGGTTAGGGTTAGTATTAGGGTTAGGGTTATTGTTAGAATTAGAGTTGGGCTTAGTATTAGGGTTAGCGTTCAACATTGATATTAAAATATTCTTTAAAAATAGGTACGTTACTTCTAATCTAACCTTGGTTCTGACCCTAACCCTAATTCTTATCATAACCATAAGATTACACATAACATTGTTTTATAAGCCTCAAAACCCTCTATCTAACCGTATTTCTAAATCTATCCCTATTTAACATAATTCTAACCATAATTTTGGCCATAACTCTAATACTAACACTAACCCTAATGCTAACCATAATCCCAACCCTAATTTAAACCCTAATTATAATTCTAACCCTAACCCTAACCTTAATCCTAACACTAAGGCTAACCCTAACTCCAATTCTAACCATAATTCTAACACTAACCCTAATTCTATTCCTATCTCTAACCCTAACCCTCACCACAATACTAACTATAACCCTAATTGTAATGGTCCTAACCCCATTTCTAATCATAATTATAACTCTAATTGTCACCTTAACTCTAATACTAATCATAACCCTATTTCTAACATAAACACTAACCCTAACCCTAATTTTAACCCCTAACACTAATCCAAAATATAATATATAATATAATTATAATTATAATTATTATATATATTATAATTAAAATTATTCTATATAATATTATTTTATATTATATTTAATAATTGTTATAATATATTATAATAATATATCTAATCTATTATAATAATATATCTAATCTATATTATAATATTATATTATATATTTATAATAATTCATATAATTATATAATATAGTTAGAATTAGCCTTGTCACTGTAGTTACTACTAGCATACCTATATTTAAAAAATATATCTGAAGTAATCTTATCCTTCTCGAGGTGCCTATTTTTTTTTATCAATTTACTACACATAGGTGGAAATAGGCACCTTGAGAAGGATATCTCTCGTGTACTTTAGATATATTTTTTAAATATAGGTATGCTATTATAGGTATAATTATATTATGTTTATATTATATTGTATTATAACTAGCATACCTATCTTTAGAAAAAACTATCTAAAAAATGGGAGAGATATTCTTCTTGAGGTGCCTATTTTTATTTTTATTTGTGTAGAACTCTAACCCTAGTTGGGTGTGGAGAGATTTGAAATGTTTGTGTAAGTTATTAAAATGTAATAATACTGAATACTATTACAATTTCAAATGCATTAAAATACTAGTATAGCTATATTTAAAGAAATATATCTAAATTACGCCGAGATATATCATAGTTGAGGTGGCTATAAAGGTTTTTTTTAAATAAATTGTTAATATTATATAGGGCATGGAGTATTTTATATATTTGATAACCATTAGTACCATTAGAAGAACATGTATAAATGAGGTAAAATATTTGTAAACTAAAATGATATAATAATCCACTACTGATTACATGTGATTTTAAAGTAACTTCCGAACCAACTATGATTTTAACCCTAACCCTAACCCTAACTCTAGCCCTAACCCTAACCCTAACCCTAAATGTAATGCTTACCCTAACTTTAATTCTTATCCTAATTCTAATAGTAACCTAATTAAAAGAATTTTGAACATTTTGTAATCCATATATATTTTTTTGGTATTTTTTTACTCATACTTTTAATTTAAAAATTAATTCTAACTATGATTTATCCCTAATACTAACTTGAATTATAACCCTAACCTAGGCCTCACCCTAACCCTAATTATAAAAGTTTGAAATTTTTATATTACAAATTTGTGGTAAATTGCTAATTATAAAACTTTGAAAATTTATATTACATTAAATTTTAATCCTAACGGTAAACCTAATCCTTATTATATCCCTAACTCTAATTCTAATCCTTATTGTAATTATAACCAAAACCCTAACCCTAACACTAACCCTAATAGTAACACTAACATTAATTCTAATTCTAACCCTAACCCTAATTCTAAGCTTAACACCAACCCTAATTTCAATCCTACTTCTAATCCTACCTCTAATTCTAAACCTATACCTATCCCTAATCATAGCCCTAACCTTAACCCCAATTCAAACCCTATCCATAACATTGATTCTGATTCTAATCCTAATCCTAACCCTAAACCTAATCCTAATTGTAACCCTAACCTTAATTTTAATCATAATTATAATTATATCCCTAATCTTAATTCTAATCCTAATTATAATTAAAGCATTTAGGGTTTAAATTAATTCTAACCCTAACCTTAATTTTAATCATAATTATAATTATATCCCTAATATTAATTCTATTCCTAATTATAATTAAAGCATTTAGGGTTTAACAAAGACTATAATAGTAATTCAACTATAACTATAATTCTCAACTTAATACCAACCCTAATTTTAATCCTACTTATAATTGTAACTCTAATTGTAAACCTAATCCTAACCCTAAATTTAACCTTCACCCTAGATCTAATTCTAACCCTAACCCTACATCAAATCGTAACACTAATTTTAATCCTAACCATAATTCTAACCCTAACCCTAATTCTAATTCTTACTCTACATTAATTCTAAACCTAACTATAATGCTAATTCTAATCCTAATTGTAACTATAATTGTCATCCTTACGCTTATTGTATTTGTAAAGTTGATTCTAACCGTCTAATTCTAATCCCAATTATAACCCTAGTTCTATTATTTTTTGACTTACTAAAAAACACTATTGCTACATGTTGTCTATCCTCTAAGTATTATGAATAAGTGTAAGATACAAAATAAATTATAAAAGTATCATATTTAAAATATACTTTTAAGTATTGAAGTTTAAGTTGATAGGTTAAATATCTATTTCCCCCTTTTTTAGTAAATTAATTTGTATTTTAACAATTCAACTAAATTGCATTATTTATTAAAACTAAAGCTAACATCTTATTTATAGTATATTAAAACAAACATTTTCCTTTACCACATAGTTGAGTGGTGGAGTTTTATCACATAGTTGAGTGGTGGATTTTTTTTTATCTACATACTTTTTTCTACATTTTTATTTTATATTGGCTACTTTATTTTTTCATATTAAAATGATAATTATTTTGGAGCTTATTCTCTTAAAATCTCTACAATACTTTTGTCATCATATTATGTTAAGTTAAAAAATTATAGATTCAACCAACTTGAATGCTATATTTTATTTTATTTTTAAATTTAGTATCAAACTCAACCTCCCATCTTATTCTTAGTGACCTAAATCTCATTGTGCACCCACCAAACCAAATGATAGCAAATGTAAAATCTAAAATTTTATCTAATTCAATGTAGATCCTTGTCATTACTTAATACTTCTCTATAGATTTGAGAAATCCACTATTAAACAACCAAAAATCAATAAAATTATTATAAATTGAATATGATAGCATATAGGATAACTATGCAACATGACATTGGAGGGCTAGTTTCTTGGAAGCCTTTTTTATATTTTAAAAAATGACCACTTATGCTTCTTATATTTATAGTTGTACAATACTGAGCTTTACATCATAGATAATGTGCTTTAAAGCTGGGAATGAGAATCCTAGAAAGAATTTGGTGAATCTGCCACCTCTAAATTTTTAAAATGGATGAGCTTACATGTATGTACATTTCTGATTTATACTAAGAATCAACCCTAGAAATTACATAGTCAAAACCTTGCGCTGCTATTATCTCTTACATTGATAAATAGAATTATCTGTCAATTATAGAATTACAAAGAAGATTTAGAATATAGATTAGCAAATAATCATAAAGGTTTTATATGGAATTGGCCTCCCAAAGCCCACTCACCCACATGAATATCTCAATGCAGGGAATTAGAATTCCATTTTCATGTGATTCATTTCCAAATGCCCTGAAACAATTTGTAAATTAATTAGTCTTTATTGTTTTGAAAGAATGCAAACAATATATATTTTTTATAAGCATTACACTAATATATAGACCTGTTGAAAGGGAATGCATTTTCAAAAGTTACTTTAGATGAGCATTGCTATTGTCAAAAAATTAATTTTGAAGAGAAGCACAGATATTTAAGATTTATTCGATGATCAAATGCAGATACAAGACATCTATAAATACTGTGTGATAGTTGATGAAACTGACACAACAGTTGGCAGTTATATCATAACTACAGAAACTAACTTAACCAACTAAACAGTTATGTAGTAAACAATGTAATAACATATATTATGCTAACATTCCCCCCTTATTACATTGTTTTTACAAATGTACCCCCTAAACAGTTCAAATTTGATCTTACCAAGAGACTTGGTGAACATTTCTGCTATCTGAGAGTCTGTAGGGCAGTACTAGAGTTGGATGTGGTGGTGAAAAACTTGGTCCTGAATGTAAGACACTCGACCTCAATATGCTTGGTTCTCTCATGGAAAACTAGATTCTTCACAAGTTTTAACACACCCTGATTATCACAATAAAGAATGGGTGACTTCTCTTCAGGAATGTCTATGTCTGCCAAAATTTGACGTAACCAAATCGCTTCACACATAGCTCCTTGTGCGGTGCAATATTCAGCCTTAGTGGATGAAAGAGAAACAACAATTTGCTTCTTACTAATGCATGAAATAGGCCCAGATCCGAGATGAAAAACATAACCTGAGGTTGATTTCCTTTCATCTATAGATCCTACATAATCTAAGTCTGTGTATCCCTGTAAGAAGAACTGGTTGTTCTTCTTATATTCTAGACCATAATCAATTGTGCCTTAGATATATATCAACACATGTTTTGTTACAACCCAATGACACTTCTTTAGCTCCTACATGAATCTAGAGAGATAGATGACAACAAAACATAAGTTTGGTCTAGTGTAGGTCAAGTAGATGAGGCTCCCAACCAGCTACCTGTAGAGAGTGGCATCTGCTTGAGGTGAATCCTAGAAGCAGGATAGTTGCAAACTTTTCTCCATTGGAGTGGAAATAGGCTTACAATTGACCATTCTATACTTTTCTAGGAGAGTCTTGGCATATTTCATTTGGGAGATGAATATGTGGTTCTTCTTCTACCATATCTCCAAGCCAAGACAATAATGAAGTAGCCCCAAATCTGTCATGTCAAAGGAGTTCTTGAGATCATTCTTTACATCATCAATGGGACTATCTAAGATGCCAGTGAGAATAAGATCATCCACATACAAAACCAGAATGACAATCTTTGTACCTACCTTCTTAATATATAAATTAGGATATGAGGGCTACGGGTGAATCCATGCTACAATAGGTGACCATCAATCTTAATGTACCATGCCCTAGGAGCTTGCTTAAGACCATAAAGTGATTTGATGAGATGACGTACCTTGTGTGGATGTTGTTCATCAACAAACCCTTCTAGCTGGGTCATGTACACTTCTTCTTTGAGATCACCATTTAAGAAAGCACTCTTGACATCCATCTGTTGAAGCTTCCATCCCTTTTGCGTTGCCAATGCATAGACCATTCTGATAGTTTTGATCTTTGCAATGGGTGCAGAGGTCTCTTCATAATCAATACCCTCTTGTTGAGCATATCCCTTTGCTACAATTCATGCTTTGTACTTGTCGATAGATCCATCTGCCTTGTACTTTGTTTTGAAGATCCATTTGCAGCCAATGGGTTTCTTCCCTTTAGGTAGATTGACAAGTTCCCATGTATGATTTTGCATTAGAGAATTATACTTTGCATCCATAGCCTTCTTCCACTGAGGTTGCATTAATGCCTCTTGAATTGTGTTAGGTTCAGTGCTGTTAACAACAGTACTCATGAGCGCAAGATTCACTTCATTTCTTGTCTGGCTCCTGGTTCTAATTCCTGACAAAGTGTCTAGAAGAGTATGTAGGTTATAGTCTCTGATTGTACTTTGGATCCACTTTAGAGGTTGACTGTGCTGTTGCTGGTGTGTAATGTTTTCTAGAGGGCCCAAATCAACATACAACTCTTCTTGTAGTTCACTTCTTCATGAGAGTCTTCCACATGCTCATCATCTGATTATGAGAGAAATTTATGAGAAGTAGGATGTTGTTGCTCTTCTTTTTGTGACAATGAATCAAATGATGATTCATCACACACCACATCTCGACTCTCATATATCTTCTTTGTCTCAGGATCTATGAGACAATATGCTTTTGATGTAATACTATATCCCAACAATATACACTAGAGCGTCTTAGGATCAGTCTTCTTTCTCTTATTGTCAGGGACATGCATGTATGCTGTGCAACCAAACACCCTTAGATGAGAAATTGAAGGATTTTGTCCAATCCATACCTCTTCAGGTGTCTTGTGTAGTAGGATCTTTGTTGGTGCCCTATTGATGAGGTATACAACTGTCTACATTGCTTCTGCCCAAAATCTTTCCTCTAACATGGCTATGGAGAGCATGCATTGAGCCATCTCCATGATAGTCTGATTGCGACGTTCTACAACTCCATTTTGTTGGGGTGTATAGGGAGCAGTTAGGTGCTGCTTGATGCCATGATGCTCAGGTATGCCACGAACTCCTTGGAGGTGAATTCGCCCCCTCGATCTAAGTGGAGGACAAGAAGAGACTGGCTTGTTTCTTTGACAAACTGCTTGTGAAAATCCTAAAAGTTGGCAAAGGCTTCATGCTTCTTCTTGAGGAAGTACACCTAGGTCTTTTGTGAGAACTCATCCATGAACAATTGGAAGTACTTATGTCCTAAAAATGAAGCAGGCATGGGTTTGCATAGATCAATATGTACCAACTCAAGGTGATGTTTAGCATGGAAGCTACTAGCCTCGAATGGATCCTGGTGTTGTTTACCTACAAGGCATCCATGACATATAGGCAATGAATTTGAAATTGGGGGAAGTCCTCTTACCATTTGTTTGGAGCTGAGTTGATGTAAGGAGTTAACTGAAAGGTGCCCATAACGATAGTGCCAGAGTGCAATAGATTCTATTGTTGAAGCTGATAGAGCTACTATAGGGGAGGAGACAACATCTAATGCAAATAGTCTATCCTTGATAAATGCTCTAGCAAGTATCATACCTTCTCTTGAGATTAGATAGGTCTTGACCCCATCCTTCACCTAGAACTCAACTTTCAGTTTGTGGTTCAGAAGCTAATTGACAGATAGGTTTGTTGTCAAACCAAGAACATACAACACCTTGGTGAGGGTACAACAACTTGTCCCAAGAGGAATGATGACCTTGCCTATTCCCTCTGCAACATACTCCTTGTTGTCAGCAATTCAAACTCTATCTCTAGTAGGTTGTTCTATCAGTGCATCAAATAGCTCACGATTTCCTATCATATGCTTGCTAGCACCTAAGTCTATCAACCAAATATCCCTCATGGGCTATGAGGTTTGGGAGACTAGGACTAGATTGTGATGAGTGCCACAGTTGGCTATTTTTGGTTCATCTTCTTCTGATGCATCATCCTGTTTGGCTGCTACATTGCCTTTGTGCTTTCTGCGATGATGACAACATTTGAATGGCTAAGTATTACTACAACCAGAAAAGCCTTCTTTACTTGAATTGCCTTGTGATAAGGCATTGTACCAATAGTTGATAGTGTCATGATTATTTTTGTTGCATATATGACACCATCGGTTTGCCTTTGGAGGCTTCGACTATTGATGTTCTTGTTGTTTCCATGGCTGCTTTCCATGAGACTTCTAACCTTTTGACTATCTATAAATTAGGGTCTTCTCCTCAAGTTCACCTTGGACTGATTGGATGGCTTTTTCCTGCTAGAACAGATTCACCAATTCATCAAATGACACCTCTTGCTTTGTGATGTTCAGCATGGTGACAAAGATTTTAAACTGAGATGGCAGAGATCTCAACATAATTAGGACAAGTTGTTTGTCCTCCAACTTTTCTCCAAGTACAACAAGCTTAGCTCGCAGTTTAGATACCTACCATAAGAATTCCTCAACTTTCTCGCCAGCTTGTATACATAGTGTATATAGGTTGGACTGTAGATGGAGGATCTTCATCTAGTTCTTTGCTTAGTAGATTGTGGAGAGAGAATCCCATCCTGCCTTTGATGTTTCTGCATCCCGAATGTGATGTTGGACTTCATCGGCGATGCTGAGTGTTATCAACATCAATGCTTTGGCATCGACCTTGTCAAACTTTTACCTTTCATCTGGGTCTTCTGGTCAAGTTATGTCACCAGTGACGATTCCCCATAGTTCCTCAAAAATGAGAATTGTTTGCATTTTTGTCTTCCATGCAGCATAATTTGGCTCTTTCAAGAGTTGAGCATCAGAAAGAAGTAGTTTTGGGGCTTACATTGTTCACCACAAACACAGAAAAGACTAGTCTAGACAACAATTTTACCAATACATTCACTTTTCAAGAGGAAATTCTAGCACGGAGATGAGCACAATAGGCTTGTGCTATAAGACGAGGACTCTTGTGAGTGCGTTCTACCTCATCTTCGTCATCAACATCATAACCCTCATCAAGTTTTGCCCTAATCTTCCTTCCTTGACATTGTAAATCAAACAAAAAGTAATCTAACAATCCTTGCCTAAACAATTCATCGAATTGAAGATTACTGGTGTTTTGTAGGGCATCTAGAAGAGCAAAGTAGAAGCTTGAGCTTTCCAAAATAGTACGACCACCTCGAGGTGGCTCATTTGCATGGTTATTGGCCACACTGCTGGCATTTGGTGTGGTGGACATCCACTTTCAGGCCTACAGACTATTTCTCCCTCTCAATGGTGTGGAGAAGACACACTTCTTGCAATCTCTACCAACGCCTTCTAGTCTTCTCCTCCACGTAGATTGCAAAAAAACTTCAGTCCAGCGCTTTGGGTCTTAGACTAGTTTTTAGATGAAATGCAGAGGATAGCATCAAATTCCTAGGAAATGACTTTTATAGCATATTCAAGTCCATAGATGGTGCTACAAATGGCATTGAGAATGAAATGACTACAATGCTATCAGGCCTACTACTTGGGCGCTTCCTCTCAATGCTATTGGGCCTACAACTTGGGCGCTTCCTCCTTGCTTCTACACACCTCAGATCCAGAACTCCGTCTCCATCTTGAGAAGCTACTCTAATACCATTTGAAGAGAAGCAGAGATGTTTATGATTTATTCGATGATCAAATGTAGATATAAGACATCTATAAATACTGTGTGATAGTTGATGAAATTGACACAGTAGTTGGCAGTTATATCACAACTGTAGAAACTAACATAACTAGCCAAACAATTACCTAGTAAACAATGTAATAACATATATTATGCTAACAAATTTAAAGTGATAGCTACCATATTGGATAATAGAAAGGAGCAGAGTAGGGCACATGATAAAGTGGGAATATAAAGAAGAGTCATACAACTTACTTTATTACAACCAGGCACCAAATCCTACAAATATTACATCCTTTCGCTAATCTTTTCCCTTGTGACTTATACACCAAAACCTTTGAAGTCTTAGAAAAAGATTACAAATCTCAATCATTATATATAAGGGCGTGCATTCACAACACACATTATAGTAAAATAAAAAATTAAACAAAGGTGAAAAGTGTTAGTCTACTCTGTTTTGCTCTTTCTCAAGTCCTCTTTTTCCTTGGCACCGCTGTCACTAGATTTAGTCATTTTCTCTTTGGATTCAAAGAGTCAATAGCATTTCATTTGTTAACATTTAAAAGTTTTCTTTTAATGTTTGAAGCTTAATTTTTATCTAACATGATTATAGAGGAAGTGTTTCTAGACACACGACCATTGATTAGGTCTATTGTAGATGGGTATAATGTATGCATTTTTGCATATGTTCAAACTAGTTCTGGAAAGATCTTCATAATGGTATTTCTACTTCTTTTCCATAATGTTTCAGTTCTAGAGATTAAGAGGTTCCTTGGTATGTATTAATTGTCTAAGGTCATTTGTTTGTATGCATAGAAGTTTATTGTAAGAATTCTTCATTTTTATTATAATTTTCTCTCTATGGTCTTTTTTTTGTTTCAGCTCTAAAGATTAAGAGGTTCCTCAGTATGTGTTAATTGTCTAAGGTCATTTGTTTGTATGCATAGAAGTTTATTGTAAGAATTCTTCATTTTTATTAGAATTTTCTCTCTATGGTCTTGATTTTGCCATCATTGTCACTTGTCTGCAACCAAAGTGGTTCGAATTCATGATTTGAGGAAGACTGTGGGGTTAATTATAGAGCAATAAATGATCTTTTTCAAATTTCATGAACAAGAAGAGAGCTATTTAGATATGAAGTTGGTGTCCAAATGATTCAAATATATAATGAGCAAGTTCATGATCTACTTATAAATGATGGGTCACAGAAAAGATATCCTCTCATGCATTATTGTTCATGAATGTGCCAATCAAACTTTGGTTGGTAAATTAGATAATTTTTTTGCAATACAGTGTATTTTAATTGGGTGTTCTTTTCTTTATATTGGTTCTTGATGGTTGTTGCTTTTACAATTCTTGTCATGACTACCACCTTTCTAATTTCACTTAAAAGGCAAATTTTTATAGTACTTTCCCTTTTATTTTGTGTGTTCTTATCTTGATTATTATCCTTTTCTTTATTGTTGTGTCCATTAACTATACCTAAGAAATGTCAGTATTTTTTATATTTTTGTTGGCATATACTTGTTGTCTTTGACTTACCTATACTTGGGATCCGAAACATATATCAGCATAGTGGACATTGTTCTTGATGCTAGCATGTTTCAAGTTGAGTCAATAGCAGACGTTCTAGATTTGGTGAAAATTGGTCAGAGGAAATTGCTCTGAATAGGATACTTTCTATATTGATTTCATAACTCAGGAACTATGCAGCTACTAATTTTTTACTTGTATCAAATCCTAAGGTTTGATCTTCTATTATTTTTGGAAGTTCTTAATCTTTCATACCCTGACAATGTGATAAAGATGAGGTTGCACATTAAATAATCCATCTTTAACAACATTCTACAATACACATACATCACATATAGAAGAACACTTTTTAAAGCACACCATTTAAGATTCTAACACTATATGGTTGCTATGGATATTTATGTTAACTTAGTTAAAGAATAGATGGTGCACGAATGACCTAGAGGATTGTATGCCAAACTGAATAAGTCTCCTTGATGTTCTTTACAAGGTTTCTTTTTGCCAACCTAGCTTTATCAAAAGAACTGAATGGGGAATTTAATATAGAAAACATGGTGGCCATAACCCAGAAGTATACAACACTTAGGAAGCAGTTCTGGATAAGACACACAATTACAACCATTTTTTTATGATTCAAAAGTTACTTTAAAATCACCTGTAATTAGTAGTGCACTATTTTCATTTGTAGACTTAACATGCACATCTATCTTATTTTATGATATGCATCTTCTCCAAATAATACAAAAAGGGAATCACCCTTACCTGAGAGATTGTGAATTTATTGCATCTTCTACATTGAGGACAATTCTAGTTTTTGGAAGTGTAGAAAGTTTCCTTCTGATAATTAGAAGTTATTATTGAGAGAAAATTTACAAAAGGAAACTATTGCATGATCAACTATTAAGAAAGACAACACAGATTATTGTAGACAATTAGAAAAACAGATGTTTATGCATGAAACCATAACATCAGTCAAGGTCCAATAATAAGGTACACCAAAAATATGGGAACCATTCCCAAAAAAAATTATATCATTATGTACAAGAAAATAATAAATTGGAAAAGTGTTTCCACTGGTTGAGCTTCAACAAGAAAAAACATTAATCATAAAGTGATTGGTGAAAAATATAAAGAGAATCCATGAAAAATAACTGCCATATATCCTAGACCAACATTAGAAAAATATAAAGAGAATCCATGAAATTGATTTTATAAGGATTTTGAAATAGGTTCTCCCACTCCTCTTCCCGCCCATGTTCCTAGTTCACAGGATTCGTCTGTTGCTGGGCTAATTGCAAGGTTTTCTTCTGCTGCTGGTGTAACTGTAGCTATCGATGCACCGTCTGTGGGCTCAGCTGCTTTTGCCATTGGAGTGGCGTCTGTGTCTACAGCTACTGCCTTATAGGGTTCGTCTGCTACTTTACATGTAGGGGTTTAGTCTGCTACTATTGGGTTTTCTTCTGTTGATGGTGTGGCTATAGTTGTTCGTGCACCATCCGTGGGCTCCACAGCTGGTGTGGTTGTTGTTGCACTATCTGTATCTATAGCTGGGGTTTCGTCTGCTACTAGGGTGCCTATGGCTGGTGTGTTTTCTTCTACTGCTGATGTGGCTACGGCTATTGATGCACCGTCCATGTGCTCAATTGCTAGTGTTGCCATTGGAGCATCCTCTGTGACTATAGCTACTACTTTTTAGGGCTCATCTGCTACTTTATTTGTAGGGGTTCCATCTACTATTGGGGTGTCTGCGGCTGTTGGTACGTCATCCATTTCTGGGGCTGCTACTATTGCTGCTACATCTTATGCAAAGATTGTTAGTAGTGGTTCTCCTCGGCGATGTGAGGAGTCTACTAATGCTGTTGCTGCTCTGGTTTCTAGGAGATCTTTTTCTTAGTTAGACTTGCCTCCTCCTGTAGTGGTCCTAGGGGATGAGGTTTTAAAAAATATAGACTATTTCTCTAAGAAGGGTTTGATTTGTAGATTTGACCATTGGTGGCCTCGGCTGGGTGATTTGAACCTCTAGATTTTAGAGCATTGGTGCCCTATCATGGAGGGGAAAATAGAAATTTACCCTTGTGCAAAGGGTTTCTTTCTAGTTGTTTTTGCTTTAGTTTCAGATCAGAATGCTATTCTTCATACTCAGGCCTAGTTTTGGGGCAATCAAGTCCTCCTTCTCAAGCCTTGGGTTCCCTCCATTAGCCTGTTGACTGAGTCTTTCAATAGAATGCCTATTTGGATTCATCTCCTGAATCTTTCGCTACATCTTTGGTGCAAATCTTTTTATGAGGGTATTGGTAATTCTTTGGTTTCTTTTATTATGGTAGATCAAGCAACTACCTTGTTTTCTCATACCACATATGCTCGTGTTCTTGTGGATCTTGATCTCTCTAAGCCTCTCCCAGCTGAGATTATGCTACAGGTTGTTGATAATTCTTGGAGGTAGATTTTAGACTATGAAGGTATTCCCTTCCAGTATCGTAGATGCTTCGGTACGGGTCATCTAGCTTCTGGGTGTCCTTGCTTAAAGATCCCTCATTCTTCCTCCTAGTGGAAGAATGCTTTGCATGAACATCTTACAGTTGGTGTTGTGGAGGATATTTCTGGGTCAGAGGCAGTTGAATCTTCCTCTGATGATGATGGGTCTGCTCTTGATATTGAGGGGGTTCCTGATTTTATAGCTATGGATAGTACTACTGGTGGTTCTACTACTGGGACTACTACTGGAACTGTTGCCGAGACTATTGTGTTGTCAGGATCCTCCCCTATTGCTAGTGTTGCTGGGTGTGCTGCAAGAAACTCTCCTGCTACTATTGTTGTTTCTGGAATTGCTACAGGGACCTCTCTTGCTATTGTTACTACTACCAGGTCTGCTGTAAACATCTCAACTGCTAATATGTCTCAGACTATTACTATAGGTACATAGGTTGTTGCTGGGGCTGATGTTGTTGTGCCCCAGGCACCGCCCGCTTCTAAGGATTTGGAGAGAGTTTCTCCTTCTCCTATTTCTATGGATGGAGATGATGTTCTTTGGATTGTTGTCCAAAGGAGGAAGTGAGGTCTTCACAAGCATGTTTCATTGAACTGCACTCGTGCCAAGGTTGTTCGACCTGATAGGTCTGGTTCTGCTATTGTTTAGGTTGTTGCTCCTTGCAACCTTGTTGCTTAGTCTGTTGGGCTTTGCTACTTTTTGTTTTATAGTAGCAGCCTGTGCTGCTGGTCTTTTCTCTGTACTGACTAAGTACTATCAGTATGTTGTTTTCTTGCCCCTTGGGCTTGGTTTTGTAAAAGGGTTTGGCCCCTAGTTTTTGCCACCTTATTATATCAAAAACATCAAAAATGCTATCACAATAATTGAAGTTCAGCAACTGCAAATTTAGACAATCTCACAAGTGCACAATTCCTGAATCTGTCACAGCTGAACTAGTAATATCAACTACCAAAAGAGATGGCCCTTGGGTAGCAAGAATTTCAATCCTAGAATCTTCTAGATTCTGATAGTTTCCTAGAAAAACATCCTTTCAGCAGACAAAGTAATTAAAATTGTTAGATCATTTTCTATAATATACCATCCCTTGCTAAGAGCTTCTAAATCTCTGATTACCAAAATTGATATATTAATTAAGTCAGTTCTCAAGTAAGAAAATACCTAAAGAGTACAATCATGAAAGGCTTGGACTGAATCTCTTTTGAGAACTTAAGTATAGACTAACTCATTGAAAATCTGTTGGCTTAGATCTCTTGGAAGCATTACAAATGATTCATACCTATCAATTGTTTGTGTTGAACAACAATTTAGAGGACATTCCATCATTTTAGGCATGAGCCATCCCCATTTGGAGCTTTCATTCAATAAATCAAACAAACCCATTCCTACCTCATAGATTTTTTGAATAGAGAGGTCCAGAAGAGAAGGAAGTTTTGCATTTCCCTTGTCAATATCTCCTAACATAAACAATCTAAAAGAATTAGAATGAAAGAAGCATAAAGATTTAGGAAACCTGTTCAGTACTCTCCACAACACTCCACCCTCACCCAAACCCCAACTCAAAATAGATAAAATTTCTTAGACTAATGAAATTTATAGCTAAATTTAAAATCTAAACATTTGGGTCTTATGGTATTCAGAATCTTCATTTCTAAATCCATTTTAGTCCTATGTTTCCATTTATATTTATAACATTACCTTCCATAGTGAAGCTCCAGCCAAGAATGTAATGATTTTCAACTGCATAAGACCCTGTAGATGCAAAAAACCCCACATACACCTCTTTGTTCAATACTGCAGAAAGATTAAGGTTAGTAACTGATATCAATGGTTGAATAGGCTTCTCCATGCTCAGTTATGCCCTTAGATGGCTTATTTGGAGCTTTCATTCAATAAATCAAACAAACCATTCCTACCTCAAAAAAAATTTGAACAAAGAGGTCCCGAAGAGAAGGAAGTTTTGCATTCCCTTGTCAATATCTCCTAACATAAACAATCTAAAAGAATTAGAATGAAAGAAGCATAAAGATTCAGGAAACCTATTCAGTACTCACCACAACACTCCACCCTCACCTAATCCCCAACTCAAAACATACAAAATTTCTTAGACTAATGAAATTTAAAGCTAAATTTAAAATCTAAACTTTCGGGTCTTACAAGTATTCAGAATCTTCATTTCTAAATCCATTTCAGTCCTATGTTTCCATTTATATTTACAACATTACCTTTTGTATTGAAGGCATGAATGTAATGATTTTTAATTGCATAAGACCCTGTAGATGTAGAAAACCCCACATACACCTCTTCATTCAATATTGTAGAAAGATTAGGGTTAGTAACTGATATCAATGGCCAGATAGGCTTCTCCATGCCTGGATATGCCCTCAGATGGAACCCTAATGGACAAGACAAAGATAGTACTAAAGGAGAAAACCAAATTATTGCTACTTTTTATTTTGATTGGGTCGGATACAGAGCATGGGCCTTTCAACACACGGTTTGTTTGATTAGGGTAAGAAACCACTCAAAGTGTATGGAAGCATCCATGACCAACATTAAATTTGATTGATTGAATTCACTATAGCTGAAAGTATTGTAGTAGGCAGAGTGTGAGAGAAACAATAGCAGCACTAAGGTAAAATAGAAGCTTAGCTGGTAAAGGGTTCTCATTGTTCTCCCAAGAAAACCAGTGCCTAAGCAGTTGTGAGTGACAATTGCAACTACCCCATATTCATGTCCAACTAAATTAACTACCAAATATGAGAGGCGATGGGAGGCTACGAAAAGTTATTTTACCTTAGCTTAGTAATACTTTTTAATTTTATTTTATTTTACAATATGACAGCTAACCAACCATCAAATTAAAATGGTGGAATAAAAGTTGCAATCATGTTGTGGTTGTATAACTCCTCTAGGCTTTGCCTCTCAGTGTAATTATAAGTTTTAAGAATCTAAATTGGTGTGGAGAGATTTGAAATGTAATAATACTGAATACTATTACAATTTAAAATCAATAAATTAAATTTCATTCTGTAGAAAACAAAAGAAAATTAACTCACTTAGCGTTCAAATAACTTGTGTTTCTCCAGTATTCTTTTGCTCTTTTTTATATTGTAATTAATATTAATATTGATTATAAAAAAAATATAGATATAATTATATTATGTTTATATTATATTGTATTATAATCAACATAATGATATTATATAAATATAATTTAATTAATATATTAAGAGGATTACAAAGAAATAACTAAACTACAAATACAGATACTACCACTTGTTTTAGGTAATTTCTTAAAATAAGAGAAGAAATTTAACAAAATTATAACTAGTAAAAGAACCAAAGGTGCTATCAAATGGTTGACAAGCACAAATATTTATAGGCCTATCACTAAATAGTTTTATTTTTATTTTTATGGAAAGTCATTACATGTAGTTGTTGGTAGACAAGGCTATAAATACATTAAGAAATTCAATTTTTTTTGCAAATAAAAATAATTGAGTGGTATTAAATGAATAAGCCCATGAAGTAAATCATGAATGAACTAAATAAATTCTAAGCAATCAAGAGATTAGGTGAACTATGCTGTACCTAAATAATGTAGGATAATAAAATCCATGTTACTAATTTCCTATCGACCAAGAATTGCACAAAATAACTCTTAAAAAGATATATGTATGAAGTGTGTGTTTGAATCAACTATGTGTGGAGTGATTGAACTAACATTGTGTGAAGAGTGTGCTTTAACTTTGGCATTCACTTTGTGTGTGTTTGTTCTTTGGCATATTTGAACTCCAGTGTTTACTTGTGTGTGATTGAACTAACTTTGTACATGAAGCATGTTTAAAATTTGGCACATGTTCACTTTCTATGTGTGAAGTGTGTGTTTTAACTTTGAAATTCATTTTGTGTGAATTGTGTGTGTGAAATTTAATTTGGGCATTCACTTTGTCTAGTGTGTGTATTTGAACTTTACTGTGTTTTATAAATTTGGCACCCACTTTATGAGTGTGTTCAGGGTTTGGATTGTTTGAACTTAAGTGTTAATGGATGCTTGTACTAAATTAGTGTGAATGAATTATGTTTGAACATTGGCATATTCATTTTTTGTTTATGTAAATTGTGTGTGTGTGAGAAAGTTAATTTAGGCATTCACTTTGTAGTGTGTGTGTTTTTTTTTAAAATTGGTATTCACTTTGTGTGGTATATGTGTTTGAACCAACTTTGGAATTTGTTGTGTATCTATGTGAGCTTGAAAGAAATTTTACATTTAGTTTTTATTTATTTATGAATGAACTTAAGCTAACACATTTTGTAGAGTGAATGAACTTCAACTATCACATTTTGTGGAGTGTATGAACAAACTTTGATATTCACTTTGTGTAGAATGCAATTGAAAGATTTGAAATTCTTCATTTTGTGTGTACAAACAAGCCTTGGATATTATTTGGTGTAGTGTATGAATGAACTTTTATGTTCACTTTATGTGGAATGTGCTTGAAAGAACTAACATTCCTTTTTTGTGTGTGTGAATGAACGAACTTTGGATATCATTTTGTGTGATGTACGAATAAACTTTGACTTTCACTTTTTGTGAAATGTGTCTACAAACAAACTTCAATGATATGAAAGTGTAGAGCTTTTGGAGAAAACTATGTATTTCTTTTTCGGATCGACGTTTCGGATCACACTCCATGATCCATCATCAGGAAGAAAAGAAGAGAAAAAAATACACAGTTTTCTCCAAAAGCTCTACACTTTCATATCATGGATTGTGGAAATGTCATGTCTACAAACTTCAATGATGTTCATTGTTATAATTATATTGGATACTTTAACACCGTCTGCACCAATAGATAAAATATTGTCATAATTTAGTTTTTCATCTATCTATTCATTTGAATTTAGCTGCATATTAATTCAATTTGAAATTCAATGCTTTTGCAACTAATTGTTTTGTATTTGATATATTATTAATAATTACACATAATTAGGATATATTGAATTGTATATTGAGTTTATTTAACATATACCATAGAAAAATAATAAGAAAAACATTTAATTTGGAACTGTTAAATACCCTTTCAATTTATATAGAACTATTGAATACCCTTTCATATACATTTAATTTAATTTAGAACTATTAAATACCTTTCATATATGACAAAAAACATACATGCTTGATAATTGATAAAGAACACACATAAAAAGTATTCAAGGACGAATATACATAGCATTTACCAAAATCATGGCATAACTATAACATATTGTTTAAATATAATATAAATTCTTCAATGATGTGAAGTGAATGACCTTTGCGTTGTTCATCATGATATATTTCTTTTAGAAAAGTAGAAAATCTAGCTACTTTTCTACATGTGTCATGATTTTTTTTGCAATGTCTTCCATTTGGAAGATTTCTTCTTCTTCAATAGCTACAACAAGTAAGCTTGTGTCTTCAATTTCTACAATTATTTTGTTGCAGTGTTCTAAAATAGATTTTGATAATTTTTCTATAGGTGTTTCAACAACCCCATTTGAACTTGTAAATTCATTTGACAGTACTGGGCTTGTAAATAAGATTTCTGATTCTTTTTGTGGAGCATCCATAATTTCAATTATTTTCTAAGAATTATAAAACAATAAATAAACAATCAAATTAATATATATGTAAAAGTTTTTAAAGAAGTATTCAAGATGTAGATAGTAAATAATGAAGGAAAATATTGAAGATGCAAATAACATATATATAAAAATTAATATTAATCAATTTGTACTATACATCATATTTGAAGCAAACTATCTAGATAAAATTATGGCTTGTGCAAATAAAATTATACCAAAATTAATAAATAATATAATTAATGTAATTAATGTAATAAATAATATAATTAATGTAATAATATAAATTCTATATTTCTAAGTAATAGATTTGATAAAATAAATAAATTCTATATTTTAACCATCCCCTATGGGATTTAAAATGATATGCAAATATTTATTCTAAGTAATAGATTTGATAAAATAAATAAATTCTATATTTTAACCATCCATTATGGGATTTAAAAGGATATGCAAATATTTAATTTTAAATTTATCATACTCTTTCTACCAATAGGGTCATTAAAGTCTAAACATTTAAAAAATAAATATTAAAAGAAAAAGAAATTTCTAACTAATAGATTTGATAAAATAAATAAATTGTATATTTTAATCATCCCCTATGCAAAATAAATAAAAAACAATTAAATTAAATTAAATCCCCATCTACACTTAAAATTTAATAAAGATTAAAATATAATTAAAAATAAATGCAATGTGCATTTTATTATAAAAACATAAATTTCCACTAATATAAATTTAGAATAAAAAATCAATAAAAAAATCAAATATCTAAAATACATTTTATTATAAAAAAACATAAAAGTTTCTAGTAATATTTTTCTAAAATAAAAAAACAATTTTGAAAATACATTTTATTATAAAAACATAAAATTTCCACTAATATTTCTCTAAAATAAAATAAAAATCTCTAAAATACATTTTATTATAAAACTATAAAATTTCCAAAATTTTCGCCCTTTTTTTTCAAAAAGCAAATGTCTAAAATACATTTTATTATAAAAAAAAAGTTTCCACTAATATTTTTAATGTAGTAAATGTAGATATATTTTAATTTATCAATAAATTAAAATATTTTTTATAATTTTTTAAAATTATATAAATTAAGAGAATGGAAGTTGGCTTGGGTGCATAATTATTTTGATTTTGAAATTTTCATAGTTAAAACTATAGTTGTTCTAAATCAATTTCAAATATGAGCCTGTAGGATAAGGGGTTGGGTTTAGACCTCAAAATCTATGAGGTACAAGTTGTATGTCAACTTTTATATAGAAATACATAATTTTGACACTAAAATATTTAAAATAAACAACCAAATTAAATATAAAATGAATGAAAATATTAAAAATACACTTTTCACTCTTACACATTACTATTTTATTATACAATTTTTATTTGAAATAATATATCTAAAGTTAATAAAATTAGAATGCATATATTATATTATAATATATAATATAAAATTCTATAATATAATATTCCAAATTTAAAATATTAATTGAATTTGACCCAAAATGATAATTTAATCCAACCAATATAATAGGTGGTTACACAATCTAACCCTATTTCTAATCAAAACATTTGACCATAAAAATATGAATTATCAACCCAACTTTAAATCAACAAATGGTACATTCTTATATAAAGTGAATTATCAACCCAACTTTATATCAACAAATGGTACATTCTTATATAAAGTTAGGTTTATGATACATTTAGTGAGTAATGAGTAACTAGTTCACTAAAATTACAGTAGAAAATAAAATCTAATAAAATCTCTCATATTCATGCTATAAATCTTAGCTAAATTTTATGTCACACTCTATTTTTTATCATATATTTTTGGACATATTTTAATGATTAAATAACTAAACAAAAATCATAAAACATATTTTTAAAACAAATAAAGGTAACTAATTTTTTTAACTAAAATCATAAAGCGGATTTTTTTAATTGATTAAGGTAACTAATTTTTAAATTAAAATCATAACGCAGATTTTTAAAATGAATAAAGGCAACCTTCTAAAGAAATACTAAATAAGCGGTAATACTTCTCTAGTTCAAATAAATAACATAAATCTTTTTTATTAAAGTCTTTCACTCATAAATGAGAAAATGGGTAAAGACATTGTAGGGTGGGAAAATTGGAAGATTATAAAATTGAAGAGGAAATCTACAATGATGAAACTTATTTCATTGGGGTTTATTATTTTTTTTAATTTTTTTATCCTCTCCTTTCATGCATGTGCAGGTATAGATAGGCTTTGAAGCTCGAGAACAAACAAACCTAATTCTTCATTTTATCTTTCCTCCTCATTTTATTCTTTTCCCTGGGTTTATTATTTAAAAAAAAAAATTATCATCCTCTCTTTGCTTATTCATGCATGTGCAAGGTACAAATGGAAGTTGCAGAATAAAATTGGTGGATAACAGAATAATTGTATTTTCTTATTTACATGAATTTGTATTTGTATGAATATATCTATATATTTATATATATTTATTTATTTGGGTATTAAGGGTTTCATCTCTAAGTAATATAATATTGAATTGGATTAAAAAAATTGAGTTAAACCCTATCTTAACATTATTTTTTTAATTATTTATTTCTTTTATTTTCATTTTTAAGAAATTCAATAAATAATACTATATAATATAATATAATATAATATACAATATTATTATAATATAATATAAAATAATATATATTATATTATCATATATAATATAAAATTCTAAAAAACATACAAATTAAAAACAATACACCATTAAATAAATTTATTCATCTTCCTATACCTCAATATAACATGTTTAATAAATACAAATGTTTTAGGGAGCTTGTTCTCTTTTCTTATTCAAACCCCTTTCTTTTTTATTTTATTTTATAGATAGCTATATTTAATTTTTGGGTGGAGAGTGTTGGGTACATGGCTTGTATGAAGCCCACATGTAATGGCAGTCTTTTCTTTATCTAGTAACTACTACATCCTCTAACCGTAACGGTTGTCCAGCTACTGTGATCTCTTGGCTGGCATCTGAAAATTCCTGCGACGACTATTTTTGGTTGAGAGTTTGGTGTTTGAGAGAGTTTTAGTCTATTGTTTTTATCTATATAGCCAGAGTGTTGGATGTATGTAAGATACGAAGAACAGAGTTTAATAAAGATGGAGAATTCCCTGCTTGAGAGTGGACGTAGTCTATAAGACGAACCACTATAAAAATCTCTGTGTTCTCATCTGTGTGTGTTTTTATTTATTTCATTCACTGCTATTTTTCTTTCATTTTTCTACTGTCTTTCAATTTTTATAATTGGTATCAGAGCTTTGGTGAAGCAGCTCGGTGGTGAAGCTGGTTGGTGAAGCTGGTGAAGTATTTTTTGGAAGAATGGATGAAGTAGATATGGAAGAGAGTCCCAACTGGGATGATTGGGTTCAAGCTCTCATGTCTATGTGCCATGGCCATGAAGAGAGTCATGATGAAGTGGGAGCTATCCATCAGATGTTTTTGGATGAATTAAATGATGATGCTAATTCTATTATTGACCAGTTTCTTGGTATGTTGGAACCTGCAAGTGACATAGAGCAGATGCAAGTAATAAAAAGGAATGGTTATAGTTGTGAAGCTACGTGTGAAGCCAAGTTCTTTTATAACGGTTGGCTAGAGTTTATCAGAGAATATGCTATGTAAGAATGCTGCGTCAGTCCTCCTTTGTAACTGTAGTTTCTTGAAACTGTTTGTCTTCCACGGTAAAAGCCATATTCTATTGGCATCTTCTATATAGAGAGTTAGAGAGTTAGATGAAAAGGTGAGAGGGTGTATATGCTGAATGCCTATGAAAAACAAAGATTAATAAAAGTGAATCCCCCGCTCGTTGTGGATGTAGCCAAACATTTTGGTGAACCACGTTAATCTTTGTGTCCTCTGTTTTATTTCTGAGTGTGTGTTCTATTATTTCTATTTTTCTTTCATTGTTTTATTTTTGTTTAAATCAACAATTGGTATCAGAGCCTGGTGGAGAAACCTGGTGGAGAAACTTGGTGAAGAAGTTTGAGGCATGGAAGAATTTTTCAGAGCTTTGGATGAAGCAAATATGGAAGAGAGTCCCAACTAGGATGATTGGGCTCAATCTCTCATGTCTTGGTCATGTGGCTCTGAACTGAGCATGATGAAGTGGGAGCTATTCATCAGATGTTTTTGGATGAATTAAACGATGAAGCTAATTTTATTATTGAGGAGTTTCTTGGCATGATGGAATCTGGGAGTGACATGGAGCAGATGCATGAAATAAAAGGTGTTGTGGCTCAGCCTGAAATGAAGAAAAAGGTTAGATTTGATGATGCTCCTGTCTATTTGGCTGTTGTAGAGGATTTGCATGTTTTGGTAGAGGCTAAGAATCAGGATGTGATTTTACAGTATCACACCCATGATGTGCTAGCGGAGCATTGCTTGTCGATGGTGCCAGATGTAGAGGCCAGAGAAGTAAAACTGGTCAAGGCGGTGGAAGAAGTTAAGGCAGTGTCCGACAAACAAGTTGCTCCGGCAGAGTTAGTGGAAGAAGTTAAGCTGGTGGTGGAGGAATATGTCCCTCATGCTGAGCTAGAGGAGGTTTACCTCTGGGGTGTGCCTTTTCTTGAAGAGGACGGGCAGAGTGTTATGAGCACCACCAAGGTAAAAGATATTGGTTACCTAATGCATTTGTTGTATTTGTTGATTTCCTGTGCAGTTTGTGCAATTGAGAAGGGCTTGCTTAGCAAAGACGTGGGTGGTTTGAATGCCAAGTTGCTGCCCACACACCCCCAAGAGAGGAGCACTACAGAGGAGGGGAAGAGTGTGAGGAATTCTTTCACTTTTACAAAGAGCTTGTATTTTGTGTGGGATGCTACAAATCCTAGCTATGATAACTATAGTAACGTTGATGCTAATCCGTCATTTTGGTTGATGGAGCCTCCTATAGAAGAGCCACAATAGAAGAAAGTGGCAGCAGAGAAGCTTAAAACTGACGTGCTTTGGAGGAGGTTCATCCGGAGCTTTCTTGAACAAAATCTGGCGAAGCTAAAATCTTCGATGCGGCTGATGTAATTATACAAATGGAAATGTAGGGGATATCTCTGGGCACTTCTCTTTCTGATATAACTTGTCTTCAAGTGGGAGATTGTGAAGCTACATGTGAAGCCAAGTTCTTTTATAACGGTTGGCTGGAGTTTATCAGAGAATATGCTGTGTAAGACTGTTGCATCAGTCTTACATTATGGATGGTAAGAAAAATTCAAAAAAATTAGGAAAGGTTTGACATTATGGATGGGGCTAATTTTTTTTTTTTTTTTTCAATATCTTTCTTTAAAAATTCAAAATGTTGGTTGCAACTTTAGTATATTATAATGGACAAATAATTAAAAGGGACTCTTTAGTACCACCATGTTATAACCAAAACATATTAATTTATTTTCAAGGAACTCTGTCCCAAAACAACATAAATGGGAAGACCATTATTTTTGTATGCAATTTTGAAAGGAGATAGATGAATGATAACTGTGATGGGGATTGAGAAAGCCTGGAGCGATGATTCACCCACCACCATGAGGAAATATTCCACCGGGCACTGACTCATTACCAGAGGAGTAAACAATCCTGAGAATCTGAGCAGGTTTTCTTCCATAAGCCACTGAGAACTTATCACCTGCAAGAATGTTGCCTTTCACCTTTCCTTCTGCTCCCTGTGCTTTTTTCACAACCAATCCTTCATCCACTACTTGGGTGTGCCCAAGCCTGTTTCTCAGTGTGGAAAGTCTGTCTGTAAACTCAGCCACTGTGTATGGATATGGTTCCACCTTTGTCATCTTATTATTATACAACAAGCTGCAAATAACTGCATCTTGCCCTGATTCCACTTCTAGAAGACTTGCCACCAGTTGCATGAGAATGTATATCAATTTTAGTATTGAAGATATGATATTTCCACAGTTCATGACATAAGATTGTAGAGTTTCTGGAAAATAATTATGTTGCATCAATGTTTTGGATCACATTCCGTGATCCATCATCAGGAATATGATCCCAAACATCGCTGCAAAAACACTACAAACAATTACTTTCCTAAAATATACAATCTAATTTCGCTATATTTTGTGGGTAAAATAAACAATTTGATGTTTAAGAATAACGAGTCCTAACAATTATAATCAGCTAAAATGTTAACAATGGTGGTGCTTACTCGCTTTGCAGTTTCAGAGCGAAGATAGGCATTGGTGCCAACATAGCCTGTGAGGCCAACGTAGGGAATAACGTAGCTTGCAAGCAGATAATTGAGTGTTGGCATAGGGATCAAATGGAGGATTCAACTTTGTATTGAATGCAGCGTCGAAAACTTTGGCCAATTATTTGGCACTTAGATCCAGTTGAGGTCTTGGAAAACCCTTTACAGTTTGCTTTATAGCCCTGCATATTGATTTAAAAAGTTGAGAGAGAATCTAGACTGGCTGTGAGGTGTTGATTTAAAAAGGCCCCAAACAGGAAAAACTCTGCCTCCAAGTATTCCAAATTGAGAGGAAATTCAAGCAACTGTATTTCTCTATGCTGTATTTTCCCAGGACGGTATCCTCCATTCTGCGTGTGCTTCGCCTTCAACTCTGCTGCTCCCTCACTCACACACACAAACACCAGAAACTGTAGGCAAATCAAAGCAAAAAACCTGCAACATAATGCACTAGAACCCATTTTTCTTTTTTCTTTTTGTGTCCGATTATACAGGTATTGGTGAAACAAGTGGCCTTTATATATTAAAACCCAGTAAGCATCGTGTGTGATGACGTGGAGTGTGTTGCATGTCAAAAAAAAATGTTGAATGATCTGCGTTAATCAACTAATTAGGTCCAAATGTCTTTTCTCTTTAAATTTTTACAGGCGTTCCTACAGTCACAGCAGGGGTGGAGAATAAAAGCTGAAAGATTCCCTAATTTCTGTGTAAACAAAATAACAAATAACAAATAAGTTTCCATAACTTTAAAATATATAAATGGATGAACAACCATTAAGGTGCATAGTGGGGCATAAGAGTGGGGCACGTTGAGAGGCTAATTTTAGGTGTTAGCAAAGTTGAGTAAACAGATGGGAATCGGAAGAATGTCTTCTTAAATAAACAATATGCCAATGGAAGTTAAATAGAAAGCTACATTCATCTCTATTTATATTGCTCCTTAAGTTACTTTAATATCAAATTGGAGGATTTGGGGTGAGGTGAAACGGAGTAAGTTATTTTAATATCAAATTGGAGGATTTGGGGTGAGGTGAAACAGAGTGTGCTTTCCAAGAATCAAAAGTTAGCCCCATTAAATTTTTGAATTTTGTTGATATTTTTACTTCACATATGTAAATTTGTTGTGTTGTAACTCTTCTGGTTCTGCAACTTATCATGTTGAAACCAGAGACCCTGTAGGTTAGGTTACCAACTAGACACCATCTTCTCATGGTTCAATAATCAGTAATAAAGAAGATATCATACCACTTGGTAGCATTGAAGAGAGTTGAAGGCACCAACAGAATAGCATTGTAGAAATCATCAAAGGCCTGCAAGATTTTTTTTTTTCAAAAGGTATTTCATTTTAGTATAATTTCTTTTCATATTTTTACAATAACATTGTAGAAATCATCCAAGGCCTCCAAAAAAAAATAAATTTCAAAAGGTGTTTCATTTTAGTATAATTTCTTTTATAATGACATTGAGATATAATAAATATTGCTATTACAAGCACATCAGAATAATATATCACATTATATTACAATATATCACATTATATTATATTATAATATATTATAATATAATATATTATAATATTATATATGTTATTTTAAAGTGTCAAAATAGCAATTACAACAACATAGAGTAAAAATAGTTTAAAAAATCAATGCTTTTATTTTTTATAAAAGTATTCTAATTTTTTAAAAGACTTTCCACACTATAAAGAATTCTATTTTTTTTAAAAGATAGGACAAGAGTAAACATAATTATATTCTTTAATCATGTTATACATCATTTCTACACACACATATATATACCTTGTAATTTATTAAATCTATTTTGTTAATTTAACCATGTGCTTTCTTATTCTACCAGCGTATAGAATAAATATATTTTGTTCAATTTTAATACATAGATCTTGTGACATCATATATAATAGACCTAAAATAATTAAACTCAGATTATATGTGTAAACCCCACTAAGAAAATTGAGGTTTGTAGATCTCATATTGTTTTTGCAATCCTTTGTACCCTACAATTAAAATCTTGCTAAATATTTCATTTTCCTTGCTCTTAGCACCTACATGCATACAAATATCTCATTTTCTTTCCTCTTAGCACCTACATGCATACCATCTTCCTAATGAATCTGGGTGCTGCATTAAAAATGACATATGTACAACTAAACAATAAAATTTGAGAGCAACCCTCCATGCACACCAAGAAGAAGAAATTTGCACACCAAGAAAATTTGAATGACTTGAAAAAAAAAAAAAACAATAATGGAATGCACACCAAGAAGAAGAAATTTGAGAGCAACCCTCCATCATTCCATGCACACCAAGAAAATTTGAGTCACCTAAAAAACAATAATGGAGAAAATTAAATTAAGGTAGTGTAAAATTAGAGTTTTTATATGTTTTTTATACCATTTTAGCAAGTTTTGATATTTACTAAAATTAGAGTTCCACATCTCCCTATTTTATCTCACTTAAAATTAAATTAAAGTGGAGTAGTTAAATTAGAATTTTAGGGAAAGTTTTGTATGGTGTTTAAAATAGTTTTATAATTGTAAATTTAAAATTAAATTAATGTACAGTGGTTAAAGTCAAATGGTTTAAGCATCACTTAGTTAAATTAAAAATTAATAATGATAGGTAAAACATATATGGTGTATATAATATATATCAAATTAAATATGATTATTAGTAGAGGTTTTGTATAGAATAAGTTTAGGCTATATTTTAAACAAAGTATAGGTTATGGTGTTATTAGAATAGTTACATATAATATGTTAAAATGATAATAATGAATTTAATATTAAAGTATACAATATTTATTTTAAAATTTATAGTTATGTTTAATAAGATTGTGGGTCTTACCACATGGTTTATTTTGAAAAGAATTAGAAAAAACAATAGATTTTATATAAAAAATAACTTTATTTTATTTTATTAAGTAACGAAAAGAATTACTTTATTCATTTTTATTAAATAAATTAGAAAAAGCAATAGGTTTTATATAAAAATTATTTTATTCATTTTATTAAGCAACCATATCCCTACATTGTAGAAAATAGATTCCTTAATTGGTGGAGTGTCATTTAATTTAAATTTATCAAGTATTTATATTTTAATTTAAATGTAAATGTAATTATGTTAAAGAGAAATCAAAATAAAATAAAATTGAAGAAGTATGCTAAAAAACAACAAATGAAAAGAATAGGAAAACCAATAGGATTTATATGCTATTTTAGGGTTATTAAAAAAATTACTTTCACATATTACATTATTTAAAATTTAATTTAATTTTTATTTAAATCCTTATAAAATACCTAATTCATTTCTTGGTTTCATGGGTCATTTTAAGTAAGGTAAAATTTAATTTAATTTTTATTTAAATCCTTATAAAATACCTAATTCATTTCTTGGTTTCATGGGTCATTTTAAGTAAGGTAAAATTTAATTTAATTTTTATTTAAATCCTTATAAAATACCTAATTCATTTCTTGGTTTCATGGGTCATTTTAAGTAAGGTAAAATTAAATAGATTTATTTGTTATAAGTTTGCACTTATATTGTAAATTTAAATGCAAGGATTTAAAATTAACAAGTACTAATAAAAAGAAGCTACTTAAAAAATTACTGGCTATGTATTTTTAACTAGCATACCTATATTTAAAAAATATATCTAAATTTACCACATAGGTGGAAATAGGTGCCTCGAGAAGGATATCTCTTGGCGTACTTTAGATATATTTTTAAAATATAGGTATGCTAGTGGTAACTACATTTTCTTTAGCATTTAGTATTGGTAGTGAGTTTTGAAAAAAAAAATCTAATTTTTTTCTATTTTATTAAATGAAAATGAAATTCTCAATATTGTTCATTAAATATTTTTATTTTAATTATGAAGTATTATTTATTTAGAGTTGTGTTTGAGCCAATAAGATTGGAAGGAATATCATTAAATCAAGATTGAAAGGATTATCATTAAATTAATTTTGTCTAGAGATTTTAGAGATTTTATAAAGTGATTTTGATCATTGGATGCTATTTTAAAGTTCAATTGTCTTTTCTCTTTAAATTTTGGTAACTACATCTCCTTTTAACATTTATTATTGGTAGTGAGTTTTGAAAAGGGGATTAACAAACTTTACTTTTCCATTTATTTCTATCACTTACCTAAATATCTTTTAATAATTCTTTTTATTACATCAATAAGACTTTATGAAATTATTTTTATTTGTCGGGGTTGCCATCAATACTCAAAGCACCCATATGATATATTCACATGATATATTCACTCTATCCACATCAATGACAATAGATAGAAACAATATCAGGTGAGTGTGATGCTAATACTATTGCTTTGGGAACATCAAATAAAAGAATAAAATATTAAAAGTGGTATACACATGAATATCAAATAAAAGAATAAAATATTAAATATGTTATAGTCATGTGACCTAATAATAAGAAAAAACAAGTGCCACGCAGTGGCCAGTACCTATAGTGTTGTAATTATAGCATGTGTTTTAGTTGTAATTTTTTTCTTAGATTAAATATTTGTTGTATAGACAAGTTGCATTCTAATTAGCTAAATTAACTAGTTGAATACAAGATCTTGGAAAGACTAAAATTACATTGTAATTAGCTAAATTAACTAGTCGAATACAAGATATTGGAAAAACTAATTACAATGACAATGACAATGCATTGCAGAATGTATTGTTCCCCATTCTAGCATGTGTTGTACTAGGGTTGATGTGTATGTTAGATGGATCTACCTGCTAGTTTCTCTTTCATGGCTCTCATGATATATAATATTCAGGATGTGAATATCAAGTTCAAAAAAATGTCCTTCTGGCAATGATTTGGACATGAATATTGATATTGGGATACTATGGATATGGATATCTGGGATATGCAAAATGTCCATCTGGACATATGCATATGAATATGGATACTTGGGTATGTGAAATGTCCCTATAGATATGTGCATGGGTCAAGATATCTGGGATATGGATATCCAGTAAAAAACACCTGAAGACATTAATTCCTTTGATTTTACCTTTATCCACTAACTTTATGTTCTCTGGAACTATGGCCTTCTTAGTTATCAATGAATTTTAACCTTTTGAAACCTTTGTGTTTTGCCTATGTTTCTATTCTTGACAAAAGTTCAATTTTAAGAATGTTGCCTCTCTTTGTTGTTTATCGAAAAATCTTAACAAGTACGAACTAGCTTTACTTATCAATGTTGTCAGCAAAATCATAAAATTACTAACTATGGCTTGACTTAGGTTTATCAATAAATCCATAGTTTCACAAACTTTCTCTTGTTTTAGGTTTCCATAAGCAAATCTTACAAAATCAGAACTTTAGCCTTATCTGGGATATGTATATCGACAAAAGTATGAAATTCAAAACTTTAGCCTGATATGTGGTCTTAGGCTTTATTGAAAAAATTATAAAATTTGGACCTTGCTCTTATCTTAGGCTTTATCGACAATAATTAGGGATTCCAAACTATGTTTTATTTCAGTTTATCAGCAAAAGTTATGTTTTATGAACTTTTGCCTTTTGGCCTTTACTTATCAGAGAAATGTGCCAATCCCATTCACCATGCCTTGCTATTGGCAAAAATTAGATTTTACAAACCTTGCCCCTTTCTTAATCTTATTGGCAAAAAAATGAATTTTATGAACTTTTATCTCTTAGGCTTATCAGTAAAAGTTAAGGATGACGAACCATGGCTATTTTTCTCTTTATCGGCAAATGTTCCAATTTGTGAACTTTGCCCATGTTCTATGCTTATCGACAAAAGTGGTGGATTAAGAACTTCCCTCATAACCATTTATCAGTGAAAGTACAAATATGTGAACTATGCCTTGTTATTGGAAAGTACGGGGATTTCAAAACCTATGAACTAGTTCTAAAACCTTAGGTTCTTCCAATGGTAGTTTTCTCAATAAGGCTTTGCCTTAGAAAAAATTCAACATTTTGTTTCAAACACATGTCGATAAAAAGAGGAATATCCAAACTTAAGCCTATCAACGATTCTATAGAATTCAGAACCTTTGATACTTGTTTGGAAAATCAAAGTTATGTTGATCGAGGTTCTGCTGATAGACTTTCTCTTGACAAGGATTTTGCCTTAGCTCTTTTTTTAAAAAATGCTTTCACTGGCAATAATTAGGGATTCTGAACTATGTTTTACTTCAGTTTATTGGCAAAAGTTATGTTTTATGATCTTTCACCTTTTGGACTTTACTTATTAGCAAAATGTGCCAATCTCGAAGCATACCTTGCTATTGGCAAAAATTAGATTTTACGAACCTTGCCCCTTTCTTAAGCTTATCAACAAAAAATGAGTTTTATGAACTTTTATCCCTTAGGCTTATCGGTAAAAGTTAAGGGTGACGAACCGTGGCTATTTTCCTCTTTATTAGCAAATGTTCCAATTTGTGAACTTTGTCCATGTTCTATGCTTATTGGCAAAAGTGGCGGATTATGAACTTCCCTCATAACCATTTATCAGCCAAAGTTCAAATATGCAAACTATGCAGGTGGTTATTAGCACATCAAGAGATTTCAAAACCTATGAACTAGTTCTAAAACCTTAGGTTCTTCCGATGGGAGTTTTCCTAATAAGGCTTTGCCTTAGAAAAAAATCAACATTTTGTTTCAAACACGTGTTATTGGTAAAAGGAGGAATATCTAAACTTAAGCCTATCGACGATTCTATAGAATTCAAAATCTTTGAAACTTGTTCAGAAAACCTAAGTTCTACCGATCAAGGTTTGACTGATAGACTTCTCCCGACAAGGTTTTTGCCTTAGCTCTTTTAATTGTTTCTTGACTTCTCCTGACAAGGAAGCAGCCAAAAAGAAAAGAAGATCATTGGAAGAGCCCAACAAATGGCAAAATCTTGATCTCAAGACTCAAACACACAATGACCAATAGGTCACAATTATGTCACTTGTTTGAATCCTCTAAAATCTCATGTGGCACACCCAACACCTCAGTTTGATTACTCGATGTGTATTTACATGTACAACTAAAGTGAACCAAACAAATACATTGTATGCATAACCCAAACACACTATTCCACAAGCTTATTTTGTAAATATTGTCAGAAACCCCCAAACCTTGAGCATATAAATCCATCAACACTTTAATTCTTGCAAAACCACATCATTTCCGCACATGTTTCTACAATATCTACATTTAATCTTAGTTCCTTGAAACCTTACTTGAACACCATTAATATTAGAAGTACATAGTATGAAAGCAATGTGTAGCAATTAGGACGTTATTCCCAAAAGTGGTAGTTACTAAGAAGGATACAAGAATACGGTTACACTAGCGATTCTATATCCAAATGTTGAAGATGAATTATAGGACATGGTTAAAATGTTCATATGACTTCAAGTGAAGCATATGATTTATCTGGTTCTAACAAAAAGATGAAATAGTCACCTATCTGATACATTGGATGATTGTGCAATAAATTGGTTGTATGGAATGCCTATCTTCTTTGGAAATTGAGCTTTTTAATGGCTAGACCAAAAAAGGAAGCAAAGCCAATAGGGATGCAAACAATCACCAATGCTACAATTTCCAGAAAGTCATGTCTCATCCCAAAATAATTCTTTATGAATTAGGACACCACCACTTTCCCATTTGTTGTTTCCATCTCTATATCCACATCGGCAAGCCGTGATGCAACCAAACCATAGAGTGTCCAAGAAATAGGTGTCACCCAATTGTACCATCTCCACCACATAGGCATTTTCTGGTTCAAAGAAAACAAATTTGATTGTATTACTAATCATCATGGCTTGCTGCTATACATTTTAAAAAGTTTAGTTTAAATTGTAATATATAAAATTTGTCTCAACAAAAGTTTTAACATGGCCTTACAGGTCAAGAAATGATGAAGCCACAAAAGAGGTTCTATGTAGAATAAAATGCAAATGCAATGATTGCCACAACATGGAAGTTTGGAGTCATGGCAACTATCATCATTCTGAAGAAGGTGAAGTATAGAAAAGTGAAATACATGAAAAAGAGGAACTAGAAAAACTTAACTGTTGTCCATTCAAATGTTATCATGGAATAGACCAAGATGGAAAAAACTATAGACTGTACAAGAATATAAGGGACCTCAATTGCCACCTGCATCAATAAATAATAAGAGGATCATCTCATTAATCTGAGGTTGCATGGTTGAACATCATTTGAGAAGGTGACAGTGACAGAATTTAGAGTACCTATCCAAAGGCATAACAGAATGCTGAATACATTCCAGTAGCTCTTTCTCTATGGAAGACAATCTGTTCCACATCAACCATAGGTTGTACACTGGATGCATTGTTTATTCCAAGAAAAAGTACAGAACAATACATTGCTCTTGAAATATTGAACAAATCTTGTTAATTGCCTCTACAAAAACAAATTATACAATGTTTACAAAATAAATTGCCAGTATGATAGGTGAGAGCTAAATTGGAACATGTAGTCTTGCAGAAGAACTCTGATCAATCACAGCAAAGGTGTAAAACACAAATCTAGTGATTGCAAGTGCATATTGGAAAATCTAGACTATTGTGCGAGTGAAAAGAGCATCTAACCTTTTTTTTCCAAGGTCCCAAAAGATGCTCCCAAAGAGCAAGGCAACCATTGTGCTAAAGAGAAAATGCACGACAACATAGTGTGGATTTTACCAATATGACCAATACTGCTTCCAAAGGCATGCCATGCACTAAACTAGGAAGGACTGTGTGTACTATGTTAGAAAATTTTTAAATCTTGAATGAATGTTTTACTTGTTATTCATCTATCTTCATTCTAAATTTCTTCCACCTATAAAACATAACTCACCTGAAAATAGTACTGCGTGTTTGATTTTCAATGAGATGTCTTCTTTTCTTTTCTTTTGAGATTCGTCCTGTGGCAAAACAAAGCCACAAATTAATATTATTTACTTTAGTCACTAAATAAACAAATTAAACAGTCCTCAATTTGTAAAATCTATATTTATTTATAAAAAATAAATATTAATATATTATAGTGATGAAAATATAAATTGAACTAGCTAAAATTTATCAAACCCATAATATCCCAGGTCTATAAAGTAAAAAAATTAATTGGCACTCAAACTAAGAAACCCAACATGAATTTTAAAATGATGATATGCCCCATACTTTTATGCATCCTAGTATAATAACTTCAACATAGGGGAGTTTTCTTTCACTGAAGTGCATGCATGCTTATTATCATACTAAAAATTTATTTTTTAATGAAAACTTTAAATCTTGAACAATATTGAAAATTTATCCCATGAAATCTTTAAATCTTGAATGAATGTTTTACTTGTTATTCATCTATCTTCATTGTAAATTTTTTCCTCCTATAAAACATAACTCACCTGAAAATAGTACTGTGTGTTTGATTTTCAATGAGATGTCTTCTTTTCTTTTCTTTTGAGATTTGTCCTGTGGCAAAACAAAGCCACAAATTAATATTATTTACTTTAGTTACTAAATAAACAAATTAAACAGTCCTCAATTTGTAAAATCTATATTTATTTATAAAAAATAAATATTAATATATTATAGTGATGAAAATATAAATTGAACTAGCTAAAATTTATCGAACCCATAATATCCCAGGTCTATAAAGTAAAAAAATTAATTGGCACTCAAACTAAGAAACCCAACATGAATTTCAAAATGATGATATGCCCCATACTTTTATGCATCCTAGTATAATAACTTCAACATAGGGGAGTTTTCTTTCACTAAAGTGCATGCATGCTTATTATCATATTAAAAATTTATTTTTTAATGAAAACTTTAAATCTTGAACAATATTGAAAATTCATCTCATGAAATCTTTAAATCTTGAATGAATGTTTTACTTGTTATTCATCTATCTTCATTCTAAATTTTTTCTTCCTATAAAACATAACTCGAATGGAAATAGTATTGCGTGTTTGATTTTCAATGAGATATCTTCTTTTCTTTTCCTGTGAGATTCGTCATATGGCAAAACAAAGCCACAAATAAATATTATTTTCTTTAGTCACTAAATAAACAAATTAAACAATCCTTAATTTGTAAAACATATTAAACAAAATGTTAAATAGTACCACTAAACACAGAAGTTCAATAGTACCAGTAAACAAACATAAAGAGAGCTCACAAAATCTATTGTACTTCTACACTTCAATTCTTAGCTCTCTGTTCATAACAATTTGTTTTAAATAATCCCATAATTTCAGAAAGATAACTAACTTTAAACCGTTTTGTTCTTACTCTTAAACATAGCTTAAAATGGTTTTGTTCTTACTCTTAAACATAGGTTAAAAATTAAATAATCATATAAATATAAATATTACACAATATAATATATTAATATTTAGATCTAAAATATATTAATATTTAATACTTATATACAAATATATATTGAAATATTTCATTTTTACTATAATATAACATAAATATAAATACAATAATCATAATTCCATTTATTTGTATAATAAATAATTTGATATAAATATTAATGTTAATATATTATTAATTATATTGTTCTATTTTTTTTGTTGTATATACCCTGATAAGGGACCAAGGATCCATCCAAAATCAGGGATTAGCCCTCATGATTGTCTGAAATTGTCTAAGGAACTATCTAACAACATACCAGACATATTCATATATCCAAAAGAGGGGGGTAAATTACATGGCCCTCCCTCGATACATAGTCTACAAAGAAACAAAAACTAACTGAAACTAAACATACCACCTACTCATCTACCTGGCTTGTGAGGTCCACCATGTACGCTTCTTCATTGCACCCACACTTGTAATGAATGCACTCTTTGTCTTCCACCTTGACACTCATCTGCTCAGCCATTCTTTCCAGCATCTTCCTCTACTGCACCTATCCCATCATCAAGTTGTGAATGTGATTCATCACAATTCCTTGGTTTGTCTTGGCTTCCTTGGAAACCTCAGCTAAGACTTCATGTACCAGAATGGAGGCAGCCACAATTGATGACATTGAAGTGAGCGTGAGTGACCGTGTCGTGCTAAAAAATTTCCACCTCCCTGTAATCATCCCTGGATCCAATAGAAACTTTGACATTTCCTCCCTGATCTTGGCTTCGTCCTGCCCATCGACCACCTTCTCCATAGAGAGAATCTTGCCTACCCACTTCTTAAGGAGAGGGTTTTTAATCTCTGCATCCACTAGTGCCACAAAACCCTCCAAAGCTTCATCCCCTGTGATCTTGGCCTTCCTCTTTCGAGGGATATATGGCCTCCTTTTCAAATGTCCCACTGAGCTACTAGCCACCTTACATTGAATCTACCTATGACGGGGGAAAGGAAAGGTATCCTTCTCCTTTCCTTTGGCACTACCCTCACCACCCATCACACTGCCTACAACCTCTCTACCTTTCATTTTGTCAAAACCAATAGAAGACACTAGAAACTTGGAGAACTCACCTACCTTGAAATGCGGAAACTGAAGGCATGTAACATCCCACTCCTCGCTCTTGCCATGTGAAAGCATGATGTAGCCACCTTATCCTCTACCAGTTCCCACACTCAAAATATTGAGAATCAAAAACTAGCAGTTTATTGAACTTGCCCATTATTAGGCAGGTGCTCCTTGATATTAAATTGGATCAAGCTAAGTAGATCAACTAGATTTCTTACTTTCAGTTGACCCTCTCCAGCCCTACTCCTATCCTCTGCATCAATTCCTTAGTTGGCTACCCAACCCGCTACCTTATTTCCTGCCCTTTTTATGTGAGAAGCTTTGAACCCATTGAACCATCTCGAAAGATACCTAATCTCTGCCATAACTTGCTCTAACCTCCAATTTCTTGACACTTCTTTGTTAACCAGGTATATTACCAACTTCAAATCTCCTTCAACCCAGAGTTTTGTCCATTTTTTTCCTTTAGCTATCGCTAGACCCTCCTGGAACTCACTAGCCTTCGCTAAATTATTAGTATCCAAACCTAGGTCCAAGGAGAAATATCCCATAGGCTAGCCACCCTCATCTCTAAGATCCCACCTCCACCTACCTTACCTAGGTTTCCTCAAGCTGCACCATCAAAATTGAGCTTAATCCAACCACATTTAGGCAGACCATCTAACCAACCTTACACTATGATCTTTTGAGCACCAGATATCCACGCAACCCAGCCATCTAAATCTAGGCCACTTATTGGCCCAAATTGTTTCCACTTCCCCCACTAACCAATCCTTTTTTTTCCTATTTTCTCCTAATTCACTAATAACACTTTCGATTTGATCCCACACCCTATTGGCTCCTCTTTCTTGGTCACAAAAGACTCTTCTGTTACTCTCAAGACAAACATTTCAAATCAAGAGAACACAAAAGACTTCCTAAATCATTCTCAACCCTTTTCTTTTAATTTTGATATTCCAACTCTTTAACAACATCTTTCCATCCCTTGGGGTGGCCCAAGCTAACTTCCATTGACTGAGAAATTTGCCCCATAGCTCCTGAACAAAGGTGCATGTTAAAAAGATGTGATTGCCATCCTCATTGGCCTCCTTACACAGAGCACACCTAGAAGGTCCATTTTCCCCCAACTTAACCAGCTTGTCCCAAATCAGAGCTCTACCCTTCCAAGCGATCCAGAGAAAGGCATTCACTTTAGGCACTCCCTATTTGCTCCAAATCCACGAGGCTATGAAAGGGTCCAAAATGGTGCCTCAATAAAGGTATTTGTGGTAGACTTCCTTCACTGAGGTCCTACCTTCCCTGTTGAACTGCCACATCCGCCTATCTTCCTCCTCTCAGAAAGGTACCTTGCTGATTGGATTGAGAATTTCATTCCATCAAATTTTATCTCCCCCTTCCAATCCTTCTAGAGTCTTCCATGCCTATTTTCCTTCTTGCTTTTCCTTATAATCCATTACCAGACTTCTCACTTTGGGTTCTACCAAAGAATCCATTTGGGCAAATTTAGTCTTGGATGAAAGGGGCTTGCCTTCTATCTAGGGATCCTTCCAAAACCTAACCTTGGCCCCTAATCCGACTTTCATCACTAGATCAGGCATTAGAATTCTAGAGCTGAATTTGATGAAATTCCAAATACCTGATCCAAAAGGTAAAACAATGTTTTCATTGTAAAGAAATTCTACTTGATTTTGTAGATACTTAGCTTGAAAAACTCTACTCCACAATCTGTCCTGCTCATCATAAACTCTCCACCCTAATTTTGCTCCTAGAGCTTTATTCATATTTTTGAGATTTTGAAACCCATGTCCACCCATCTTCTTAGGCTTGCAAGCCTCATCTCACTTGACAAGGTTGTACTTGAACCTATCTTCAGTGCCCCTCCAAAGAAAGATTCTTTGGGATTTTCTAAAGATTTTTCCACCTTGCTAGGAATCTTGAAAACTGACATAGTATTTATGGGGATGGCTTCTAATGAAGCCTTGATCAAAGTGATTCTACCTACAAGAGATAACCATTTCCCTTTTAATGAGGCCAATTTGCCTTGGACATTGTCCACCACCTTCCTCCATTCCTCTTTAGAGGCTCTATTGCTCACTAGCGATAACCCTAAATAATTGCTTGGGAGGTGTCCAATTTTGAAGCCTAAAATTCTTTGCACCTCTAAAGCATTAGGACAGTTTTCCTTGAGGAAGAAGATACAAGGCTTACTTGGATTGACCTTTTGATTGACAACCTTCTCATAATCTATGAGGATTTTCTTCAACTCCGAGGCCTCCCTTGTCATAACTTCACCGAAGAGTAAGGTATCATCTACAAATTGGAGATGTGTAAGATTAGGGCAACCACTTGAAACCTATAGATCTCTACTCTTTCCTTCAAACATTGCCTTCTTCAGAGCATAACTTAAAGCTTTAGTCACAATCAAGAAGAGAAAGGGAGATAAGGGTTCTCCCTATCTCAAAGCTCGCCTTGCCTGAAAGAAGTCTGTATCTCTTCCATTGATAAGGACCGCATATTGAACTATGGAGATACATATATGGATCCATTTGCACCAGGCCTCCTTAAACCCTGACCTCTTCATGATTGCTATCAATAAGTCCCAAGAAACTCTATCGTATGCTTTATTCATATCCAACTTTATAATCATTCCTTCCTTATTTTTTCCTTTGATGGAATGAACTGTTTCATGCGCTAGAACAACCCCATCAAGGATTTGTCTCCCCTTTAAGAATCCACTTTGTTCTTAGTAATTAGACCCTCTAGGCATGCTTTTAGTCTAGAGGCCATTGCCTTAGCAACTACATTGTAGATCAAATTGTAAAGCGAAATTGGTCTATACTCATCAAAGTATTTAGGGATTTTTACCTTTGGGATAAGGGAAAGGAAGGTCGAGTTCGAAGCACTCATCATGGCTTTCCTAGCCCTACATTCTTCCACTGTCTACGAAACATCATCTACCACCAAATCCCAGAACTTATGGAAAAAGCTAGCCTGAAATCCATTAGGGCCATGGGCCTTTAGAGCCCCTAATGAAAAGGTTGTGAACTTGATTTCTTCCTTGGAGGAGGGGGCATCAACTTTGCATTCATGGCTTCATCAACGAGTTGTGGAATATTAGCCAAGCATTCATTTTGGGCCTCTATGTGTGCATCTTCAACATTCCCAAGCAGATTCTGAAAAAATCTCTTGCCCTTCTCCCTAATGGCTTCTATATCCTCTACAACTGAACCCCCCAGCAAAACTAGTTTCAAAATCTTGTTTTAATTTCTTCTTATGCTTATGGATAGATGAAATTTTTTTGTGTTATTATCCCCTTCTTTTGTCCACTTGACCCTAGATTTTTGCAACCAAAAAATTTCCTCCATACAAAGTATCCTGTTAAGCTCATCCATCTTATCTTTCTCTAGATCTCTAGATATCAGAGAGAATCCAATAGTGGAGATTTCTTTTTCCACCTTAGCCAATTCTTCTTTAGCTTTGATTTTGGAAGCAAATAGGTTGCCCATAACCTTCTTATTCCATTCCTTTGCCTACTTTTGAACTTCCAAAAGCTTCTTGTAAATTACATATCTCTTGTTCCCTTTTACATCTAAATTCCACCAACCTTCCAAAGCTTTAAAGAAATCCAGGTGTTCCTACTAGAAAGCCTCCATTTGGAAAGGGATACCTTTCAGTCTTTGACAGACTGAGCTAACCAATCTAATTAGCCAATGATCCGACCCCCAAATTCACACACCTCTGAGAAGAAGTTGACTGGCTCCAACAACCAATCTGAATTGATCATAAATCTATCTAACTTGCACATGATATTGTCTTCCCCTATCCTTTTGTTTGACCAGGTAAACCATCCTTCCTTAGGTTTGATATCAACCTGGGAAAGTTCTTCACAAAACTTCTTGAATCCATTCAAACCCAAAATCCCTAAGGCTCTACCTCCTTTTTTGTCTTCCAGAGCCAAAATTGCATTGAAATCTCCCCCAACAATCCACTTTTCATTAGGCCTATGAGACCTGAAATGAACCAATCAATCCCAACATTTAACCCTATCTCCTTCCAAATTTAACCCATGAACATTTGAAATCAAAAGCCTCTTAGAACCCTGCACATGCATTAACTCTACTATGATCACATGGTTGTCTCCAGAAATTTATGTTCCGACAAATCTAGATTTATTCCAAGTAATCACTAATCCTCCTGCCATGCCAACTGTACTTATTGCACAACCTTCTGCAAATCTCCAAATCATGTTCAAAAGATTAATCATATCTTCCTTCCCCAACTTAGTTTCTTACAATAAACATACATCTGGTGCTTCTATCTCTATCAACCGCTTAACCAAGTGGCACTTCTCTGGGCCATTCAAGCCACGGACATTCAAACTTATTTTATTCATCTCTTAAGGGGCGTCTGGGAGTACTCACCCCCTTTCTTAACAAATTTGTTCAGAGTTTCCTACATTCCTTTGCCAATTTCAAGCAATGCTATGTTTTTAGCCTTGCTAGCATCCATTTTCCTACCCCTAAGGGAGGGTCCCCTGGTGTCCATCATTATGTTTTGTTTACCTCTCCACTCTTGGTTTGAATCTTCCATTCATTTTCTTTGACCTCTAATTCCACCTCTTCATCTGAGACCTCATACCCCTAGCACTCCTCTTTTGTGAGTTTGCCTCCCACATGCACATTAGGGCATTGTATAGGAATGCTATTGGATTTAGTTATAATTCCGCTCATGATAGTCTTTCCTCCTACCAAGGCCCTGTTTTCAAGGATCTGGTCCGAAGTAGTTGGTCCTTTGTTTTCTTCTTCATCTTCCTTTTCCGATGGAGCCACAAGAACTTCCAAAACCTGGTTAACTTTCAGGTTGCTATGAATCTTTGATTCATTCACCTTGACCCCTGCTTCTGGAGGGGGCTCTAGAATCTTTTAGGACAAAGAATCACCCTTGAATTTTGTTGAATTTTTATCTTCCACATTCTTGTCTCTAACACATGCCTTCACAATGCGCCCTATTTTCCAACACTTGAAGCACCTAATCAGAAGACACTCATAGTCCAATTCCTAGAGCCACAGTCCAATAGCTGAGGACAGCTTGATTGAATGCCGAATTGGTTTACTCAAATCCAAATACACATATTCTTGCATATGTCACCAGTTTTCCTTGCTGCGAAGCATCTAAACATGTGATGTAAGCTCCCAAAGAATTGCTAATGAGCTTGAATATATCCTCCATCCATAACTCTTGTGGCAATTTATACATTCGGATCCACACTAGGGCTTTCTAAAGCAATTCCTTGTGGGGGTCAAAACCAAGTTCTCACACCTAAATATACAACCCAAAATTACCCATAAACCATGGCCCTCCCTTGAGAATATTATCTCTCTCAAATTCAGATTGGAATATGACCTACAAAAATGCTAATGCTAGGAAGCTCACTTTAGATTTTGCCCCAAGCCATTTACGCTCAATCCAATCCTTGATTCTTTTCATCAACGACCAGATTCCAACAAATTTAGCAATAACTACGTTCTTCCTTAATTTTTCCACCTTTGAATTCAGGAGCTCATTGAGAACCGCCAAAACTAGGATGTCTTCTGAAATCTAAAGATTGACATTACCAACTGAAATCCAATTTTTGCTTGAATCGTTGCGACTAGCTTCTTCCTCTAGCAACAGGACCTCCAACGCAACTTCTCCTTCATCCTTCCCTCATTCTCTCTCTTCCACCTTCACTTGCTTTACTTTTTTCACTTCCATCTTCTTCTAACTCATTCAGCTATATATATTTTAGTTGTAATTTAGTTATTATATTCTTCTATTCAATACAAATTAAACAAACATATTAATATGAATATAATATTACAAATATATTAATATTTAGATCACTATAGTATTTTAATTTAGTCACTCATAATTTAATCAAACAAGTTAATTTGTTAGTATTGACACCTCCTCACTTCTAACGGGATTTTTCTCCTCAATTTTAGGTGTTTGTTTCACATTAAGATCACTACAATATTTTAATTTTTAATATTTATACATAAAAGAATAAAATAGCTATACAATGGTGAAAACTAAATAATGATATTAATATGAATATTATATCAATATAAATATACAATTTTTGTTATAATATTGCATAGACTTTAAGAAAAAAAATTATTTGTTTAAATTAAAAAAATTATTTGTTTAATAACCAAAAATTATGTGTTTCATAACCAAATTCTCACAACAATTTACTCACTCATAATTTAATTAAACAAGCTAATTTGTTAGCATTGCCACCTCCTTGCTTCTAACTGGATTTTTCTCCTCAATTTTAGGTGTTTGTTTCACTCAAAATAGTATTTCTGCAAAATCCGCCCTTAAGAGGTCATTTTTTGAGATAATCACAATAGAGATCAACCATTTTCCCAATAATTTTTGTTAAAATTTTCTCATGTAGACTTAGGAAAAATTAAAATTTGTCCAACATGAAAAATAATACTTTGTTTTGATTGGTTTACTATAGATAGATTAATCACTAGAAAAGAAAAAACTCATTGCAATAGTACTGTCAAAGGCATGTACTAATAAAGGTTACTTAACTTATAACATAACTTTAGTGAAAGGGAATAGGAAAATAGAACTTCTTAATTGCTCATTTATGAATTTGATCCAAGAGAAGTGGATAAAATTATAAAAGCCCAATCATTAAAAAAATCTGTCATTTGTGCATTCTTGAAATTAGTTCACCAAGTGATCAGACACCCCATATCACCTTCTTTAACAATTTTATGGATTAATGGTATGATCAAATCTCCAAAGGGTTATATTAGGAAGGCGGTTACAAGTTTTGAAAATTTTCACAATAGTATCACAAGTTTGAACTCTAGTCTACATGTATCTCCCACGCATTCTCATTTAAATGGTGTGCATGCATGCAAAATAATGTATATGTAATCCTACAAAAGTAGGAGGAGGAGTGTCTTTGAACAATGTTGACATAAATTCCAAGAAATTCATTTGGCTCCCCTCATTATTGTTACCTTATTTTCAAATTTTTCTAAGTCATTCATATGATAGGGCATTGTTCTACCTTTATTATTTATTATTTGTGCCTTCATTTTAAGTCGCAACCCCTTAATCTGTTAGGAACCCATGTTTAGCCCTTATCTTTACTTTGTTAGTATATTGTTGCTGGATGCATATGCTTTGTAAGTCATCCCGTGAGTATATAATATATTATCCCACATTCATGGGGAGTAATAGTTGTTTAGATTAGACTTAGTATATAAGTACGTGTTGAGGCCAATGAAGGCATCCACGAATTTATTGTATTGAGCTTGCTCAAAGGAGGTTGCCCCCTCGAAGTGGCCTACGATCAATAAATTCTTTCTGTGTTTCTGCTCTTTCTGTTATTTCTTGCATTTTTCATTATATTGTTGCAGGAGGTTACTCTCATCTGGTATCAAAGCACCTTCTTGGGTTCGCTGGGTGGAATTTTTGCCAAAATTTTTTTTTGCAATGGCCTCTAGACACTGTGATTATTACAGTAGTTCTTTTTTCTTTGCATCTGTATTGTTCATTTCAATTGCAGGTTCGGATCAAGGAATAATCCCTATCCGCTTAACTATGGGAAGTACCTGGGCATAGCCCTAAAACTCATTGAGGAGTACCACAAAACCCCAAAGTAGCTAGCCCATTGAGAGGACCTACTAGTGAAAAGGACAATGACCCCTACCTGATTGACTAGTTCCCATCCGTGAGGTAAACCAAGAGCTGTCGTTTGTGGCAAAGCAATTATCAATTTTACCTGAGCCATGGAGTGAGGGGTACTGCCCCAATACGCAAGCCGTTAGACAACATTGGTAGCTGAGTGAATCCCCTAAACCTTTAGGAAGCCGAACATACTTGGGGCCCATATCTATTGCTAGCTAAAAAATTACAAATTGCATCTGTCCAGAGCCATTGTAGATCATTTCCAGAAGAAAAAAAAAGTAAAAAAAATTCTATTTTTTCACCATATCTTCCTTGCTTTAGCTCCATTTCCTCTAAAAATTCACTAGAACCCCTGAAATTCCATTATGCATATTTCCTTCGTTGAGGACCCTATCTCAAATTCCACTTATCGAAGCCAAAAATTTCACATTTGTCAATTTTTAGGGTTTGCCATAACTTCTTTGATTCTCACCCAATTGCCTTCAAATTTTACCACAGTGTTCATTTCCTATTTCTGCTCCTTTATCCCTCTTGGACAAATTTTCCCATTCTTTCACCCCACTTCTGAAATCCCCATTTCCTGCTTCCCTATCCCTTAGAAAGTGTCCAAAACCTAGTCAAACCTCAATTACCTATCAGAGTTTTTCCCAAATCTAAATTTTCCTTTACTAAAAAAGTTTCTCTTTTTGTTTTTCTACCCATTCCAAAAAAAAAAAACTCCTAGTTATGGTTGTCACCCGCGTAGGAGAAAAAACATGGAGGATGAACTTGTAGCCCTTAAGACCAAACTCCAAGATCTAGATGAAAAAATTCTCATCCTCAATCTTCAGTATTCAGCCATGAACAATAGACGGCAGCCAGAGTCTTCTGCAGACACTGGATTCTCTTCTTCTAGCAATTTTCATGGGCCGAAGCTTGATTTTCCTCGCTTCAATGGTGATGATCCGACTAGATGGATATATCGGGTAGAACAGTATTTTAGTCTGCATAATAGTTTTGATGTCAACAAAGTCCCACTTGCATCCTTTCATTTGGAACATGAAGCCCTTCAATGGTTCTATTGGTACATCAAGGCTCATGAAGACCCAAAATGGATAGATTTTTGCAAACTCATTTTGCAACGATTTGGCCCTAGTGCTTTTCATGACTTCACAAGAGCACTTACTAAACTTCACCAAACTGACACTGTGAGAGAATATTAGATAGAATTTGAGAAACTGGCCAATCACACAGAGGGAATGTCTGATGAATTCTTTAGGAGTTATTTTGTCAATGGTATGAAGGATGCAATCTAATCTGAGGTTAAAACGTTCCATCCCAGTACAATGATGGAAGCCCTAGGATTGGCTAAGTTGACGGAGGACAAGATCACAGCTAAACAGTGCTCCAAATCCACTTTTGTTCCATTCAAAAAAATGGTTTCCCAAAGACCTCCAATCACGCTAGCTTATAGAACAATACCTATCAAGCATTTGTCTGAAGCAAAGATGAAGGCATGTAGAGAAAAAGGGCTTTGTTATAATTGTGATGAGAAATTTACTCAGGGACATAGATGTGTTGAGCAAAAGCTCTATCTCTTGGATATGGATTCTTTACCTGCAACTAAAGTTTATGAAGATGCTTAGGATACAATAGATGATCAGGTCGACATTCAGTAGTCACCTGTTGACCCTCCTTCTTAGGAAGACCACCCAGAGATCTCTCTCCATGCTTTAGCTGAAGTCACCACCCCACAAACCATGTAGGTCAAGGGTTACTTCAAGAAGCTCCCTCTTATAATACTCATTGATTCTGGTAGCACTCATAACTTCATTGACCCTCAGATTGCCAAACAGGCTGATTGTTTTGTCCATCCTTGCTCCAGCTTTGAAATCATGATTGCCAATGGGGGCACATTACCTTGCAAAGGGAAGTGTCACAATGTGCGTATCTCTATTGGAGATTATAACCTGCGCTCCAACATTTTTTCCTTGCCCTTAGGTGGATACAAAGTGGTTTTGGGTGCTCAATGGTTACACACTCTTAGACCCATCTTATGAGATTTTACTGAACTTTGGATGCAGTTTTCAGACAATGGGCAAAAATAAACATTGAATGGCTTACAACCAGGGTCTCTTAGCATCATTAGTTCACATCGCATGGAAAATCTCCTTAAGAAGAATTCACATGGCGTCATCACTCAACTCCATTCCACTCAGATGCAACCATCCGTGGTCTCCACTACTCCTTCGGATCTACAATGAATTTTGGATAGATATGCATGTGTCTTTGTTGAACCAGTGGGATTGCCACCTTCATGACCAGAGGACCATCATATTCAGCTCCTTCCTGGAAGCATTCCTCCCAACATCAGGCCCTACCACTACCCATTTCACCAAAAGATAGATTGAGATGCTCGTTCGGGACTTACCGAAGCAAGGTATTATTTGCCCTAGTACCAGTTCCTTTTCTTCACTAGTTCTTCTTGTCTAGAAAAAAGATGGGTCATGGCACCTCTGCATTGACTTCTGAGCACTTACTCACATCACAATCAAGGATAAGTTTCTGATTCCTGTTGTTGATGATCTTCTTGATGAGCTTCATCGCACTCATTTTTTCTCCAAGTTGGATCTTCGTTCTGGGTATCACCAAATTCTGGTTCATGAGGATGATATCCCTAAAACAGCTTTCCACACGCATGATGGCCACTATGAGTTTTTGGTCATGCCCTTTGGCCTCACTAATGCTCCTTCCACATTCCAAGCATTGCTGAATTAAATATTCTGGCCCTACTTGCAGAAATTCATTCTGGTATTCTTTGATGATATCCTCATCTATAGTAAAACATGGGCTGAGCATCTCCAAGATCTGGATCTTGTACTACAACTTCTCTCTAATCATCATCTCTGTGCAAAATAGTCTAAATGTGTTTTTGGGTAGGAGGAAGTGGAGTATCTCGGGCATATTGTTTCAGCCCAAGGGGTTCGAGTGGATCTTGCCAAAATAGATACCATAAAAAATTGGCCACATCCTCAGACACTCAAGAGCCTCCATAGTTTTTTGGGACTGACTGGCTACTACCACAAGTTTGTCAAGGATTACGAGAAGATTGTAGCTCCATTAATAGCTCTATTGAAAAAGGATGCTTTTACATGGACACATGCTGTTGAGTGTGCATTTGAAAAACTAAAACAAGCTATGTGTACTACACCTATTCTAGCTATGCCAGATTTTTCCAAGACCTTCACTATTGAGAGTGATGCTTGCAGCAATGGACTTGGTGTTGTTCTCCTTCAAGATGAACATCCCATTGCATTCACCAGCAAAGCCCTTTCAAGTAAGAATTTAGTACTCTCTACATATGAGAAGGAAATGATGGCTATTTTGCATGTAGTACAGAAGTGGTGGCCATACCTATTAGGGAATCATTTCTGTATCAAGACTGATCACCAGAGTCTAAAATATTTCCTGGAACAACAAGTCTCCTCCCCAGTACAATAGAAATGGGTTAGCAAACTCATGGGTTATGACTATGAGATCACTTACAAGAAGGGTAAGGACAATATTGTGGCAGATGCTCTTTCTTGCATATTTGATGACCAAGCTTCTCTTTCAACTATTTCTATGCCTATCCCAAATTGGTTGGAATCTATCCAGCAGGGCTATGCCAATGACTCTTCATTATCTCAAATCATCCAACAATTGGCTAATAACCCTTCTACTATACTGCATTACTCTTGGGATAGTGCTTCTCTGAGATACAAGGGTTGTTTGGTACTTCCCCAGAGCACAAATCTTCAATAGGCTGTCTTCTATGAACTCCATGCTTCTCCATTAGTAGGGCACTTTGGGTTCCTCAAAACTTATGAGCGGGCATGGCATAACTTCTTTTGGAAGGGAATGAAAAGGGCAATTCAATAGATGGTGGTTGAATGTGATACCTACCAGTGCAACAAGGGTGAAATGACACTCCTTCCTAGATTGTTCGAACCCTTTCCCATCCCTACACGGATTTGGATAGATATTTCTATGGATTTCATTTAAGGGCTCTCTAAATCTAGAGGGAAGATAGTGATCTTGGTTGTGGTTGATTGCCTCTCCAAATATAGTCCTTTTTGTGCCCTCAACCATCCCTATACTGCCTCCTCAGTCGCATAGATTTTCATGGACCAGATCTTCCATCTTCATGGAATCCCTTCTTCCATTGTCTTAGATCATGATGCACCTCTCATCAGTCATTTTTGGACAGAACTATTTCATCACACTAGCAGCAAACTAAAGATGAGTTCAGGGTATCACACACAAATAGATGGTCAGACTAAAGTTATCAACAAATGTTTGGAAACTTATCTTCATTGTTTCTCCTCAGAACAATAGCATTAGTGGGCAAAGTGGTTCCCTCTCGCTGAATGGTGGTACAATACCTCCTACCACACTGCATCTAAAATGACTCCATATGAAGCAATCTATGGTCAGGCACTGCCAGTGCTCCTTCCATACATCCCCAGTAGTTCACTAGTTAAGCAGTTAACATGGTTCTCCAAACCCGAGATTAGATTCTTCGCATTTTGCAGGACAATCTTCACATGGCATGAAATCGAATGAAACAACAAGCTGACCAACACCATTCTGAGCGCACTTTTCAAGTAGGTGATATGGTTTTTCTTCATCTATAGCCATAAAAGAAATCCTCCTTGACACTCAAAGGTTGTCATAAGCTAGGTCCAAAGTTCTATGGGCCATATAAGTTTCTTCATAAGATTGGGTCAGTTGTTTATAAATTGAAGCTTCCTCCTTCCCGCATTCATCCAGTATTTCATGTCTCTTGTCTAAAGAAAGTTCTTGGCAACAACATCAGAGCACAAACTATTTTACCAAAACTGGATAACGAAGGATCCATCATTTTTGAGTCAGAGGCAATCCTTGATAGGCACACTCGTTAGTTTCTCTCTCGAGCCATCACAAAGGTATTAATTCAATGGCACAAAATGCAACCAGACGATGCTACATGGGAACCACTCCTTCAAATTCAATAACAATTTCCACATCTTAAGCTTTGAGGGCAAAGCTTTTCTGACAGGGAGGGGATGTTAGGAACCTATGTTTAGCCCTTCTCTTTACTTTGTTAGTATATTACTATTGGACGCATATGCTTTGTAAGTCATCCCATGAGTATATTGTTTTATCCCACATTCATGGGGAGTAATAGTTGTTTAGATTAGACTTAGTATATAAGTACGTGTTGAGGCCAATGAAGGCAGCCATGAATTTATTGTATTGAGCTTGCTCAAAGGAGGTTGCCCCCTTGAAGTGGCCTGCGATCAATAAATTCTTTCTGTGTTTCTGCTATTTCTGTTATTTTGTGCATTTTTCATCATATTGTTGCAGGAGGTTCCTCTCATAATCATTTTTATATTCGATCGGTGATCTCTTGTCTTTTTGAACCTCAGTTGACAAGTTCAAAAGTTCATGAACCTCCTGATTCCTGACTCTTCGCAAAAGAAAATGTCTCTAAGACTTGTCTTTTGGTCTTGTGTCTTTTATTTAAAAGAAAATCCTTTGTATTTAGAGAGTCAGAAGTTCTTTGAACTTCCAAACTCTCAGTTTGGCTCATTGGTTTAGAAAAGATCTGACACCCTGACTAAATGCGTTCATCACTCCTAAAGTGTCACCGTTCAATGTGTTGATAAGTACGAAGAAGTGACACATGTCAGCTCGTCATAAATTTGGAGTGTTGGGAAATGTGTCCGCACACTTTTTGGAGGGAAATAAAAGAGCTCATTTATGAATTTTAAAGTACGGTTTACTGCCAAAATTAAATGACATTTAAGGAGAATTTAATAAGCCTTGATGTGAGACTTGTTTAATTTCATCACCTTGTAAAGAAAAGTATCATTTTACATCACAAGGAGAAATATGTGAAGGAGCTCCTAGTCTCACCATTAATGGAGAGTTCATAGAATTTTTTACAAATAGGTCAGGATAATTGGCTTTTCTCCTCGTCTCCCTCTTTTGTTGAGAAAGTGTGTATTTGTGATTCATTTGGTCTAGGAAGAACAATTTTTCTTTCATCAATCTGGATAGTTGATTTTTCCAAAATGTCTTGTTGACCTCTTTTGTGTCCTTGACTAGTTCAAAATTATTTGCTTTCTGGTTTCTCAAGCAAGTCAAAATAAAGTATAAGTTTTAGGGGTCTCTGATTATCTCTGTTGTTGAAAATAGCTTGTCAAATGTGAGGGACATAGACCTCGATCATGTGGACTTAGAGGATTTTTGGGAAAGAATGTAGCGAGAAATGAGGTCCTCCCTTACGGAGAGAATTGTAAGTAGTGGATTAGCCCAAGTTTGGGATTTCGTGCCTTCTATGCCTTGCCTAGATTTAACTGTCACTTGTGCCAAAAATTACTATCTAGATTCTTAGGAAATAAGAACCTATGATGTCTCTGTAATAACGAGAATTAATTCAGATATTGCATCACATGCTTTAAAATTGGTGGATTATGAGCAATTTATTGATGTATCAGTCACTACTAGCTAGGGGTATTTCTGGGACAAGAAAGACTGGTGCCAAAGTCATATTGCCAAAAGTTGGTTGAAGGTTGAGAGGAAAGGGAAGTATAGACTCCCTACCAGTTTGAAAAGAGGTCATTTTAAAGAGTAAATCTTTGATATGATTACTCTACTACATCATATCATTGGGAGTGATGAATTTGACTCTTTCAAGAACTGGATGTGCCAATTTATATTACTCATCTGTAGTGAGTCTCAACACACAGATTGGGCCAAATTAATAAGTGAACACATGCACAAACAACTAGTAAATTTTCAGCAAAATGTGACTTTTCATATGTGTTCTCTTTTGGTGTACATTCTAGATAGTAAAGAGGTTGTCTGGCCTGGTTTGAGAACCCAAGGGTCTCTTACTCCAAACACACCTGTGTATCGTTACTTCCTGCAATTACATAAAAACATTGCAATGAAATATTTCCATAGAGTGAATGATGCTTTCCTCATGCTATTTGTGAAGAAAATTGAAGGTTCTTTGGAAAAGATATTTTCCCCTAAAGTGACTACTCTAGTAATGAATTTTGGTAGTTTCTATATTCCATTTAATTGCTTTTCATATTTAAGAATTGTGGGTTTTGAAAATGCCCCATTGAAATTGCTGAGGTATCATTCATACTTTCTGGTGCTTTTAGAATTTTGTTGTTAGATGGTGACTGTAAATGTCAAATACCATGCTATGAGGAAGAAAGGACATTCCTTTCTCATGTCTTTGTCTTTCTCTTCCTACAAAAGTAATGATAGTGCTTGGAGTGTAGAGAAGTTGTTGGCCGAGTATAATTTCTAAAAGGAACCTAGGTGTGCGGAAATGCTTCCTACACTAATCTATTGAGGAGAGGGCTATGCAAATTCAAATTTATCCTAACTATTATAGTGATGTTAAACCATTAACATGAGATATAGCAGAAAACACAAGAGCTAGAAAGAAGACAGAAGAAGAGTGACAAAGATTTACGGTGGGGAAAACCCTTATCGGGTAAAAAACCCCACACTCAGAAACCTGCACAATGTATTAACAAATCTGAAAGAATGTTTACAACACACTTGCAATGCAAGCTTCAATGGTCTTCGACACTCATGTCTAGAGTCAATCTGGTAGCATAACAGTACCTGGAAACCAGTGATACAAACTCCATCTCCAAGCACCTATTTAAATAGAACATATAAGGCAATTTTGGACCTTTCTTCAAATGGGCATCCAATATGGCATCTTGGACCAAAACCCATGCCTAGGGACACTTGGTCAACATTGTAGAATGTCTCTAACACTTGTCCATAGCTCCCATCCCAAAGAGGTTGCCTATTTCCAAAATGGGCTATGACAGATGCTCTTACGACACTTACGACCGTCATAGAATCTATCATAGCGGTTACAACTTACAGCTGTAAGAGAATCTATCATACACATGCTATTAATAGCATATTCTCTTACAACACATCATATTCCACCTTGGGGCACCCAAATATGCCTCATTCAAAGATGCTTCATGCCACATGTCATTACATGTCTTGCAACCTTCTATTCTCGACTCTTACATGTCATAGATTCGTCATAGGAATCTGTCATAACTATTTCGGTCAAACATTCCTTACACAACATAGAAGATGCCGACACATGGCAGAATATTCCTACCACTAAGTGGGATGCCTATCTCCTCATGTGAGGACAAAATAACAAGTTGTCATAATCCATGTAGGATTGACACATCACTACGCCACATCCCACAATATGACAAAGTGGAATTTCCAATTATTTACAACATAGGCAATTGAATAATAAATAGAAACATTACAAATGTAGAGAATTACCAAGGTTGAGACACCTTAATTCCCAACATTCTCCCACTTGTCAAACACCTTGTAAGAGCCAATAGAAAAACAAGATTTAACTGCTATTGGCCGAGAGGCGGATAGACTCCGAACACCACCTGAACTTCTCAGTGCCCACTAGTTTCATCAATGCATCTACAACATTCCTCAAAGTATCTACCTTATCCAAATTTACCTTTCCATCCTCAACCATGTCCCTCACGAAGTGAAACTGAACATCAATGTGATTGGTTCTAGCATGGAAAGTTGGATTCTTTGCAAGGCAAATTGTACTCTGACTGTCACAACTAATCGTGATCTGACCTGTATCAACACCAATATCGGAACATAATCTCTTAAGCCAAATGGCTTCCTTACAAGCATGAGTTGCTTCCATATCCTTAGCTTCTGTCATGGATAAAGCAACAACAGGTTGTCACTTACTCATCCAACTAATAGCAGCACCGAATAGTGTAAAAACATAAGCACTGGTGGATCTCTTGCTATTAATGTCACCTGCCCAATCTGAATCCACAAATATCAACAGAATGTGGAGGTCCTGAAACATTACCATGATAGAAAATGGAATACTTGGAAGTACCCCTCAAATATCTGAACACTTGCTTAACTGCATCCCAATGAACCCATCCAAGATTAGCCATAAATTGACTAAGGACTCCCACTGCTTGGGCAATGTCTGGTCTTGTGCAGACCATAGCATACATCAAACTACCAACAACACTAGCATAAGGTACTCTGCTCATGTCCTCCACCTCACTAGGAGATTTTGGACAATCCTCAACAGACAACTTTGTCCCCAAGGATACGGGAACACACAATGGTCTACAATCTCCCATGTTGAATCTATCCAACATGGTCTTCACATACTTACTCTAGCTTAACCAAAGTTTTTTGTTGGTTCTGTTGCTTCTGATTTCCATTCATAGAATGTGCCTAGCTGCCCCTAAATCTTTCATTTCAAAATAAGCTGACAACTAAGATTTAAAATCAGAAATCATATTCTTACCCTTCCCAATGAGCAACATATCATCAACATACAGTGCAACAATGAGAATACGATCACCATCAAACTTATAATAAACACATTGATCTGATTTCGATCTCACAAATCCACTTGACAACACAAAGGCATCAGACTTCAAGTACCATCTCCTAGGGGATTGCTTCAAACCATATAAAGACTTCTTAAGTTTGCAAACCAAATTTTCTTTACCTTTTACCATGTAATGCTCTAGCTGTGACATGTAGATCTCTTCCTCCAAGTCACCATGAAGGAAAGTTGTCTTCACATCCATCTATTCTACCTCCAAGTCATGAGCTGCTACAAGTGACAATAGGAATTGAATGAATGTTAGCTTTGCAACAAGAGAGAAGATCTCACCATAATCTATACCCTCCACTTGTGAATACCCCTTCGCAACCAATTTGGCCTTATACTTCTCAATACTACCATCTGCACCAATCTTCTTCTTGAACACCCATTTGCATCCAATGGGTTTCCATCCAGGAGGCAAAGGCACCAAGTCCCAAGTTTGATTCTTTTCCAAAGAAGCCATTTCTTCCTCCATGGCCTCCTTCCAGGAACCTGCATCCTTCATATCCAAAGCCTCTGATACAGTTCTAGGTTCATCATTGTTAGTGATTAAAGCATAAGCACAACTAGAATCAAGCAATGTAAAACCAAACCTTTCAGGTTGCTTTCTTATCCGTGTAGACCTCCTCAAGAGCTGAGGTTGAGGTTCAACTTCTTCCTCTGAGCCTTCAGATCTGCTAGAGCTCTCCTCCTCATCAGGTCCAACATTGTCTTTCTGTTCAGTCTTCTCAGGGGTGAGAGGAAACTGAACAACATCCTCTTTCTTTTCTTTTTCTTCTGGCTGCAAAACAGTGGAAGAAGGTGTAAGTTGTCTGAAGATGACACTTCTGCTATACAACACTTTTTCAGCCATGGGGTCCCAAAGCTTGTATCCTTTCACATCAACACCATAGCCAATGAAGATACACTTAACATCTTTGTTCTCTAACTTTGACCGCTTCTCCCTAGGCACATGTGCATATGCCTCACAACCAAAAACATGAAGATGCCTTACTGAAGGCTTTCTACTAGACCACACCTCCATGGGTGTCTTTCCAACAAGAGCTGATGTAGGAAATTTGTTTACCAGATAGCAAGCAGTGGCAATAGCTTCAGCCTAAAAATTTTGTTCTAGACTAGCTCCACTAAGCATACTCCTAGCCTTCTCCATCAGTGTCCTGTTCATCCTCTCTGTAACTCCATTTTGCTGCAGTGTGTATGGAGTTGTCTTATGTCTTTCAATCCCAAGTTCCTTGCAATACTTATGGAATTCTATAGAACAAAACTCACCACCATTGTCAGTTCTCAAACATTTAATCTTTTTACCAGTCTGATTTTCAGCAAAGGCTTAAAACTCCTTAAACTTGCTATAGACTTCAGATTTGCTTCTGAGAAAATAAATCCATATCCTTCTACTGTAATCATCTATAAAAGATACAAAGTATATAGATTTTGATAACGAAGGAACATTAACAGGACCAAACACATCAGAATGAATGAGGTCCAACACACCAGAAGACTTATGAGAACTTGAGTAAAACTGAACATGGTTTTGTTTTCCATAAATGCAATGTTCACAAAAGTTGAACTCAAGATTACAATCATCTAACCCCTCAATGAAGTTCTTGGTTTTTAGGGTACGCAGACCCTTCTCACCAATGTGGCCAAATCTCTTATGCAATAACATTGTCTTTTCTGTAGGAAGTTTAACTTCCAATGCATGATTACAACCATCAAGACTAAAAACAATAGATTTCTTCACTGCTCGTTCAGATGGTGGGGATGAAATGACTGCTTCCCTCTTCCTTGAGTCAGAAGAACTATTGTATTGTGCAATGCATGCTTCCAACTAAAATAGAGTACCTCTCTGAGTACCCTTAGCAAGCACCATAGATCCTCTAGTCATCATGCATCCTTCTTTCGAAAAGACAACTTGCACACCTGCATCATTCAAACTACTTATAGAAAGTAGGTTCCGTGCTAAGCCTGGGATGTGCATAACCCCAGAGATCCCCTTCACTCGACCCTCAGGGAATCAGATAGAGACTCTTCCATGACCAACGATCTTCATATGAGAGTCGTCACCCAGATACACCTTTCCACCATCGAACTCCTCATACTTAGTGAACTAGTCTCGATGCAAGGTCATGTGGAGTAATGCACCAGAGTCGATTAGCCACACATCATCAGATGCATGGGTTGCAAAGGTTGCGATGAAAGCATCACCATCATCTTGTGATTTGTCAGAATCTGAATCAGGAGCTTTCTTCTTTTTCTTCTTCTCCTCTTTGCATTCCTTTCAGAAATGCCCAGTCTTGCCATAGTTCCAACAAAGAGCCTTGGACTTTCCAGGAGATTTAGATCTCCCATGGGATTTGGATCTACCCTTTTCAGCTTTCTTGTCCTTCTTCTTCCCTTTCTCCTTGGGTCTTCCATGAACTGTACGGGCTTCTTTGGCTACCTTAGAAGACTTTCTCTGCAGCTCTTCAGATAACAACAAAGAAACCACCTCTTCCATTTTAAATGTCGATGTGGTGCTTCCAATTGCCATGACACGATGATCCCATGAGTCTGGCAGAGAATAAAGCAGGGTCATACACTGATCGTTCTCCTCCATCTTTACACCAATAGATGTCAATTGTGCAACCAGCATGTTAAAGGCATTCATATGCTTAGCCACGGATCCTCCGTCCTCCATTCGAAGAGAATACAACTTCTTTCTCAGAAAAAGTTTATTAACTAGGGATTTGGCTTGATACACATCCCCCAACTTCTTCCAAAGGAGTTTTGCAATAGCCTCCTCATGGACATTTAACAACACAGAATCAGCAAGACTAAGTCTTATGAGACCCTTAGCCTTCTGATCCTTGAGATCCCACTCATCTTGAGTCATTGTAGCTGGTTTAGTTCCATTCACATTTTCCCAAAGGTCTCGGTCAACTAACATGTCTTCCATCTTGAGCTTCCATAGCTCAAAATTACTACCGTTGAACTTCTCTACTTCAAACCTTCCTGATGTGCTTTCTATCTCCTTACTGCAATAAGATGCAGAATGCTCTATAGACTCCCACTCAACCTAAGATTAGCTCAAAAAACCCCTACCCAACAACTAGGACCAAAGGTGATCAAGCTCTGATACCAACTGAAAGGAAGCTAGGTGTGCAGAAACGCTTCCTACACTAATCTATTGAGGAGAGGGCTATGCAAAATCAAATTTATCCTAACTATTATAGTAATGTTAAACCATTAACATGAGATATAGTAGAAAAACACAATAGCTAGAAAGAAGACAGAAGAAGAGAGACAAAGATTTACGGTGGGGAAAACCCTTATCGGGTAAAAAACCCCACTTAGAAACCTGCACAATGTATTAACAAATCTGAAAGAATGTTTACAACACACTTGCAATGCAAGCTTCAATGGTCTTCGACACTCATGTTTGGAGTCAATCTAGCAGCATAACAGTACCTGTAAACTTGTGATACAAACTCCATCTCCAAGCACCTGTTTAAATAGAACATACAAGGCAATTTCGGACCTTTCTTCGAATGGGCGTCCAATATGGCATCTTGGACCAAAACCCACACCTAGGGACACTTGGTCAACATTGTAGAATGTCTCTGACACTTGTCCACAACTCCCATCCCAAAGAGGTCGCCTATTTCTAAAATGGGCTATGACAGATGCTCTTACGACACTTACGACCGTCATAGAATCTGTCATAGCGGTTACAACTTACAGTTGTAAGAGAATCTATCATACATATGCTATTAATAGCATATTCTCTTACAACACATCATATTCCACCTTGGGGTGCCCAAATATGCCTCATTCAAAGATGCTTCATGACACATGTCATTACCTGTCTTACAACCTTCTATTCTTGAATCTTACATGTCATAGATTCGTCATAGGAATCCATCATAACCATTTCGGTCAAACATTCCTTACACAATATAGATGTCGACACATGGTAGAATATTCCTACCACTAAGTGGGATGCCTATCTCCTCATGTGAGGACAAAATAACAAGTTGTTATAATCTATGTAGGATTGACACATCATCGTGCCACATCCCACAATATGACAAAGTGGAATTTTCAATTATTTACAACATAGACAATTGAATAATAAATACAAACATTACAAATGTAGAGAATTACCAAGGTTGAGACACCTTAATTCCCAACAATTTCCACTCACTACCTATAAGGTTAGCCTTTGACAGTAAGAATTTCATGAAGAGGAATATGCACGAAGGTAGTCTATACTTACATAAGCCTCACCGCAAGGACTATTGGGAGGATTGCATAGATGAGAGGGAAGTGCAAAGAAGGAGTTGGATGAGGTTGACAGTCAACCAAGTCTGTGCTTTTGACTTTCCATTAAAAGTCCCAAAAGGTATAGATTATAACTCAGACATTTTGGATGAACGTTATCATGGTGTTGTTTTGTAACCCTTACCCCAAGTGCATTGGTCAAAAAAAGAGGTCACAGATCTTATGATTCGTTCTTTCCATGTATTAAGAAGAACTGAGAAATGAATCAATAAAAAGTCTAGAGAACAAGCTGGCTCTTTAGCCTCGAAATAATTGGTTTCCAGAGAACAAAGAAAAGCTCAGGTTACTCATACTCCTAGAAGCACATCAAGTTTGGGCACAACTCTTCATAGAGTTGGATCACAATCAGGTGGAGATGGTGAGCAACCTGAATATGTGAGAAGATTGAAAACTTCTTGTGAGCAGGACAGTCAGCCTATACCTCTAAGTGCAACAACAGATAAGAGATTGGATGCTTCACATTGCAAGAAGACCATGTGCCCCCTTCTACTCCCCTTGCAACATATAATGATTTTTTTTATTTTCAATCAGATTGGTGAAGACAATGTGTTTCAATCATTGTTTGGTAATCCTATGTCCCCTAATTTGAGAGATCCTCCAGATCACAATACCCCTCTTGTGTTTAAATGGTGTGGTTTTGAATATTGATGTTAATGTTAATTTTAATGTTAATGTCTCTATTTCCTCCTCTCTTGCTTGGTTGAATAAGGTTGTTGAGAAAAAGAAAAGGTATGCTCCTATGATTGATATGAACATAGACACTGTGGCCAAATTATTGCAGGACACACCTAAGCCAAAAAGGGCTAAAAGGATGTCTAGAATGGTAGTAGATCCTTCCACAGGGCATCACATTTTGGAAATTGTAGATCCTGTGGGTGACAAAAATGAAGATGAGGTCAGTGAAGCTAACTTCAATTTGAGTCAGGTTGATATGGGACCTTCCACTGTAGAAGGAGAAATCTACCATGCCAAATTCTCTATGGGAGCATTGTCAAAAGGGTAAAGAATAAGTGGCAAGAGAACCTCAAGCTACAAGCCCAAGTGAGGTTATTAACTTCATTTATTCAATCCATTTTGAGAATTACTGCTCAACCTATGGATGAAATGCCTAGTATATTTGTAGATGGCCCAGACCTCAATCTGTTGCAACAAATCAAATAGAGCCAAGCCCTAGGTAATGTTGTCGAGCAATGGGTAGAGAAAATCACTCTTGATGGTTTGATTTATATTGAGGAATCTATTAAGTTATAAACCTCTCTTTCCAAAAAAAGGGAGACATTGGCCACATAATTGCAACTTGTTAGAAAAGACAACAATAGTCTTTTTATGGTGTCTAAGGAAGTCCAAAAAAAGGCCATATTGATACTAACATTTTGGTAGCTGAGAAGGTCCTGAATAACCCCGGGGAGATGGAATCTATAGAGTGGTTAGATACACTTGAATGGAGGATGTCTGTATTGAGGGCAGTAGAGGAAGAGATAATGAGTACCTTGACCCGCTATTTCACTGATATGAAGGATCTTAAGTTCACCATTTTAGACATAGAAGCATTCTTGGAAGACAAAGATAAGTTGTTTGATATCAAAGAGATAAAACATAATTTCAAGAAGATGATTAACAAGGAATTGGTTGCTAACGATACAATCACTAGTGAATCAATTGGAAAACTTGGAAGGACGGCAACTTATCTCAGAACATTCAAAAGTGAAATTAATGAGATCTATAAAAGGATGGTGAATGCTGATTGGATGATTAGTAAATAGAAGCTTTAGGCTAGTATTACTGGTAGCCCAAGTGGCAAGACATAAACACTGATCATTGGCAGGTACAAGATGTATAAGGAGAAATTACGGGTGATGACGACTCAAGCAACACAAAGCGATTCAATTTTAGGTGATGGACAAAGTAAAGAGAAGGAAGCAGCACAAAAGGAGGTGGAACTTGATGAAGATGTGATAATTGTCACATAATGATTTTTTCATATGCTTTGATTTTATTTCATGCAAAAACCATTGGATCTGGAGAGCTCTTTCTTTAAGTTTATGCTTATTTTAAACATCTTTAAATTAGTTGTCCCCAAGAAGCCATTATTTTTAAAGACAGTTACGGTGACAAGGCTATAAATTCTAAAATTTTGTGGATGTTTAGGATCTTTGGCAAACTTTGTTTTGGTTAGAGATCAATTTTGATGTGTTGCTACTTTCAGTTGCTTTAATATATGAATTGAAATTGGTGTGGTGGAATTTAGTGATAGTAAACTTTGTGTTATGGTTATTGGATGTTCATTCTTCCTATGTTGAATGCGTTACTAGTTGCTAATTATTAGTTTTGTGTTGAAGTAATTGGATGATATTATTCTTGCTCATTATTGTGAATGTTTATCTTTTGGTGAATGGTTCATAGTAGTGATTTTATTATGGTTGATTGATTTCTTTAATAGTGTGATTGGGATAATTGATATCAAAGTCATTGTACTTATTTAAATTCAGTTTTTGTTGAGATTTATTGCCTTTATGCTTTCTGGTTAAAACACCACCTTTTCTACTTTCTGTTAAAAACCATACTATATTTATATTCTCTGTATATCATTCAAAGGTAGTTGTTCCTTGTAAAACAAGAAGAGAATCATTGCAAAACATAATTGTAATCAGTTTAACTATTGGTCCATGTGTCACTTGTGTGGGTGTGAGAATATAGATTTAGGTGACAAAATCTGTACACTAATAGGTTTTCAATGACTCTACTAGGAAATATAAGATATTTCTTTATATACACATATATTGTGAGTTGCTTTATCATTGGTTTTTATGGTTCTCCATGGAAAAAATGCTCCAATATTATAGCCTAACATAGATTGGCATACTAGTGACCAAGAAGATATCATAACTAGTCTATGAGTTTTGGCCTAGAAGAATAGGAGAGCAAACTTGCAATATCACCAAGTTAGTGAGGTACTCGAAGAAGAAGAGGAACTTGGGGATATAATAAGAGAGAATGCAATGCATTTTGGTTAAGCCTAGGAAATTGTCTTTGTAGGAAACGTAATTCCAATGCCTAGAAGAGAGAGACCTCTTCGAATACAAGTAATCCCTGACAATATACCGAGGAACCAAGTGCACAACTAGAAAAATCATCCTCATAATAACCAGTAAGTGGTTGGTGACTCCTCTCTTTTTGATTCTATATACTTGTGAAAGCTGGCTTCAAAGAGATACACTAGAGGTGATAGAAGGAAAGGTATTACTGATTTTGAGTTTGACCTACTACAATCTTTAAAATTTTCTACAATCTGTGTGCCTATTAACTTTTAAGTGTAATTACTTGTTTTAGTTTTATTTCTTATAAGTCTGTAAGTAGATATATCAAATTTTATTTAAGTATAGATTTGTGTAAATGTAGGAAAATATAACACACCCTATACTAATTTAGAAGTTTAAATGAGATGAGGTGTTATGGAGTAAAATGTTTACCCTTGCCATTTTACACCTAGTTTAGCACTAGGTAGACCTAAAACAATTAATTCTTAATCTTGATGCATAAAACCCAAAAGATAACTTTATAATGGGACATCTCTAATACTTGTTCATGTTGGGCTCATTTGGTTTAATTCCTGACAATCGACAAGAATGCATATATAAGCTAGTTAGTTTATTCATTTGAACATCTAAGCACTCTAGCACTCTCTCTCTCATGCTATCTATTCTTCTCTAAAGCACTCTATGGTGGATTATTGTTGTTGTACTAACTTCTTACAGGTATTATGAAGATCTCTCTACTTCTTTGAGCTACACCAACTTCTTGAGTCAAGTTGTGACACCACATCAAGAGAGATAGGGTTCCCATGCTCATGGTGACTTCTTTCCTTCATGCTTTATTATAGCATTCCATTCTACTTTAGATTTGTCTATGTCCTCTTGAGGCACACTCTTTGATCTCTTATCATTGCTATTGAGGAGGTGGGAACACCATTCACAAGGCTTTACTTAGGCAATCTCCTAAATAGAACCAACCCTTCCTCTTCTTATGTGTGTACAGGTCACATTCAGTGGAATCAGATGATAATAAGTCGTAGGAAGCAGGAAGACCAGCAGGTGAAGACATCTAGATCTAAAGATCTTATGAAACCCTAATATGGGTCTAGGGCACCTAGTGCTCCTATCCAACTTGTTTGGATGACCAAAAACATTTTGGAATCAGGTTCTCACAAGTCTGTTCAACCCCTCCCTACCACTTATTTTTGGCTTTTCGATGATTTTAGGTTTGTAACTCCTTCTTTCTCTATTTTAGCCCTAGAAACCCTACATTTGATAATTAGTCATAAGGTCTCTCTCCTTGGAAAAAAAGGGACCAATCAAGATACTTCTCAACTCTCCTTTGAGGATTGTAGCTGAGTGTTGAGTCTCCTTGATTTGTATTCCAATGTTATGTGGAAAAGATTAATTTAGGTTGATGTATATGTTAACCTAGGTCTCTTTTCTTACATAACATTTTGGTGAACCCAACTTATCTTATAGTTGACAACTTTTTAATTTTTGTGTCATATCTAATTAGTATTGCATTAAGTTAATCATTTCCTAATTGCACATTTTACATTTTCACTTCTTTATTATTAGGGTTTTCAAAAATCTTACATTTTTAGTAAACCTAGCTAGTCTTGTGCCTAGGGTTTATTGAGTAGAATCTTATTTCAAGTCTTGGTGATGTTGATTAGTTGTTCAAATCTATTTTAGAATTACTATAGCACATTATAGTTATCATTTGTGTTTAAATTAAGAATAAAAAGAATTATTGCATCACTACATTTTGGATTAGGGAATAAGACCTAGGGTTTGATGGTAAACCCTAGCTAGTCTTGCATTTAGTGGTTATATTTGAAATCTTATTCTCAGATCTTTAATATATTGGATAACTACTAAATCTAATTTCAAGTTGTTGGAACTCATAATATTTTTCATAATTGTTTAATTTAGAAAGAAAGAACATTCATCATTCATCTTCTCTTTAAAAATTTGAAGGCAAAACATAAACAAAACTATCTAAATTCAAACATGGCTTTCCTTTCATCATTTTCCAACTTTACTCAAAAGGGTTTTGAAATTGATGTTCCATTCCTTAAATATGGTAAACAAAAAGCATTTCATATTCCCTTGTATTCCTTTAATCCCTCTCCTAATATTCTTCCTACTTGTGAAGAGATCTTGGTGCAAGAGGATGACATCATTGACACATTTCTTAACATTACTTTACCTTCTCTTCATTTGGATGATCTCTCTTCTAGAGATGGGGCATTAGAGGATGTTGAGAATACTACTTCTAGTTCTACCTTAGTACATGATGATTCCATGACTCATCCTATTGATCTTTCTTCTTTGGTTGAGTGTTCAAGTACCTCGGATATCACTAAGGATGTGAAGACCCTTGATATTCCTCCTTTGGTTGCATGTTCAAGCCCTTTTGACATCACTAAAGATACAATCATCAACAATTTTATTAACATAAATCTACCTTCCCTTCATTCCAATGCTCTCCCTTTGAAATATGAAGCATTAGTGAATGAAGAGCCTTCCCTCACATTGAGTCCCTCAGGGATGGATGCTGAACATAATAAAAAAGATAACAATGTAAATTCCAACATCATTAATATACTTATTCCACCCACTAAGGGGATAATGAATAAGTACATTACATTCAAAATGTTCCTAAAATCATTGTACATGAGACACCTAATCCAAATCCTTTCTCTAAACCTGTGATTACAGTTCGGGGTGTTCCAAAACCATCTTGACCTCCTGGTTACATTCTCAACTTTGCAAGGAAAATTACTCAAAATAATCAAGGTGTTCAAAATGTGTTGCAACAACCTCATTATCACATGGTTGCTCACACATAAAACACTGGAAATAACAAGCAAGGTAAGCTAGGGTTTCCATGCTCATGGTGACTTCTTTCCTTCATGCTTTATCACAGTATTCCATTCTACTTTAGATTTGCCTCTACTCTCCTAGGGCACACACTAATTGATCTCTTATCATTACTATTGTAGAGTTGGGAACACAATTCATGGAGATTGACTTAGGTAAGCTCCTAAATAGTAGAAACCCTTCCTCTTCTTGTGTGTACAGTTCACATTTAGTGAAATCAGATGAAAACAAGTGGCAAGAAGCAAGAAGACTGATAGGTGCATCTAGATCAGAAGATCTTGTGGAACCCTAATCTAGGTCTAGGTAACCTAGCGCACCTTTCCCACTTGTTTAGATGACCAAAAACATTATATAATTAGGTTATCACATATTTGTTAAGCCCCTCCCTGCCATTGCTTTCTAAGTTTTTGACGATTTTAGGTCTGTAACTCCTGTTTTCTCTATTTTAGCCCTAGAAACCCTAGATTTGATAATTAGTCATAAGATCTCTCTCCTTCACAACAAAGGGACCAATCAAGAGACCTTTTAGTTCTCCTTTGAAGACTATAGCTAATTATTGAGTCTCCTTGATTTGTGTTCCAATTTTATGTGGAGAAAGATTGATTTAGGGTGATGTATATGTTAACCTAGGTCTCTTTTCTTACATAAAATTTTGGTGAACCCGACTTATCTTACATTTGACAACTTTATAATTTTTTCATTAGATCTGATTAGTATTGTGTTAAGTTAGTCATTTCCTAATTGTACATTTTGCATTTTCACTACTTCATTATTAGGGTTTGAAAAATCTTACATTTTTAGGAAACCTAGCTAGTCTTGCACCTAGGGTTTATTGAGTAGAATCTTATTTCAAATCATCGTGATGTTTATTATTTGTTCAAATCCAATTTATCATTACTATAGCACATCATAGTTATCATTTGTGTTTAAATTAAGAATAAAAAGCATTGTTGCATCACTAAGTTTTGGATTAGGGAATAAGATGTAGGGTTTAATGGTAAACCCTAGCTAGTCTTGCATTTAGTGGTTATATTTGAAATCTTATTTTCAGATCTTTACTATATTGGCTAATTTTTAAATATAATTTCAAGTTGTTATACCTCATCATATTTATCATATTTTTTTAATTTAGAAATCTCAAGAACATCCATGCATTCATCTTCTCTTTAAAAATTTGAAGGCAAAACATAAGCAAAACTATCTAAATGCAAACATGGCTTTCCTTTCATCATTTTCCAACTTTACTCAATTTTTTTGTGAAATTGATGTTCCATTTATTAAATATGGTAAAAACAAAGCATTTTTGGTTCTCAATAGGTTGAAGAAGTATTTTGTTCCTCTGTCTCCTTCAGCCAACCAATTGATCTTAGCTTTGACTTTTATCCCTTAATCCCTAAAAGTTTGCAGTTTTCTCAGCTTGTGTTTTTCTTCTCCCAGTTCTTTAAATGCAAACTCATCTTCTAGATTTTTTTTAATCTTTTTTCAGCAATTAGATACCTTTCTTGCAAAATACCTTCTTCCCTTCTTCTATCTTTTGTATATTTCCTTCCAACTGTTTGATATAGGGTTTTACAATTTTGAATTAATCTATGCCAGTACTGGAGTCTTGGTGATTTAGAATGCAAGGCTTGGGTAATGCTTCTAATACTAGAAATCCCTTCACAACACTCACTGTCTTTGAGTAGGACACAATTTAATTTGAACAATATGTCTTTTTCAGCTCTTGGGTTTGGCATTTTATCTTTACACCTGATAAATGCTTCTATGGGATGGTGGTTTGAGAGGGTAGAAGGAATGACCTCAACATAATTATTGTTACTTTTATTTAGGAAGCACAAGTATTCTTCATTTAAATAGAATCTGTTGAGCCTTGAATAAATTCTAATTTTTCCCCCTTGACTATTACACCAAGTGAACCAGATGGCTTCTCCCTCTAGTTTTTTTCCTTCTAAGGGGTCAAAGAGTCTAAGGGATTTTTTAAGCTTATTTTAGGAAAAAATTCATTTCCCTTCCAACCTCATTTGAGCCCCCCACTCTTATCCTCTCTACATCCTGTCATGTTGTAGTCACCATCTATAATCCATGGGATCTATTTCAATTTGTGGGTCATCCATTTCCACATATCAGCTCTTAAGTTATAATCATTTGGAGAATATACTGAGAAAACTCCAAAGGTCATTTCCTCTTTCTTAAAAATAATCCATAAACATATGTTGCATAGGGAATGCCCATGTTGCACGATCATACTAGCACTTTTTCTATCAACTAAGATTGCAATACCTCCTTTCCCTTTGTCATACTTAGTGTAGAAGGTCTCTACATCTTTCCATATGAATTTCAGGTTGTTTTCTAAATTAAACCCAGTGGCTTTTACCTCCTCAAGCATAAGGAGGTCAAGATTCTTTCTTTTATTGCAAAAATATCTAATTAGGTATTTTCTGTCTAGAGATTCTAACGCTCTAATATTCCAACTGCAACAATTCATAGTTCATAGGCTCTGATGTTTCCATTTTTCTCTTTTTATATAGCTTTTTGAAGCAATCAGAGACTTTCTCCCCCCTTTTAACCTCTATTTTAGAGTTTTTTTTATATATTTTCTTTTCTTTTTTCCCTCTGCCTTATTCTGAATTAGGGAGGAGATAAGGTCTTTTAAACTTTGTTCATTTCTATCAATATTGGCTAAAACATCATCTTCAAGCTTGGCATTGGAATTTTCCCCCTCAACTCCCTTAGGGTCAGTTGTATAGAGCTTTTTCCCCACTAAAATATTTAACTTATCATTTTTATTTTTGTCTTTCACTTCTTTTACTAGGCCCTTAATCTTTTCTAATGCCAACTGTTGGGCATTTTTGCTTGTTATCTTTTTATTGGGTTTTTCTACATCTTCAGCCCCATCTAGAATTTTCTTCACCACCTCAGGTGCAGTAGGATCCTTAGGGGCACATACCTATAGGAAATATACCTACACCATAAGTGGAAAAGAAGCCAAAGTAGTTTTTACTGTAGAGCTAGGGGTGCTCAACTAAGCATCACTGTTTAAATTGAGGCCTTCCGCTGGGGTGCACTTAACGACTAAAACATTCTCTATAGCCTTAGCCACTAAAGGCCCATGCAAGCTCAAGGGTCTTTCCCTTAAATTTCCCTTAGAGAAAACTGAGTCTTGATCACCTACAAATTCTCCTTCTTTCAAGCTCATCTCACTGAGTTTCCTAGCTACCACCGAGATGTCAACATCCTTTATTTTCTTTTCCTGGCTCGAAGCACCCGGGGACTCAACCATTTGGGGGTTGTTTATACTTTCACTTTTCCCATCATTAGTTTGGACGGAGGAGTCCAGTATGCCATTTGAGGGAAACTTCCTAGCGGGAGGCTCAAAGTCACTATGGGGCTCCATTGGAGACTACATATTTTCAGGCACATTTTTATATCTCAAATGAAGAGGACAATTTTTTTTAAGATGCCCATCATGTTTGCATATAAAGCATGAATTAATCCCTCATAATCTTGAAATAGAACATCTCACAGGTATTCCTAGCCCATTCACTTCCACCCATTCTGGACTAAAGACCCCAGGGCTCAAAGAGATTAAGAGCCGAGCCTCAAGGTGTGGCAAAGTCATTCTGTCCTCTTCAACTTTTAAAACTTCACCTAAGTGGTTCAACATCTGAGGTATGAAAGCCCAAAGTTGCTTAGGCACTTTCTTAACCTCAAACCATTTAGGTACAAAAGAAAATAGGAGTTCTTCATTTGAGTGGTCAGGGCTCCAAGGATGAGCCTTAAAAAGAGATCTACCAATATTCCAATAGTTTCTTTCCAGAACCTTTTCTTCCATTCTATGAGATTTAAGGAAGATTACTAATAAGCCTTTTTGGATCATTCTTGAAAAACTAATTTGAATCCCCAACTTCTTGACCTAGACCGATGTAAACCAGTTATCAAAGAAAGCTCTCGAAGGTAAATTATCACAATCTAGACATACCAAAAATACTGCAACATTTTAAAGTCTAGTTTCTTCTTTTTTAATTGCAGAAATCATGGCTTCATTCAGTAATAATGTGATACTAGGCAGAGGGGAAGAACACTTACCCATTTCATCTCTTTCTCCCACTTCATCTCTGTCCCCTAGGTCGGGTCCATTGCAGGGTCTAGATCTTAGAAAGCCCTTGATGATTTGGAAGCAACAATCTTCCACCAGAGTTTTGGCATCCTCTGCTACTAGCATTTCTCAAAACATCTTTGTTTTCCTTGAATCTTTCACAACTGCCGGGGGTCCTTGTAAACTTTACTGCCAACCTTGCTATAACTGCCATCTGCCACTCCGCTTAATGTGCCATTAATGTCTGCATGCACTTCACTTAATTGTTCGTCCTTCCCCTTTGGTGGGGCCATAACACCCAACTAGGTCACTCAAAAGCTCAAAAAATTTCCTCATAACCTAGCAATGGCGTTAGCCTGATGTATTTGGGTGGGAGACCTCCCACCCAAATACGGTTTAAAAATTCAAACTCAGGGCTGGAAAGAAAACAAAAAAAAACCTGCAGCAAAAAACAAAAAACAAGACTCACATATAGAAAACATACAAACAAGTTGGCAGCCTAATACAAGACAAGCAAGCAATATCTCAATGCACCAAGGTTGCTACATAGTAACTTTGAACCAAGTTCTTTACTATATATCTCAAACTCAACAATATCAGGAGTCCTAAAATTTCATTTGTAACGACCCTCTCTGATTGGTAGTGAGATTTAAGTGAGTGGCTGCTTCACACCATACCTAACCGCACCAAAGAGATTTACTAATATTCGTGGGCCATAGCATATGGATGGAAGGTGTGCTGGACACTGAGGGGAGGAATATCTTGGGTGTCGGTTAATGGAAGGAAATATTATAGAAAGTAAGATATCTGTTAAAATCTTATCTTTCCATAATGGATGGCCTGGGGAAAAGCAGGTGAGAGTTGTTTTTCTAATGCAGCATAGAAGTAAAGTGAAGTGGTTGAAATCTTTATGGCAAAAAGAAATATCTCTGCCATATAGCATGGGCATCATAGTTGGGAGTGTGCTATCTTTATCGGTGTGATTGCATAAATGTCTACCCGTAGCATTTGTAGGGGGATTGCATGTGCATCCTGAAATCATTGTCATGAGAGCACAACTATGGAACCTTTTAGCAGTCTGTTATGTGTATATCCTACAATGGTGTGTTACCACGAAGACCTCACAGTAGGGAAATGAAGGGAAGGGCAAACTTGTTGATACGAACTTCAATAGAGAAATATGATATCATGGCACGCTGCCAGGTATTTCATTTTTATGCGTAATTGTTTCAATGGTTTTATGATTTTGTTAACAACTTGGCTACTCTATGTTTTAAATAGTCTATCATGATGCAGGTATGCATCATTCTTATAACTTTTTTTTTTTAAAAAAATATCCCTATTTGAGCATATTGTCGAGCCTCCTAATTGGTGAAAACAGAGTGTTTAGCAATGAGCATAACATGAGACATCCTAGTAGCTAGTATTCAACAAACCTAGTTTGTGTTTATCCTACAAACTTTGCCTTTTGATTGAAGTATTCACCAATCAGATCACATGCCTTGTGTAAATTCTTAATTTAGCATGCATTCCTAACAATCAAACTGTAACAGCACATGTGTAATCTCTATGTGTCCCTCTTTTTCCACATATTGCACGCATGGATACCAGGGCACTTACAATGATAACATCTGAGGAAATTTCCTCTAAAAAATAAAAAATAAAAAATAAAAAAATAAAATAAAAATTCCCCTTCCGTTATGCTTTGTTGGCCATCCATACCCTGTTCCATCATCCCCATTTTGACACGAGCAATGAGGATGCTAGCTAAGGTTGTGGCGTTTAGATTTACTGCCGCCAGTTGCTCTTGTTTGAAAGTTTCTAACACCTTTTAACAAATCCATTTTGTACAAATTCTACAATCGTTACAGTCCTTGAGAAACATTTCTTTGAGGCATTTTGTCAAACAGAGCATGTGTCTCCTATATGCTCTCGTATGGCACAGGAAGGAAGGATGCAACAAAGGTAGTGGAGTTTAGGTCTACACTTGCCTATTACATTTGCTTGTTGGTATATTACTTTAAAACAGATCGACTCTATTTGTGACTTGCACTTCTTTCTTCCTTGAGACCACGTTTCATACAAGCATATTGAAAATCAGTTTGAGTCATTTCTCATGCCTATTTTATGCATGTGTGGCTGCCTGAGTAGCCCACGCTGATCTCTATTCCTTGCCAGTAGACAAGGGCATTGTTTATGCTATTAGTAAGATTTTAAAGTCTTATTGAGTTTGTGTGTGTAATCTGCAACAATTACATTCCATGAAACAAAAAATCTACTCGAACTAGTTTAATAAATAGGTCAAGGGCGCTATTATGCCTTCTATCTGTTGGATTGCGGATGCAGTTTTAACCTTGATGGCTGTATATCCCGATTTGTATGTTGTGTAAGAGCTTGATGTGTCATAACACCTTTGTGCATTATAAAAGGGTGCTCCTAAAGCAAGAGAAGATAACAAAGAGCAATGGTATGGAATATGGTTGTTGTTATGGTCCTTTAGAAATCTTTCAAAAAGGGGTTCCAATTTAAGATATAGTTTGTTCCTAGTTTTTCAAATAAGATAATAGTCTCTTTAAGAAAAACAATTTTGTTATAAGTGAGCTTTAGTTGTGAATTAAAATTTAGTTTTGGACAAATAGATTGTGGCGATGTCCATGCTTTCTCTATGCATGCATGGTTGCTAGAACCTTTCCTACATTGGCACTATGCGAATCAGATTGTGGGCTTTGTTTATGCTAATGGAAAGATATTTTGAGTCTTTAAACAGATCCAGTCTATGTCTGTGATGCTATCCTTGTATTCTTTGAATGGAAATCAATTGGTACTTTGCCATATAGCTTGAGTACCTTGTTATTGTTTCTCAAATCTGCATGTTGTCCATGAAATTTAACATCCCTTGAGGCAATCTGTTCTGCTATGTTGTGTCGGATTTGTTGTCCCTGCTAGATGGGACCTTCCAGTAAAGGTTGAGTAGTTTGTTATTGCATCCTATTGTTGATTTGCATGAGTAGACTCCTCTTGAGACTTTTGACGGTGTGCCTTACTTAGCTTGATAGGTCCTTGATTGCTTATTGCCTAGTCTCTGGTACGGTACTTTGAGAGCATCAAAGGAGTGGTTAGAGTGCCCTCGGATCACTATGCTTGAGGGGTTGTTTACCATGTTTGCACGAGGCCTTGTGAGTTGTGTCTGCTCCATGACTGATGTGAGTGTCTGCCTTTGTTTTCCTTTCCTAGTTACTTCTCTTTGGCCTTGTGACTATCTCTGAGCACGGTGGGGTGGTCTCTTTGAGTCCACATGGCTGGGAGGCATTGCCACCACCACTGGGGACTGGTGTATAGGTTTTGGAGCACCAACTCGAAGATGTTCTCTTTCTTCCTATTACTTTATCAGTCATGTACACATTTTGTTATTGTATCATTCATGGCTATGCCATTGTCCTTGTTTATTCCTTTATGTAATTTTGTACTCTCTTGTGAGAGATGATGTAATTTATAGTAATGAGAAGATATGTGATGTCGCCTCTTATTTGACTTACGGATTCTGATGTGGGTATCAGATCTGCTTGTAATATGGCGTTTATGGATTCATGTTTATATTTGGAAGTGGGATTAGGAACATTGAAATTGGTGTCAAAAGGAATCTAGTTACTAATGTTTCTCAGGAGAGTGATTTAGTCCTCTCCTGTGGGTTGTGCATTTGGCCATACTTGGCCATGAACATTGTCGACAGATCAAATCGACAACCATCTTATGTATATATTATCACTTCATGTTAAAAAATAAATAAATTTTCCTCTTTTGGCCTTACCCTTCGGGGTTCACGGGGCGGGATGTTACATCTGGTATCAGAGCCCATGTTCACACAATGGGAGCTCTGGCATACTTGAGCCTTCTATGTTTCGCTATATTTGGCGTGTGTGGCATGAGCTTGTTATTTGTCTTTATAGTGTTGATTACTTTCATGTCTTAGTATGGCATTAGTGGGTTAAATTACAACCTAATTTTTAGAAATCATGGAGGAAATAGCCTCCTTGGCGTGACCTTATTGAGTGGGACTAGAGTGTTGAGTCCTATATGTTTGTTGGTTAAAGGTAACTTAGATTACCTAAATACCCTTGTTTGGACTACTCTTGTAAGCTTTGTGCTATAGATGTAAAGGATGATAGGATGTAGCTGTTTGCAGATGTGGACAAATTAGTTTGAGTGCTCCATGCTCTCTTGTAAGTGTTGGATTATTGCTGATTTTTCTTATAATCTCTTAACTTGCTTGAGTTGCTACCATTTATCATCCTTGATAACTTATTGAAGTCATTGGAATACTAATGGTGCCTTAAACTTTCCCTTAGTAGAATTTTCATGATGGCATGTAATGTCTTGACTTGAGATGAAACATATCTTTCTCTCATCTTCTTAGTTGTCAATAGTTGACAAGATGTTAGAATAATGGCATATGGATTTAACTAGTATGTTAGAATTGCAATAAGTAAATGATTAGATGTTTATGAGAAACTCCTTACTTAATTAGTTTACATAAGAACAGTAATTGCTTAGTTGGTATATCTTGTTGATGAAATTTGATCTACTCAATTGCATTATGGTTTTAATGAGATCATATAGGCGAATACTTGTACTTTATTGCAAATTGAAAATACTAAATGTAGGGTAATAGGAATGTTGCATACCTTGCTTTGAGTGAACAATTGAATGCTATTGACACGACCATGGTTACTTATGCTTATATGTATGGTTGTGAACATGAGGAATGGATTAGATGATTATGAGCATAAAAAAAAAAATTATTTTTTTTGTGAAATGTTACTAATGTTTATGCATTTATTTAAAAGTGATAGTGATGATACTATACATGTTCATACACTATTGTGTTATGATGATAGAACTGCAAAGTGAAATTATGATGTTAGTTGTGGTATGAGCACCTATAACAGCTATGACCTTACCTCGATGTGATTGTTTTCGATATGATGCCACCCCCCACTGGTGTTCTGACATAGTGTTGGTGAGGATGCCATGTTGCTAATGGTAGCGAGCTGAGCTCGAGGACACGATGCCACGTACTTAGATGCGTGAAGGAGTAGTATATATGTTGTATCCTACTTGTGCTGAGAGGAGTGGTTGCTTGCATAGAGTAGAGGGTTCACTCAAGAGGGCCTTGATTCCGATCGGTTGGCATACGAGTGGAACCTAGCCATGTGCACCTCTGGCTCGGTGTGTTTCCGCACGTGCTTTATCCATGGGTACACACTATGCGGGATGTTCCTTTGAGTAGGACATTGCCATGCGGTATACGGCCATTGTGTGCTTTCTCTGCTTGGCGTATACCATGCGTGGTCGCGTCGCATGAGGTATGTGACCTGGGTGGCCGGCACATTACTTTTCCATGTGAGGGTTGCATGAGTAGGCCGCACCCACATGAAGGACTGTTGAGACAGTCACACTTATTTCCCTCCTTCCTCTTGTGGTGACTAGCAATAGTCACGTAGTGTTGTGATTTGTATATTTCAAAGACTGTGAATCTTCTTTCGGTTATTGATGACTTTTACTTTGCTTGTGTGGACCAGCACTTTGGGTTATCTTGCTTTTATAGATTTAGTCATGAATGATTTATGTAACTCTTGTGGTTACATTTGCTTTATTGTTGAAACTATGCGCATTTTTCTTATTTTATTATTGGAATTGAGATTTACTCTTTCTTATTTACATTTTGGTGGCTAAACTCATTGACTTTCTTGTTTTGAATGCTGGTCTTGTGTTGTGATGTGATTCCTCATCGGGTACGGTGAGATCCACCCGTTTGAGTGTATACGAGGAAGTAGACGCAGGGAAACCCTTGAGGATGGGGGTATGTGTGAGCTGTTCTAAGCTCTAATTCACTACCTTCCTATTGCTTGACTATCTCTTGGAGGCTAATACCCTTACACAAACAAGAGATATGTCATTGTGGCTTGTATGGATGGCTCACTAGGTGGGTCAATGCCATCAAGACACATGGTTTTGGATATTGGGCATAGTTATTGGTTATGGACTCATGGATATTTTGGATATGGATGGTACTATGACATCCACGTGAACCCCTATGTAGCCTTGTGATGTGTATGAGTATGTATGTATATGTAGGTGGTACAATGAAAACAAAATTTGCATCATTATGCTTTGAAAAGTGACAAATTATTGCATTATATTTTAAAAGGGATGTCATGCATGCTATGAAATCGGATATTGAAATTATGTATATGTGTGTATGTATGCTCCATTTTAGATAGTTGCATATGAAAAGTGAGAGAATTGAAAATTTTATGTCTTGAAAATGCATTTGCTGCAAATTATGAGAAAATTGTGTAGTTTATGCTGGTATATATGTGCAAATTGATGGTTGTTGATTTTCCTTGATGGATTCCAATACTATTATAATGTTGACATGATTGGTTATCATGTTGGATTACATGCTTATATGTTTATATACTGATATCATTACTTTCAGATGATCACAGATAGGAAAGGGATGATGTCGTAACACTCATATCTGAGAGGCTTACGATGTCATGACTCTCTTCCTGATGACCATTGATGCTTCAGCTATTATATGATATATGCACATGTGCTTTGACGTATGCTTGGAGTGTTGCAGGTACCGAGTATCGACTCCGCCTGGATTCACAGGCCTGAGCGTACTCTTATATTCCCCGATGGTGGTTACTGGAGATAGTCACAAGCCCTATTCCCTACCCTAGCCATTGCACCCTACTAGTGTAGTGTTCTCATGTTGTTATCTTATCATCTGGTTACCTAATGGTAATGTTCAGATTGCCCCTTCTGGTCATGTGTAGTTTGCCAGTGCGGTGGTTGAGACTTTTCTCCTTTATTTCCATTGATTGTTTGATGTGGTTTCCTTGGAATCATTCCTTATTTTGATTGGAGAAAATTGTTTTATGCTAATGTATATTTTGTAGGAATGAGTGCCTTGCCTATTCCTTACCAATGTTCTCAGACTGATTGCATATAATTGTGCATGTGATAACCTAATTTTTATTATTGTATCAAGTTTCATGGTCTAGTGTGTGCTTTGGCTACATCTTAGACCTTGCAAGCTTCTAGGAGTAAGCCTAATTCTAGGGGAGTAGGATGTAACGACACTCTCTGATTGGCAGTGAGATTTAAGTGATTGGCCGCTTCACACCATACCTAACCGCACCAAAGAGACTTACTGATATTCGTGGGCCATAGCATATGGATGGAAGGTGTGCTGGACACTAAGGGGAGGAATATCTTGGGTGTCAGTTAATGGAAGGAAATATTATAGAAAGTAAGATATATGTTAAAATCTTATCTTGCCATAGTGGATGGCCTGGGGAAAAGCAGATGAGAGTTGTTTTTTTAATGCAACGTAGAAGTAAAGTGAAGTGGTTGAAATCCTTATGGCAAAAAGAAATATCTCTACCATATAGCATGGGCGTCATAGTCAGGAATGCGCTATCTTTATCGGTGTGATTGCATAAATGTCTACCCGTAGCATTTCTAGGGGGATTGCATGTGCATCCTGAAATCATTGTCATGAGAGCACAACTATGGAGCCTTTTAGCAGTTCGTTATGTGTATATCCTGCAATGGTGTGTTACCACGAAGACCTCACAGTAGGGAAATGAAGGGAAGGGCAAACTTGTTGATACGAACTTCAACAGAGAAATATGATATCATGGCACGCTGCCAGGTATTTCTTTTCTATGCGTAATTGTTTCAATGGTTTTATGATTTTGTTAACAACTTGGCTACTCTATGTTTTAAATAGTCTATCATGATGCAGGTATGCATCATTCTTCTAACTTTTTTTTTTTTTTAAAAATCCCTATTTGAGCATATTGTCGAGCCTCCTAATTGGCGAAAACAGAGTGTTTAGCAATGAGCATAACTTGAGACATCCTGTTAGCTAGTATTCAACAAACCTAGTTTGTGTTTATCCTACAAACTTTGCCTTTTGATTGAAGTATTCACCAATCAGATCACATGCCTTGTGTAAATTCTTAATTTAGCATGCATTCCTAACAATCAAACTGTAATAGCACATGTGTAATCTCTGTGTGTCCCTCTTTTTCCACATATTGCATGCATGGATACCAGGGCACTTACAATGATAACATTTGAGGAAATTTCCTCTAAAAAATAAAAATAAAAAAATAAAAAATAAAAATAAAAATTCCCCTTCCGTTATGCTTTGTTGGTCATCCATACCCTGTTCCATCGTCCTCATTTTGACATGAGCAATGAGGATGCTAGCTAAGGTTGTGGCATTTAGATTTACTGCTGCTAGTTACTCTTGCTTGAAAGTTTCTAACACCTTTTAACAAATCCATTTTGTGCGAATTCTACAATCGTTACAGTCCTTGAGAAACATTTCTTTTAGGCATTCTATCAAACAGAGCATGTGTCTCCTATATGCTCTCGTATGGCATAGGAAGGAAGGATGCAACAAAGGTAGTGGAGTTTAGGTCTACACTTGCCTATTACATTTGCTTGTTGGTATATTACTTTAAAATAGATCGACTCTATTTGTGATTTGCACTCCTTTCTTCCTTGAGACCACGTTTCATACAAGCATATTGAAAATCAGTTTGAGTCATTTCTCATGCCTATTTTATGCATGTGTGGCTTCCTGAGTAGCCCACACTGATCTCTATTCCTTGCCAGTAGACGAGGGCATTGTTTATACTATTAGTAAGATTTTAAAGTCTTATTGAGTTTGTGTGTGTAATCTGCAACAATTACATTCCATGAAACAAGAAATCTACTCGGACTAGTTTGATAAATAGGTCAAGGGTGCTATTATGCCTTCTATCTGTTGGATTGCATATGCAATTTTAACCTTGATGGCCGTATATCCCGATTTGTATGTTGTGTAAGAGCTTGATGTGTCATAACACCTTTGTGCATTATAAAAGGGTGCTCCTAAAGCAAGAGAAGATACCAATGAGCAATGGTATGGAATATGGTTGTTGTTATGGTCCTTTAGAAATCTTTCAAAAAGGAGTTCCAATTTAAGATATAGTTTGTTCCTAGTTTTTCAAATAAGATAATAGTCTCTTTAAGCAAAACAATTTTGTTATAAGTGAGCTTTAGTTGTGAATAAAAATTTAGTTTTGGACAAATAGACTGTGGTGATGTCCATGCTTTCTCTATGCATGCATGGCTGCTAGAGCCTTTCCTACATTGGCACTATGCGAATCGGATTGTGGGCTTTGTTTATGCTAATGGAAAGATATTTTGAGTCTTTAAACAGATCTAGTCTGTGTCTGTGCTGCTATCCTTGTATTCTTTGAATGGAAATCGATTGGTACATTGCCATATAGCTTGAGTACCTTGTTATTGTTTCTCAAATCTGCATGTTGTCCATGAAATTTAACATCCCTTGAGGCAGTCTGTTCTGCTATGTTGTGTCAGATTTGTTGTCCCTACTAGATGGGACCTTCTGGTAAAGGTTGAGTAGTTTGTTATTGCATCCTATTGTTGATTTGCATGAGTAGACTCCTCTTGAGACTTTTGACGGTGTGCCTTACTTAGCTTGATAGGTCCTTGATTGCTTATTGCCTAGTCTCTGGTACGGTACTCTGAGAGCATCAGAGGAGTGGTTAGAGTGCCCTCGGATCACTATGCTTGAGGGGTTGTTTACCATGTTTGCACAAGGCCTTGTGAGTTGTGTCTGCTCCATGACTGATGTGAGTGTTGGCCATTGTTTTCCTTTCCTAGTTACTTCTCTTTGGCCTTGTGACTATCTCCAAGCACGGTGGGGTGGTCTCTTTGAGTCCACATGGCCTGGAGGCGTTGCCACCACCATTGGGGACCAGTGTACAGGTTTTGGAGCACCAGCTTGGAGATGTTCTCTTTCTTCCTATTACTTTATCAGTCATGTACACATTTTGTTATTGTATCATTCATGGCTATGCCATTGTCCTTGTTTATTCCTTTATGTAATTTTGTACTCTCTTGTGAGAGATGATGTAATTTATAGTAATGAGAAGATATGTGATGTCGCCTCTTATTTGACTTATGGATTCTGATGTGGGCATCAAATCCGCTTGTAATATGGTGTTTATGGATTCATGTTTATATTTGGAAATGGGATTAGGAACATTGAAATTGGTGTCAAAAGGAATCTAGTTATTAATGTTTCTCGAGAGAGTGATTTAGTCCTCTCCTGTGGGTTGTGCGTTTGGCCATACTTGGCCATGAACATTGTCGACAGATCAAATCGACAACCATCTTATGTATATATTATCACTTCATGTTAAAAAATAAATAAATTGTCCTCTTTGGCCTTACCCTTCGGGGTTCGCGGGGCAAGATGTTACATCATTTTACTATAATATAACATAAATTTAAATACATTATAATGGTAGTTCTACTAATTTGTATAATGAGTAATTTAATATCATTCTATTATTAATATATAATTAATTATATTATTTAATTAATATTTAAAGTATCATATATATATATATATATATATATATATATATATATATATATATATATATATATATATATGACAATTTTTGATATAATATTTGCATAGACTTAAACAAAAAAATATTATTTGTTCAATAACCAAATTCCCTGCAAGAATTTAGCCACTCAAAATTTAATTTAACATTTGTTAGCTCCTGTTTCAAATTTTCTCATGTAGAGTTAGGAAAAATTAAAATTTGTTCAACATGAAAAAATCTCTAGATAAAAAAACTCATTGCATTAGTACTGCTACTAATAAATTAACCATAATATAACTTTTGAGTAAATAAAATAAATAATTCTAAAAATAACTAATAAAATATAAATATAAATATGATTTAGATGCAATCAATATAAATAAATAAATACTAGACTCATAATAAAAAAAAATATTAATTGGTGACATAAAAAGTAAAGTGTTTTTTTTTATAGAATATTTTCTATTGAAAAATAAAACAACTCTTCATAAAATATAAAGTAAATAATGTGTAAAATAAAAAAAATCTTAATTAAAAATTAAAAAAAAAATTCAAAAATATTACTTACTATTTTATTTGTAAAATATATTAATTATTTACAGTAACTATGGCGTGAGCATGTTAAGAAAAACGAATTTAAAAACATTAAAAAAATAATAGCCAAACAAAAACAACTTTAAAAACATTAAAAAAATAATAGTTGAACATTAATAATTAAAACATATATAAAACATAAATGATTTGTTGGAATAATGGGTAAAATATTTTAAAAAGTAAATCTATGCATTTCATTTTGTTTCCTGTGAAAAAAATAAATCTGTGCATTTCGTTTTGTTTCCTATGAATTGTTTTTTACATTGAAAATCTTAAAAGGTAAAACCCTAATTTATAAAATATTATTTTAGACCCCTCTTTTAAAAAAAATTAAATTAATATTTATTGTAAATTTATGGAGTTTAGAATTCATCGTCTCACTTTTAACCAATATTTTTTTAGAACTAAATTTATAAAGTCATAAATATATAAAATAAAATTAATACTAGTATATCTATATTTAAAAAATATATCTAAAACAGAGAGATATGGCGCCTATTCCACCTATGTGTGGTAAATTAATTAAAAAATAGGCGCCTTTGGATATATCTGGTTGTATTTTAGATATATTTTTTAAATATAGATATGCTAGTTTTATTTATCAAAATATATAATAATTTTAAAATCTTTCCAATTAAAAAATAGGTACCTTAGAATATCTATGGGTATCTTTTACATAGACTTTTTAAATGATAGAAATGCTAGTTTATATAATTTTGAGAGGCATGAGGTATATATACATTTAAAATACCTATACTAATTTTTATGTTATTTATTTTAATTTATATTTTCCACTTCTCTTAAGGACGCATTGATTAAGCAAAACACTCCATGTCAAACACCTATAAAAGGGAGTGAATGCTAGATTGATGAACCAAATCAAAAAGCAAACTTAATCTAGGGTTGTAAGAATACAAGCCATTTGTTGGGAAGTGTTGGATCTGAAAGGAATGGAGCACTTATACATTTCCATGTAGGAGGGGTTATGTGCACATGGGTTGAAAAAGTGTCATTTCAACATGTCACCCCATGCATGCGCATGTGCCAGTAACTACTCGCCATCACATTTGTGCACTTGTTTTAATTTCATTGGTTAATTTATTGGAGTTGTGAACATGTATTGGTGCATTTGTGAACATGTACAAATGTTGTGAACATGTATTGGTGCATTTGTGTTAATTTATTAGGTTGGTATTTTACATGTATTGGTTCTTTTTAAAAAATTTATTTGGGGGTCAAGTGCACAAAAACATAGCTGTTATTGGGGCATGGGTGGCAACCGGCTCCTCTCCCTTAGCCATAGACTTTTATATGTGAGCATTATAGTGCTTCAAATTGTCTCACCCTAAAAACTAAAAAAAAATCGTCAGTCCTATGGGTGCAAGTGCTAGTTTATATAATTTTGAGAGGCATGAGGTGAAAGTCCTCTTCCCTATATAACTACATTTAAAATACCTATGCTACTTTTTATGTTATTTATTTTAATTTATATTTTCTCCACGTCAGCTGCTCTTACCCAGAATTGATTAAGCAAAGCACTCCATGTCAAACACCTATAAAAGGGAGTGAATGCTAGATTGATGAACCAAATCAAAACACAAACTTAATCTAGGTTGTAAGAATACAAGCCATTTGTTGGGAAGCGTTGGATCTGAAAGGAATGGAGCCACAATTTATTGCTGCAATTGAAGGAGATGCAGAACAGCGTAGTATATCTGAGCTGCCTCAAGCTATGAAGGAATTGATATTTGCAAAGCTTTCACTACAATCAATCTCTCTCTGTCACATGGTTCATAAGGAATGGAATTCTATTTTGTCATCGTATAGCTTTCTGTCTTCATTACCCACCCAAAATCCATGGCTTCTTATCTGCGGTCAAGAACAACAAGGTGGAAATTGGTATTGTATGGCCTACTGCTTTTCCACACAAAAATGGATGACTATCTCTCTGTCTTTTCTCCCAAATTATGTCAGAAATTACAAGTTATCATGTGCGGCACAAAGGTTGCTATTTTTTCAAGAAACCCCACAATTATGTGTTTAAAACCCACTTGTGAGAATTTATAGAGAGATAGAAATTGATGTGACTAACAAGTTTATACATATTGTGCAAGGAGGAAATGAATAGCCTATTAGGGATAGTTAAGATTGTCTAGAAAAAGACAAAATATTTCTAGAAGTCTTCCAAAGAACATTCCAAGTTATCTAGAAAGGAAGAAGCTTCCAGTTGTTCTAGAAAAGAACTTTCCAAGGAGAAGCTTCTAGTTGTTCTAGAAAGGAACATTCTAGGATTTTAGAATTATCTAGAAAGCCAGAAGCTTCCAAGCTTCAAAGCTTCTATAGCTATATATATGTGATTAGAGTTAGTTGCTAGATATAGCATTTTGGATGTAATGTAAGCTAGATAAATATATTTCTAAGTTATCTAACTCTATTTTTCCCTGTTTTCTCTCTATTTATTATTGTTGTTCTATTTTTATTGTCTTGGGACTCTTTTTACATGGTATCAGAGCCTGTTTCAGCTAGTTTTTTTCCAGGTTCAGCTAGAGATTGAGTTAGAGGCTCAGTTGGAAATATAATGCTGAAGTGATTTGTTTATAGGGTTAATATATTGTTGGAGTGATATTTGTTTGTAGAGTGATACTTGTTTGAAGACTGATTTTTTGGCTAACATGGGCTCTACAAATGAAGTGTTGCCAATATTTGATAGAAGTGGTTTTGCAAATTGGAAGATTGCAGTTAAGAATGCTTTGAGAGAAAAGGCTCTATGGAGGATAGTAAATAAGGAAATTAGAGAACCCCAAAGTGAAAAATAAAAGGAGCTATGGAAATGCAAGTTGGAACAAGCTAGAAGTATTATTGGTAAAGCTTTAAGCCCCAATCTCAATAAAAGATTTGTTGATATTGATAATCCAATAGAGCTATGGGAGAGTTTAGAAAAAGATTATAAAGATGCAGATATTGCTAGCATGTTTAGCATAGAAGAAAAATTATTGAATTTAGATCCTTCTGATTTTGAAAAAATGACTGATTACTTTAATGAAGTTACATTTTTAAATGCTCAGCTGAAGAAAATAGGTGCTGAATATGAAAAAAAAAGATTTTCAGTTGATTGCAATGGTTGAAAGTAAGCTTCCCTAGCCATACAAGGTATTTAAGGAATCAAGGAAAAGGGTTCTCCAACTAACTCCCAATGCCGCCAGCAAACTTTTGATCAATTTTGTAAGTCTATTTTAGATGAAGAGGTTCAACTTATTAAAGAAGGGCATATTAAGAAGAATCATGCATATGCAGCCAAGAGTAAATTTTCTAGATATGATGGAAAGAAGAATTGGAAAGGAAATTATAAATTTCAAAATAATGACGGTTCTAACCATTTTTCTAGAAATGATGCTGCAGAAAAGTAAGTTGGCAGGAAATCGATTATTTGCAGGTATTGTGGAGGTGAAAATCACATGAAAAATTTTTGTTTGAAGAAGAGGGACAATGAAAGGCAATAGTACAAGCCCAAGCAAGAAAGGTTCAAGGATGGCAAGAAGGATAGGCATAGCTTCGTAGCCATCTCTCTAAAAAGGCAAGAGAAATCAAATAAGGAGGTAATTGCTAGACCTGAAAGTAGTGTTAACGGGGGATACTTTGCTTCAGATTTTAATAAAGAATGGATTTTAGATTCAGGGGCATCATATCACATGACTAGGGATAGATCTTTGTTTATTAATTTTTATGAAGGGAAAAATTCAAATCAAGAAATTACTATTGGCAATAAAATGAGACTTCCAGTTTTAGGAACAAGGACTGTTAATGTAACAAATGGGTCTTTGAAAAATATTTTGTTGGTTGAAGGATTAGGGGTGAATCTTATTTCAGTATATAAAATTGTTCAAGCTGGATATGAGTTTGTTGTCACTGTTGATCAAGTTATTGTTAGAGATAGAAAAGACCCAAGCAATATAATTGCTATTTGTAGAGTTGATCATAAAGAGAGTCTATTTAAATTTGTGGGGTTTGTTGATGATGAATACACACTCTCTCATGTTTTTATTGCTCAGGCTGATGATATGTCAAAACTTTGGCATGCTAGACTTGGACATATAAATTATAGAAAATTACAAGATATGGTTAGAATGGATGTGGTTAGTGGATTGACAAAAATTTTAGCATCTGAAAGTGTGTGTGAAGGATGTGTGTTAGGAAAACATCATCGAGATCCTTTTGATTCAGGCAAAGCATGGAGAGCTAATTATCGATTGCAGCTCATTCATAGTGATCTATGTGAACCAGGCTATCCTTCACTTTTAGGTGCCAGGTACCTTTTGACTTGTATTGATGATTACAGCAGGAGAGTATGGGTTATTTTCTTGAAAGGAAAAATGAAGTATTTAAAGTTTTTCAAAAGTTTAAGGCATTAGTTGAAAATCAAAGTGGAAAAAGAATTAAGTGTTTAAGGATGGATAATGGGGGTGAATATTGCAATTATGCATTTGAGTCATTTTGTGAAAATTATGGTATTAAGGTGCAAAGAACAGTTCCTTATACTCCTCAACAAAATGGGGTGGCTAAACGAATGAATATAACTCTTTTAGAAATGGCTCATTGTATATTGTATTTTAAAAGTTTGCATAATCAATTTTGGGGTTTGGCTGTTTCTTGTGCTGCATAAATTGTGAATAGAATTCCCACTAAAGCCCTCCCAAATATCACCCCTGAAGAAGCTTGGAGTGGTAGAAAGCCCCACAATGGGTATTTTAAAGTATTTGGGTGCATTGCTTGGGCACACATTCTTGATGAAAAGAGGAAAAAGTTAGAACCAAAGAGTCATAAGTGTTTGTTTGTGGGTTATAGTGAAGAATCAAAGGTTTACAGGTTATATGATTTGACAACAAGAAAGGTCTTTATTAGTAGAGATGTAAAGTTTGATGAGCTTTCACAACTTACTGCCACTTCCTCTCACTCTACAACAGCAAATGTTTCTAATTTTTCATATATTTTAGAAAGAAATGAAATCAATATTGATGAGGATGAGGTGAGCACTACTGATGATGATAATACTATTGAAAATGAAACTACTAATGCTTGTAATCAGCCATTTTCTGCCAATAGTGATGATGAAGAAGGTGACATTTCAGCTACACAAAAGATAAGGAGTGTTGAAGAAATATATAGACAAGGCTCAAAGATCCAAGGAAGGAATGGTAGTGCTCTCATGGCCAAAGTATTACAAGTAAATGACCCAATTTCATATGAGCAAGCTAGAGGAAAGAAAGAATGGGAAAAAGCCATGAAAGAGGAATATGATGCATTGATAGAGAATAACACTTGGGAACTTGTACCCCACCCCCAAGGTAAGAATGTTATTGGTTGCAAATGGGTTTACAAAACAAAATTTAAATCAGATGGTGCTATAGAAAAATTCAAGGCTAGATTGGTTGCTAAGGGGTTCAATCAAAAAGAGGGTGTTGAGTATGAAGAAATATTTGCTCCTGTCATTAAAATGAATACAGTTAGAATTATTCTTTCTTTGGCTGCAATTCTTGGGTGGCATATTCATCAAATGGATGTCAAAAATGCTTTCTGAAATGGAGATTTATATGAAAAAATATATATGGATCAACCACCAGGTTTTGTGGATCAGCAACATCTTAATCTTGTTTGCAGATTAAAGAAGTCACTTTATGGTCTTAAACAAGCACCACGAGCATAGAATGAGAAGATTGGTAGGTATTTTCAGCTTCATGGATTTAAGAGATATAAGTTAGATCCAAATCTTTATGTGAAAAAAGTTCAAGATGATATTCTTCTTGTTGCAATTTATGTAGATGATTTACTCATTGCTGGACTGAATATTGCGTTAATCAATGATCTAAAATTAGATCTTAAGAGGACATTTCATATGAGTGATTTGGGTGAACTAAACTATTTTCTTGGATTACAAGTTTGTAGATTACATGATGGATTGTTCATCTCACAATCAAAATATGCTTTGGACCTTTTAGAAAAGTTTAACATGCTTGAATGCAAGCTAGCATCTATCCCGTTTCAATCCGGAGTCAAGCTTACTAAATAATGTACTTCCAAGAGTGTAGATGCCACTTTATATAGAAAGCTTGTTGGTAGCTTGGTTTATCTAACTCACACTAGACTAGATATTTGTTTTGCCTGCAATCTAGTATCTAGATTTATGCAGGCACCTAAACAAAGTCATTGGTTGGCTGCTAAAAGAATTTTACGATACATCCATGGAACCATACACTTTGGAATCTACTATGGCTATAAGTCTTCACTTTCTTTGGTTGGATTTACCAACTTAGATTGGGGTGGTGATATAAATGATCAAAAATCTACTAGTGGTTATGTTTTCAATCTTAGATCAGGTCCTATTACATGGAGCAACAAATAACAAACAACTACATCATTATCTTCATGTGAAGCAGAATATAGAGCAGCAAAAGAAGCAGGCAAGGAAGCAGTTTGGATTCAGAATCTTCTATTTTGAAATTGGTTTTCTACAAAGTTCAGCCAGCACTGTGTATTGTGACAATCAAAGTACCATACAGGTTGCCAACAATCCAGTTTTTCATGCTAAAACAAAGCACATTGAGATTGATGTTCACTACATTCGGGATCTTGTTCAAGCATCTATTGTCAATCTTCAATTTTGTCCAAGTGAAGAACAAGTAGCTGATATATTCACTAAGAGTATGACTGAAGCCAAATTCTCAAAATTAAGAGGAATGCTTGGTATGTTAGAGGTGAACATTAAGGGGGGATAGTAGTATAATGTTCCCCTCCTTTGTATTTCCCCTCTCCTTTGTATTCTCTTTGTATTATTCTAGCCAATCCTAAGGGGGGATGTTATGGATAGTTAAGATTGTCTAAAAAAAGACAAAATATTTCTAGAAGTCTTCCAAAGAACATTCCAGGTTATCTAGAAAGGGAGAAGCTTCCAGCTGTTCGAGAAAAGAACTTTCCAAGGAGAAGCTTCCAGCTGTTCTAGAAAGGAACATTCTAGGATTTTAGAATTATGTAGAAAGCCAGAAGCTTCCAAGCTTCAAAGTTTCTATAGCTATATATATGTGATTAGAGTCACTAACTGGATATAGCATTTTGGATGTAATGTAAGCTAGATAAATATATTTCTGAGTTATCTAACTCTGTTTTGCCCTGTTTTCTCTCTGTTTATTAATGTTGTTCTGTTTTTGTTGTCTTGAGACTGTTTTTACAGAGCCCTATTTGGTAGTGTGCCCCAACTCTGAAATTTTCTCCTTTGAGATCTACCATTATTTTCAAGACTCGTGGAGGATTAAGTTTCAGTTTGAGGGAGAAACGAGGTGTAATATATCAGGTTATGAAATGGTTGAGTGCAGTGGCGTTCTTTTCTAGAGGGCAGCGAGGCCTATGACTATTGTGGGTTACAATATGGAAGATGGTGTTATTAAGCCTGTTACAATACCTCCATTACCCACCCAATTTGCTGTTGAAAATCGTAATCTGCATGTTTTATCCATAGTTGCATATGGGTCATCCGTTCTAGTGGTAGCGGCCTTTAAGGATCCATTAGACCGGCAGCTTACAACCATTATGACACGTGGAGGAATTGATGAAGTCGCTGTACACTGGGTGGAGGCTTTACCACCTTTTAACATAGATAATTATTTACCAGACTTTAACACACATAATTTCCGAAACGCTGTGGGTATTGTTATCTGGGAGTTGTTTCAGGATGACCAAGATAAGTTGGTTTGGAAGTGGAATGAGTTTGCAAGAATGCCTCGAGACTCTCTCCCTCAATATATTATGCAGAATTGGAATGGCGGCATCGGAAGTGTGTTTGTGTGAGAGATTACCTGTGCTTGAGCAGTGTATCTGGTAGTGAAGATGCAAATATAATTTAAGGGAAGGGTTTTGGCAACACCTTCCTCCATGTATAAATCCATACATTAATAGGAGGATGATGTCATTCGAACCCAACCTCATTCTTTCTCAGTTATTAAGAAACCTGAGAATGATTGATAACAAGATTATGGTGATAGGTATTATGTAGTGATTATTACTTGTTGTTTTTAATATATTGTAATGATTTGTTTGATATAATTAAATAAATATGGTATGATATCAACAAGTTTTTCACAGTTTTTGATACTGTGGAAGCTGATTTAATGACATGGGCCTCTCTACAGTGAACTTTGAGTTAAGAGATTCAAATAACAAGCAATGTGTCAGGTTGACATCAAATTTCCACAGTCCATGATAATTATATATGAGTGTAAAAGTTTTTTCTCAATTTCTAAATTCTTCTCTTGCTCTCTACTTCCAGATGATGGATCACGGAATGTGATCTAAAATGTTGAGGAAAAAACTTTTACACAGTCAAATCCTGAAACACTCAAATATAATATGTAGGTTGTTTATTTTTTAGGCTCCTTCAAATGAAAAAGGTAGATCAAAATTAGAAGAGTTTTAATTTATGGTTCCATGGCCGGGTTACCTAAAATTTCTCATCAGGTATTATGATAAAAATGTAAGTGCCTTTTGCAATCTAGAAGTTTCAGGGATTTTATGGAATCATAAAATTATAGTCAAAAAATTTTAGGAAATTAGTTATCTTATGATTTGTCTAAAAATTGTAAAACTACATCCCAACGTCATTAAAAGAGATTGCTTTCCAAAATACGTCAAAATCCAGTAGCTAGAATCGAAAATTTTCAGAAGCATGTTGATCAAAAACTCTGAAGATTTCTGATGCAAAAAGGTAGAGACTCCAGGTTAAGTTTCCAGTTTACTATGTAGCATTTTTTCTTCATTTCATGGGACATGTCTCTTTATTGCTTTAGATCCTCATGCCCATGGCACTGTGTCTTTAGCCTTTGGTTTCATGGAGGGGACTAATTCTTTTGTATTAAGAAGTTTTAAGTGGAAATATCGAATTTTAAATAAAAAGTTATAGAAATATCATATTGGTAGGAGAAATTTATAGCACCCTCAACACCAGTTTAAAGTTTTAAGAAGGTTTTATTTAACTGCAATTTTCTAATTCCATAACTACATTTTTTAATTATACGGAACTTTCAAAATAAAAATAGGAGCCCAAACCTTTTCACATAGTTACAGATATAGCTATAAATATGGGATCTGTGGCACTCTACTTAAACATTACATGTTTTAATGATCAAACAGTCAATAATAATTTTACATCTAAGTGGTAAATATTTGTCAAATTTTTATTTGTCAAAATTGACATTTTACTTTTGAAATAGATGATATATCTTACAATTAACAGTGACCTTACCCTTTGTTTATTGACCACACTGAAGCACCCTGTAACATACAAGTTAAAAGCTTTATATTCTTTTCCATCTCAATGACCTAACCCATTGTTAGTTCCTGCCGTAGGCAGTGTAACTGTTGTTTTTGCTCTGAAATATTTATCTGCCTTGATTAGTGTGCAAACAAAAATATTTATTCCATATGATAAGGTTTGTTTTCATTTCAATGTATTTCCTCGATCTTGAACTTCGTGCAGGAGGAAAAAATTTTGCGTTCTCTAAAGTTTATTTTTTTCAACTATTTTTGTATTGTAGAAATTCCTAAAACCTGATTTTCTGATTGGTTTGGGCATATTTTAACCCATTGGTAATTGATTTTTTGATTAGCTCCTCTGCCGTCATAGCGTTGAGGGGGACAATCCTGTCTGGAAGAAGAGTCATTTTTTTAATCATATTCCACTGGTTTTAAATACAGAGAATCTACTACAAGCTATTTGAAGAAGGGCAGATATGCATAATGGAGGGCATTGATGCCGCCATCTGTCTCGCTGCTGAAGAATTTCTTCGAAGAGCACATCCACTTGGACGAGGAGATTCGGCTGGTGTTGGAGGGCAGTGGCTACTTTGATGTAAGGGATCAAACTGACAGGTGAATCCGGATTTGGGTCAATCAAGGGGATTTGATTATTTTGCCTGCTTAGGAAAAGATCATTTAAATGTAATATTTCCTTTCTTTCCTGAATATGGAGCAAGAAAAGAGGCCTTTTTTAAATCAATATGTTGTTTAATCTCAAGTTTTCCTTTTGGTTATTGGTTAGTGATTTTTACATAATGTTTGGAATCTATAGTATTTTAATTTTTCTCTTTGTTCTGGCAGGCGATAAGGTTATTTGTAGGTGAGCCAGTATGGACTCAGTACAACTGCCCTCAAGATGATAATCCTGTAAGGTAAGTGTTGAGAGACCCTAATTCATTTTAGTTTAATGAGATTTGAAAAGAAAAAATTGTGTGTATTTTGTTTTACCGTTAATGAGACCGTAATCCATGGTAAAGATAAGTCCGGACTGTTAATTTACTATGGTTTCATCCTTTTTCCTCAACTAAAATGCATTTGCAGAAATTGCATGCATGTGAAGTTCTTAAGCATTGATACTTTTTCATGCATTTTATTTCATGACAAAATTGCCACTCTGTATATGTTCAAGTGTTTTTCAAAGAAATCTGCAACATCTTGATGGCTTTTGTTGGACATAAAAATCGAAAAAAGCATGGCTGTCTTCTGATATTTATTTCATACCTGAGCCTTTTAGATAAGATTTTTGCAAGGATTGAGCCACAATAAACCAAAAGTCTTCATCTTACACCGCACAATTGATAGAAAACAATTGTTTCTTTTGGGGAGGATCTTGAAAATGGGTATCCTTCATACGCAGTGCATACACTTTTTTTTTTTTCAAGGCAAGGCAGGGATACTTTTTTCTAGGTTGGAGTTGATTCTCTTATTTGCAAATTGATGAACTTTTTAGAAGTAAATATTAAAGCTATAACTTTCCATTATAGTTGCAAGCTGTGTGTTTTCTGCTTCAGCTATCTTCCAACTTGAGGGTAAGCACCATTTCTCATGCTTCTTGGTTTTAAAACTGGCGTTGTATTTGGTGTCTACATATGAATGCGACAAAAATGGTTCCTTTCCACTTAAAAAACTTGTGTTTTGAACCAAGGTGGATTTATTGGCGAGGTTCTACCAGTCTTCCAAACAATGAAGTTGCCAAATCATATCTGTCGGTTGTATGATATGGTCTGAGATCAATTAATTTGTCTATTATTTTTTCATGGCAAAGATACCTTTGGTTCTGATGATTCATCGTTATATTCCATTATTTGAAAAATGCAATTGACTAAATATTTTTGCTGAAAAAAATTACTTCAGGGTTTGTGTTACAGGTAGCAGATTTGCATTACATTGAAGATATCAATAATGAGCAGAGGCGTCAAGTCAGATGAGGTTTCAATTCCGGCCAGTGTTTGCAAAACCATACAAAATATTAAGGGAGTAGAAGGGAACCACTCTAATTAGGAGATATACGCAATGCTAATGGAATGTAGTAAGGATCCCAACCAGACCGCCCAGAAGCTGCTTTATCAAGGTACGACCTTTAAGGGTTTTGTTGCTTATTTTTGGGCTTCGTTTAATTTGCTGGATTTTAATGCCATGGAAAACATTCCAACTAGGGCTGTTTGTATTATCATTATGGTAGGGGTTTCTTGTATTATCATTATGGTAGGTTTTAGGTCAAGTTTGTGAAGATTGCTCAGCAGGTAGGGCTTTATGTGAATTTGAGGATTGGTCCATTTATTGGAGCTAAATAATTTTTAGGTTTGTGTTTCTGATTTTGCTCTTATGTATCATTATTCTCTTTCAAGATAGGTTGACAGGTCAACCAGGTTCAAACTAACTTTTTTCTTTCATCTTTAGTTGGGCTTTAAATTTGGCCGTGCCATAATTTGTAGGTTTTTCAGTGAAAATTAAGAGTTTAAGAATTTTTTTATTTTAGACGTGAACTATTTTTAGGACAATTTTGTTGGTGGATTTAAAAAACTGGAAATGGTTAGCTTAAGTTGCGCATATAGAAAAGCGATTGGATTCTGAAAGCATTATGTGAATAAAAGTAGGAGCAGGTAAAGGGCTGGTCAAGATTTCACATCCAGAAATGTTATTTAGAGTATTGATTTAGTAGAGTGTTTGATGTAGTGTGTGCCAGCATTCTTTTCAGAAAGAATAATATCAGTGGTTTATGCTTGTATTGTGTTGTGATTGATCGTAGCTGCAGATTTTCTCTTGTTTGTATCATGTCTTTTTTAAGGAAGTTGACTTGTGAGAAGTAAAACAGAGTATATTTTCTTGCCAAAATTCTTGGCATTCTACTAATTCCAGTTGTTAGCACATTTTTTATTATTCTCAAACCTTGCAGGCTCTGGCCTATTGTTTACTTGGAAGAGAATAGGATGGTACATGTTACATATTGCTATCACATCCTTGGGCTGTCAATGTACATATCATAGAACTTTTAGTAGGCTTGATTTTGATGATAGATGATAGAGATCCATTGCATATGGTACTCTTCCATTTAGTATTTTATTGTCAATAAACTACTAATAGTAAACACAGCTGGTATTAATTCTTAAGGCTTATTATTCTATTTTGATTGCAAATTTGAGATGACAAATCTAATTTTCCATGGGCCTCTTATTTCCACATTTTAAGAAGGAAAACCTCTTATCTTGAACATTTTTAGGTACACAAAGGAACTCTTGATTCAAGATAACGACATAGTTAGTTTGACATTGAACCTATATAGTCACCCGTACACCTCTTAAAGTTCAAATATGTTTTCTCAAAGCTCTTAGGTTTGACAATTATGCTTTTGTACAGGTCCTAATATAAGGAGTACTTGCTTATAACAGGTGTTGCAAAATTCAACAAACTGAGATCCAAACTGATTATTGGCAATGTCAGGTATAAGAGCTATAGTTAATGAAGCCATTTTCTAGTGGATGATTGGAATAAATACAAATCTATGCTAATTCGTATCTAGTCTTCAGTTTACATGATTGGAGGATTTATTAATATTCTATATATGGGCAATTTATACATTTGGGCAATGATTGTTGTCATTCAAATCATTATGGCAAAGGAGCTTTTTTAATTTACTTAGGACTACTCATGAAGAGAGAGATCCCCCAAGCTTCAGACTGTTGAACTGGTACATGGTTTCTGTCTCATTGATTAACCTTCATCTATGAAAGGTCAAATCATAGTTATGAACAGATAGTCAGCTTTATATTCAAGGACATTGACACCTCTTTCTACTATAATTTTTTTATGTAGAGTCGCAGACCTTGGGTCTAATATGTAGGCAACTCCCATTATTTGTTCATTTGTTCCAACAACAGTGATAAACATTTTCATTTATTCTAGTTTTCTAAAATTTGTGTTCATTCCTTTCTTGTAAAGAAACAAAATTACATCCTACTTATATATGTTGGATTATTAGAATCAATGATAGTAAAGACAACTTATTCGACTCCATTAACTTTTCTTTGGGATCGTGTACCTTGTATCTTTACAATTTTTACTTCCATTTGATTAAAATTCAAAACTAAAGGCTCTAATTTTTTTTTAAAAAAATTCATTTCAAAGGTCTTGGAAGTTTGATAGTAGCTAGGTTTAGTTTTCGTTAATTGAGGTTCCTAGCATAAGCTCTCCTTATGCCCCGATTTTTCATTTCATTTCCTTCAAAGTAGAGAATAGACACAAACAAATAAGCACGAATGCAATTTGTCCATAGTTGTCCTTTATTTGTTTTGTGGGTTTAGTGGCTTGCTAGATTTTGCCAAATTCCCTCACATTGATCTTGCTATATCACCTGTTGACACTCAGCCTTCATATGAAGACATCAAAGATGATGATGTCAATGCTAGTTGGGAGCTTTTTGTGGATTGGACCTCGCTGATGTTTGGGATAAACTGTATGACCCGGACCCTCCTCCTCCTTGTACTAGTGCTTTAGCTCTTACTGCATAGCAACCTATTTGTGTATTTTGTTCTAGGTTTTATCCTCATTTAGACTCTAGGGTGTGACTCTTTTTTTGTGTGAATATATGTAATATTATTTTATAAATAGTAATACACACACTTAAAAAAATCAAAATAAATAATCAGTAAATGTGAATAATTTGTATTAAATTTAATTTTAGATGTTGAGCGGTATCTAAAAACTAATAACTTATCTCTTATCTCTTATCTTTATTTGTCCATAATTGTCCTTTATTTGTTTTGTGATTCAATTTTTTTGAACATAAGGAAATGCGTACATTTTTCTTTGCCACTATTTAGAATTTCGGATTACAATTTCTATTTTGGTTTGAAATTTGAAAATGTGTCAGAATTTTTTTATTATAATCCAGAAGTGAGATTAAAATTTTTAACCTCTTTCAACCTGAGGTTTCTCCCCTACAGTTAGGAAAACCCCTACAGTTAGGGCATTTGTAACAAGTTATAGTTGGACTCATAACACATAAACCACAATCGGTCAAATTGAATAGCATTTCCTAAAGAATTTATTATTTAAATGTTTTATTAAAGTGTGAAAAGCAGGTATCAATCATAGTAGATTTACAAAGTCATTGCTAGACACTTGAATCCAGTGCCCATAATTAGTCTATCCTTAGATTCTAGAAGCAAATGGTGCTATGGTATTTTCATTATATAGTAGGTAATATCTATTGATGAATGATGTAGCAAACTTTTTGAAGTCTTTTAGGACAACCCTGAAGGTCACCCTATTTCCTTGTTGCAAAAGCTTACTTTTTATCATTTCTATGTTGATGATTTCTCCATTGCGGTCACATTCACCAACCCCAAGCATTTCCTTCACAACATCTCCTGAGATCATTTATCTTGATAGAAATAAAGCTTTTCTATATCAATGCATTCATTTTGAAGATAATAGTGTAATTCATCTACATGCAATAATATGGCTTTTTAAACTTGTTGTCTATCTAATAAGGTTAAGTAAATTTAATATTTTGAAATTTTCTTTATGTTCTTATTTTTCTATTTATGACCTGCCTCCATAAAACATTTAGTGAATTGAACGACTTGCAAATTAAATCAAGAACAAGTAGCCCACAAAACATCTTTATAGAAATTTACTGAACCATAAGTATGCCAAGAGCCTTGTGTTCATTCTAAGAAACAATTGGTCATCGTAGTTGAAATGTGTAGGCTCAAGCAACTTTAAGTGCCAAGTGTAGCTGAAATTTGTCTTTTACTTTCTTTGCCTATGATCCATATCTTATGTTAATTACAAGTTTTTGTAAAAACCCTAAAGTCCATGGGAACTGCAGTCCAAGAATGATTTGTTTATGGAAATCTTTTATAACGAGAACACTGAGCTTTTTGTTCTTGATTCTCTTAATAATGGACAATTTCCCATTTTATTAATGAATAATGCATTGGCCAAAGAAGCATTTTCAATCAAAAATTGTGATCATGTTCCTCCATAGATTGGAAATGGGAAGTTACTGATAGCTTAAAAAAGACAATTCAAGCTACTTACAATTTTGTCAAATAGCTCACGTGCCTTGTCTATGCTTCCACATTTTCCATACATGTCTACCAAGGCAGTTGCAACTACAACATCTGACGCAAATTCCCTTTTCTTTATTCTTTCATAGATCCCTATTCCAAAGCTCCCATTTTGGCATGGGCAGGCAGGATGCTGGCAAAGGTTGTAGAATTTGGCTTCACACCTGCCAATTGCATTTGTTTGAAAGTTTGTAAACCCTTTTTAAAATATCCATTTTGTGCATATCTTCAGTCATATTGAGGCACCACAAATTTTTTATTATCCTCATTACAGTAGATTTTATAAAATCAGTCTGCAACTCTCAGGTTGAGATTTCAGAGCCGAAAATAGAGAGCTAAGGATCTCCTTGAGGCATTCTGTCAAACAGATCACATGCCTTGTCTATGCTTCCACATTTTGCATGGCATTCCGTCAAACACTCCACTGTCTTGTGTATGCTTCCTCCACTGTCTTGTCTATGCTTCCCCTCTTTTTGCGTAGTGTCTGTCAGACCACTCCTAACTGTAATATATAATAAAAATGCCTCTTTCATTATGCTTTGATGGATGTCCATACCTAGTTCCAAAGCGCCCACTTTAGCATAGGCTCAGAGGATGCTGGCAAAGTTTATGGAATTTGGCTTGAGATTTGATCATTATTTTAAATACATTTAACAATAATTTTCATTTCCTATAATAATTTGCAACAGCTCTTTGGCAAGTGATTCAGAGGACTATTTTTGTAGTCTTAGGCAGGGACTGCAACTATGCACCACAGCTTGTTATTTTTACTCTCAAAGGTACATGCAATTACATATCTCTGACTGCATATCAATTTAATTTTGATGAAAGTTGAAATTGAACTTAATTAAGCTCGAAATCACATTACAGCCAATCTAGATTCTCTCTCAACTGCGATTCCTTTTTTAAAAGGTACTATGCTTATAACTAACGCAAAATCTTACCATATCATAGAGTGCAGCAGATTGAACAATTAAGAAAGTCAAATCAATTTCTCTAATATCCTTGAGGGGAGATATTTTCACCTTCTAGCTACAAATTTTATACCATGCCTTTTGCAGTCTAAATCCAATCTACGGCACAGTGTTTTTCTCTTTTTTAAAGTAATGTATCTTTAGGTTCTACAACTTTTAGGATTGTGAATTTATGATTCATGATTTTTTTTACCATTTCAAATCAATAAATTATTACAAATAGGGATTGGGTTGCTGCTACTCCAACAACTGAGTGGAGTTAATGGTATTATGTTCTACAATACCTGCATTTCAAATCTGCAGGTAATTCCTTTCTAGATAACTAGCATACAATGAATTTTTTTTTTCTCTCTTCACCTATGCTCCATTTATTGCTGCTTCGCTCACAATTTGAACTGATTACTTTAGGTTTTGTCGATGTGCATTATTTTCTAAGGTAACTATTGTATGGCATGTAATACCTATCTATTTTTCTATGCCACAATTTAAACATTGGAGTAAGGCATGGACATCCATCAAAGCATAATCAATACTGAAATTTTTTTCACAGATTGTGGTTGCATTTGCAATAACTAAGCATTTGTGCAAAATGTAAAAGCATGCAAACTGTTAAAGCAAAAATGCCTCGAAAGATGAAATGAACTGTTTTGTAAAATGTCTGAAATGCACAAAATGGTCTATGCAAAATGTAAAAGCATAGACAATACATATGAACTATTTTATAAAATATACTCATAGAGTGCAGTGAATTCCAAACATGCACAAAATGGTTTGAGAATCAGAAGAGTATGTATTAAATAGTGTAATTTATTGTTATTGAAACTATACATATATTAGGTAATACTGATAATAATATATTTGTTCTCCATCACAATCACATTTAGTTCAATCTTCAACTTATTTTATGAATGCATTTTTACATATTTCCACACTGAACAAGGCATGGGACTGAAACTCTGGCCATTTTATTAATGTATTAAAAAACCATTTACATAAATTATGGTTGTAAATTCCAGAAACCAGAAACTTGACCGAAATAATGATCAATTAATATGATATATAAAGAACACCTATTTATTGAATCTGTAGTTGCACTTCTTAGGAACCAGTCACTGCAGATCGAGTGTTTTTGGCAACATGGGAATTAGTATCAATGGCCACTTTGAAATTCCATTCCAAAGAGGACGACTTTGTTTTCTGAGGATACTTTTGTAGATCTTTTGGGACCCATTTACATGTACTTCCATGGCCTTGTTTAGTAAATGAGAGCATTGAAATTCTATCTTTCAAAAAGGACTGAGAGCTTAAAATTGAGTTAATCGAAAACATTAAAGGGTACTTTTCAATCTTGCAGGAAGAGCAGCTGCTTTTCAAGGGGTGCTTCAGTGGATTGACAAGGTATGATATGGCACAGGTAATTTTTCTTTTATTTTTTAATATTAGGTTTGGGTGGTTTAAAAGTTTCATGCTCAAGTTTAAATAACCACTGCTTTTGTAAAAAAGGGTGGTTCAGAAGTGTCTTATAAAATGCATATGATAGTGTGCCTGTCGGTATTCCTAGAAGGCTTTCTAGCCTAAATCTCTGGGCTCCTGGAGCTTCATCCAATTGGAGGGTGGTTACCACTAGTTTCGATGTCTTTGAAGGTTTTTTATTATTCTTACAATATATTCTATCTGCATTTATCCCTGCTATTATGATTACAGGGCTTTACTTCTTTGATCATGGTGTAACAACTCAAATGGCTCAATAGAGTGTTCAAATTGAGAAACCCGCTATGACTTACCTCTATTGGGCATCATGGTTTTCCCTTGACCTTTCTCCTCGCTTAAGTACCAATATGTTTGTTCTTTTGTATCTACATCTTATATTGCAAGTAATTAAGATCTAAGTTTCTTGATTGCAGGTCTTAATGTGTGGATTGTTTGGAATTCCACCATCAAATGGTGTATTACCACAATCTCCAATGCATACAAAGAGTCTTGATACTCTGAAAAGATAGGTCTCTAATTTACTTCTTAGTCACCTTTTTCTTGTGAGCCAGTTTATTCATAGAGCTATTTGTGTTAAATCTTAATAAAATATTTTGTTGGTGGTCTCAACCACTTTAGCCTATATTTTATATTGTAGTGCTTCTTCATTGCACTCCATATTGACTTATAAGTTACATTCTTGTTTTTTCCCTTCAACAAATTTGCTTCTTTTGAATTTGAGAGGTAATTCTTGAGATATTTGGTTGTAGATAGTGCACAAAAAATTGGTAGCAAGTGTCAAGAAAAGTATTGAGCAACAAGCTACTTTGACAGAGATTTATGGCAATATGCAACAAGTGTTTGCACAAATAGAAATGAACAATATCCAGCTATAAATTTTCCTTTTGTGAAATTAAATTTCATTCCCTTATCTATAACAACCTTTAATGTTTTCATCTTCTATGTTGCTTGCAGATTATAATATTTGTTTTTTGTGATTATTAAAATTTAAATCCGTTTAGTTCATGAATGAGCTCCACATGTGGCCAAGCCTTGATAAGAATTCTACAATTCGTGGAAAAAACAAGCATTAAGATTTCTATCATGTATGTCATTGCTAGAATCTGCTTATATTTTTCTTATATCCTTCATGCGGCCAGGCCTTGATAAGAATTCTACAATTCATGGAAAAAACAAGCATTAAGACTTCCATCATGTATGTCATTGCTAGAATCTGCTTATATTTTTCTTATATCCTTGACCTCTAGGACTGGCAAATAGTTAGATATGTTAGCTCATACAAAATCACTTTGAAGAAACAAGTTCATAATAAGCCACTTCAATTTTGGAGAAAAGATTTAGTCTAATTAATTCTAGAACCATAAAAGAGAAATAGGTAGACTATTTTTAAATTGTGTAACAATTTCCCACTATTCTAAAATAGAAAATGTATCTCAATGTTGATAGCTAACCATTGAGTTGTTTTTGCTAGGACTAGTTTGTCAAACATTTAAGATATTTGCAGATGTTTAAAGAAGGATTTTGTGAGATCCTTATTCAATTTCCCATAAGACAACAGAGTGAGAAATTAAAATGTTGTGAACACTTTTCCTGGCCTATGCTCCAATAGTTGAGCTCTTTGATAGGTTCTGCAATTTGGTCAGGGCGGCTGCTGTAGCTTTAGCCAGGGACTGTTGCTGCAACACAACCCTTGTTATGTTTTGGTTATGATATGGTGGTATTAAAGAGTCCCTTTTAATTATTTGTCCATTAAAATATACTACAAAGTTATAACAAACATCTTGAATTTATAAAGAAAGATATTGAAAAAAAAATTAGCCCCATCCATAATGTAAAATCTTCCCAACTTTCTTTTAACGTAATTAGTTGAAATTTAAATTAAATATTTTCTTTTAATTGAAAATTATAAATGTTTAAGGTCTAGATGGGGATTCTCATACTCTTGTACTAAAAAGTATATAAATATCATTATACTTATTATAATACAATAAATATAAACATAATATAATTATATCAATATTAATTTTTATAATCAATATTATTATTAATTACAATATAAAAAAAGAGATGGAGAAGCACATAAGTTATTTGAAAGTTGAGTTAATTTTCTTTTGTTTTCTTAGAATGAAATTTAATTTATTGATTTTTTAGGGTTTTTTCACTTTAAAAATATGTATTCTTTGTAAAGGAAATATTTTAGTGTTATTTTTCAAATTTATTTATCCAAAAGTTGGAAAATATTTAGATGGAGTTAGCTTACATTTTAATGCATTTTAAATTGTAATAGTATTCAATATTATTACATTTCAAATCTCTCCACACCCAACCAGGGTTAGGGTTCTACACAAATAAAAATATGCAAGGTTATTTTATTTTACAAAATTAGATTATTTTTAGTATTTCAATTTTATTTACTCAAGTTAAAAATTTAGAGTATCATGGAAAATATTTAGATGGTGTGACCAGATACATTTTTATTTTATTCTTCAAACTTATAATAATTTAATGCATTTAAATTGTAATATTATTTAGTTTTAATATCATAGGCAAACATTTCAAATCTCTCCACACCCAACTAGGGTTAGGGTTCTACACATAAATAAAAATAAAAATAGGCACCTTAAGAAGGATATCTGTCACATTTTTTAAATAGATTTTTCTAAAGATAGGTATGCTAGTTATAATATAATATAAACATAATATAATTATATCTATATTAATATTTATAATCAATATTAATATTAATTACAATATCAATACATTTGTTTAACTAGACATGAAAGAGCTTAATTTTTTAACCATAAAAATGTAAGATCCAATCTCAATTATAAAGTTATGGTTCAATAGAGGGCTAACTAATTTTTTTAAGAGGTGGTGTTGATAAAAATTAAGAGCCTAAACTATTTTATAAATTTTATAATAATTAATTATAAAAAAATTAGCTTAATATCTATGACAAATTTATCCAATAATTTTAAAAAAAAAAACTCAAACAACAATTTTTAAAAATAAAACTTTCATTAATTATAAAACATTTGTTTTCTAAAAAAAATATTCATTAATCATATAACATTTGTTTTCTAATTACATAAACATTCAATGTGACACATAAGTGAATCATTGTTAATTGAGGAAAGAGAGAGTACATGGAATCAAGGCCTAATTTTGATAGTTGTATATCATATGAAAGGAAAGATTTTAATGACGATTATCTATTCAAAGGTGCCCTTTCAATACTACAAAAATTTAATTTAATTTTTTTTTCAATTATCTACTAAGTTTTAAATTAAACAATTAAAAAAAATTATAATAAAAATTTTTAATAATGAAATGACTCATAAACTAAATTTAAAAAGTTAAAATTTAAAAATAATATTTAGATAAGACCAATGTTACAGTTTTACAAATGATAAAAAATATTAAACTTTAGCCTGACAAATGCTCTAGAATGAATATGTAGATATTGAATCCTTTTAGGTGCTCAAATTGAAGTGCTCCTAGAATGATATGTGACTAATTACTTGGAATGATTAGATGATAAGGAGATATCAAATGAATGTAATTGAATGCCTTTATATACAAGTACATAGTGATAAATCACATGAATGTGTGTTTAGTTGGCTCTTGGTGGGAAAAGAATGGGCACGAGTTGGCCAAAATTTGAATTTAAATTTTAAAAATTCATGAGTTAGATCCATGGATGTATGATTGATCCCACACTTGTGGAAATGACCTGGGACATGGGAATGGTAAAATCAAGGTGGATAATGAGTGTATGGGGACAAGTGCATGGATAGTTGCAATAAATGCATAATCTAGGTGAATATATTGGAATGTGCATGCACATATGAATAACCCCATGTCCCCATGTGGTTGCTTAAGTTATTTTTCTGCATAAATTTAAGCAGTTGGAAATAAGCAACACCTACTATTTTCTTCCCTCCTTTTTCTTTTATTTTCTTCTAAATCAAAATAATTAAGATAATTTATTTTTATTTTTTTATATAGTAAAAACTACAAATTAAGATTACTGCTTAGATAAGGAGAAAAATAAAATATTCATGGGGTCACTAGCTCCACAAATATCTCCTAAAAAATTTAAGCACTGGTTGTTAGCCAAAATAAGATAAGAAGCAGCATGGGGACATGCTCTAAGGTGGGACATAAATGTATAGCAATATGTATTAATAGATGAGTAAACTCATGAAAAAAACAAGGTGGGAGATAAATGTGTAAGAATATGTATTAATGAATGAGTAAGAGCATGGAGAAAAGAACAAAGTGGAGGATAAATATGTAAGAATATGTATTAATGAATGAGTAAATAAATTTATATTAAACCATTCTTTCACCATTACAATATGATTATGAAGCCTTTTCCCCCCAAAAAAAAGGAACATGGGGAAAAAAGATACAATTAATTATTAATTAGTAATTCCTTAGATTATGCACTGGTTTTTAATGGATGTCAACATGCCAACTGCCTAAATACTTTTATTTGAACACTCTCTAGGGAATTTCAAATACAAGAGGCAAGTTTGTATATGTCCTTTTAATGACAGCTCTGTCTCTTGTGTTAAGTTGTAATCAGCTGTTTTCAACTATGGGTAATTTAATATTAAAAAACTTATGCTTTTGAGGTGTGAAATGGATTTAGTGAGCATATAATAATAATGTGCCTCATTTACAACATTCCATTCTACTTTAGATTTGCCTTTGCCCTCCTAGGGCACACACTCTTTGATCTCTCATCATTGCTATTGTGGAGGTGGGGACACCATTCACAGGGCTTGACTTAGGCAAGATCCTAAATAGCACCAACACTTCCTCTTCTTGTGTTTGTACAGGTCACATTTGGGAGAATCAGATGACAACAAGTGGTAGGAAGTAGGAAGACTGACAGGTGATGACATCCAGACCCAAAGATGTTGTGGAACCCTAATCTAGGTCTAGGACACCTAGCACACTTGTCCCACTTGTTTGGATGACCAAAAACCTTCTAGAATCAAGTTCTCATAGCTCTGTTCAGCCCCTCCCTGCCACTGCTTTCTGGTTTTCGACGATTTTAGGTCTATAACTCTTGTTTTCGATGATTTTAGGTCTGTAACTCTTGTTTTCTCTATTTTAGCCCTAGAAACCCTAGATTTGATAATTATTTATAAGATCTCTCTCCTTGGAAACAAAGGGACCAATCAAGAGACCTCTCAGCTCTCCTTTCAGGATTGTAGCTAAGTGTTGAGTCTCCTTGATTCGTGTTCCAATGTTATGTGGAGAAAGATTGATTTAGGGTGATGTATATGTTAGCCTAGGTTTCTTTTCTTACATAACAATAGGTAATTAAAGCAATTAGATTTTAAATTAATTTATGAGTTGAGATTATGAAACTAAAACAAATTAATAGAAATGGTAATTAAAATTAGATCCATGTGGATGTTCACTATTGAGACCATTTGACAAAGAAATCATATCTAAAATCTAGAATTAAATATGGGATCAAAGACTTGAGATGAATGATCTCTAAGATTTCTACATGTTACCCCTCTTTTTTTGTGAAGGTTGAAGATTGTTTTTCTAGTATTGTTTGATTGTTGAAGAAGATCTGGACATGATAAGAAACTCTTTGTAGATATTTTGTAGACTTTGTATGTTGGCAGAAAATTTCTACAAGGTCATTGATGCAAATCTATTAATGAAATATGATTTGAGGGTGACCTTCTAAGTGTCCCTATGCATTTGAATTATAATGTGAATTTGTGAACATTTTTATCGTTGGACTATGCAGCTGACTGCAATTTTAAGAAACTGAACAAATAGTATTGACATAATACAAAGACTTGAAGATTTGTGGCAAGATCCATTGATATTATTAAAAATGGAGTATTTGTTACTATATGTTGAGTGAGAGTATTGATGCATTTTTTGAAATGGAAATGAGGTGTTAAAAATAATATTTCCAGACCAAAATAGATGGTGTAGACTAAACAAATTATGTGAACTTTAGTAGACATTATTGTTCCATATATTTTAGAGAATTGTATTGTCAAAGATTAGAGGGATTGGAGTTTGGAAGACATGGAAGATATAGATGATATAGATGACATGCTGAAGATACAAACAATTTCAAGTTTTTATTGTTGCAAGCAAGTGAGTTGTTGATAGGTCATGATTCACAACTGGAGTAGCAGTTGTGCCTCCCATGTAATCAAACCTTAAGAGACTGGTTGTATATTTGCATTAGACAGTGAGAGCATTCAGGATGAGCCATCATTAAAGACAAAGCATTGAAGTGAAGATTTGCAAGTTTTGACATAATGAATTGCTTGGTAAGGTTTGAGAAATGTAATTTGTTTGTAATCTTGTTTCTTTTCTGCCTTCTTTTCCCTTACATCTAGTCATACTGAAATTGATAATTGTTTTTTTTGTTTTTTGGGTTTGTTGCATTAGTTCTAATTTGTGTAAAGTCATTGTAACTAATTTTTATTCACACCCAAAACCAAGTCTTTATTATTTTATTTTACTTTGGAAATATATGAAATTTAATTTTGATATTTTTGTCATTTGATAGTAGTATCAAGGATGTTTTTATAAAACGTGTGTTTTTCTTGGAGGTTATTGTTTCATACACTTCAAGGTTTTGGCATATCTTTTTTAATATCGATCTTACACTTTGAAGATTGGTGGGTGTAGTAGAATGTATAATAGAAGCCAGTACTAAATCAAAATGCACAATAAGATTCAAATAGTTTTGAGTCACAAAGAGAAAAGGTTTGTGAAAATGAAGTTGTAATTTTATTTTTTAATAGAACAAGAAATAGAAAGCCAGAAGTTGAAGCTGAAGGAAGAAGTTGGTAACTACATAAGTACAAGGAGTTATTTCATCAAGAACTTAAGTGTAGACTTACTCCACAATTTCAATTAGTAGTAGAAAATTGATTTAAATGGTGGTACACCAAACCATAGTTATGAGCCTCATCAAGTACTTTTAGAGTCACTTTATATGAACACTTGTTGAGTCTTAAAAAAATCATTAAAGTCAATTGCTTATATATATATATATATATATATATATATATATATATATATATATATATATATATATATATATATATATATATATATATATATATATATATATATATATATATATATATATATATATATATATATATATATATATAACTCTTGGATTTCAAGTATCATGAGTATGGAACTAACACACTATCATGCATATCTAACTGAAGAAAGGTCTATGAAACTCAAAGGGTGATAAACTTCTCCTTGTACATTTCCTCTAACACATGGAGAGTAACCCATGAGTAATGTTTATATAAATATTCATGTTACACTTTCTTTGTGATGCCAAAAAAATGGCATAGAGTCTATCATGCAATATTGAAACCCTACCACAACACTTATATGTTGGTCTATACATGCTACAACTTGCACATACAATCATTTGTCATGTTTTGAATCCCTTCATAGTACAACAATTGCTATAATGAGGAACCATACATTGTATAATTTGTTGCCATTATCATTTTCATTAGTATAGATGCAAGATTTTGTATTCAACTAGTTAACTTAACTAATTGGAATGTAATTTGTCAAACCTTGGGGATGTAAACTAATGATGGGTGTTATGGTAATTCTTAGAAAGTAGTCAAATGCTATATTAAATGAAAAAGAGACTCAAGAATTGGTAATATTGGATTAGAATTCATATTTTTTGACCTTGTCCAATGCAAGAAAGAGTTGGTTGAATGGGTCAATGATTTTGTTTAACATTTTTAGTCCCTACTCACCAAAATGTATTATCAACTTCTTAATGATGAAATTCAACATCTCTTCATCAACAATCTCTTGTTGCAAAGTAAAACTAAAGTCTTATTCAAATTTTATGCTACATTTTCTAATTTATGCACAAGCTTAAGGGATTATAACACTAAACTCTTAGATGGCAATCTCCTTGCTTATAATCCCTCTCCCCCATCTTCATCTAGGAAACCCTTGTCTCACACAAACCCAACATATCTCCTCAAATATCCTCCAATGTGTCAAATTTGTATATGATAATGAGATGGTAATAAATATTCATCATTACTACCAACCCCTCCCTAAGCTTGGTAACTTTACCATTGATTTATTTTTTCATATGCCCACAAGACAACCATACAGGTGTCATGAAACTCTCTATTGAAATGCACAAGACAACTGAGAGGAGGGGGGGTGAATCAGTTGTCTCAAAAACCTTAACCACTTATGAATATCAACGTATCAAATGTTCAATCACTATTATTAAGATCTAATCATGAAAGCATGAAATAAGAAGCTCAACACAATAAAAGATTCAACACATGAGACACCAGATTTTTTATGTGGAAAAACCTATAAGGGAAAAACTATGATGGGTGTTAGCCCACAAAAATAAATATGTTATAACAATACCAAAAAATAGATGCTCACTGCCAAGGGTTGGTGAACTGATTTGATAGCATATACTCCATGCATGAGTTCAATTCCATTGAAGCACACTGTAACTCCTCTGCTCTTCTCTTTTTACACCTTGGAATGTACATTAAGGTCGGCATTACAAACATACATAGAAATAGGTCTAGACCTAAACTAAATTTGCTAAGGTAAAGATGTATGCAGATCATGTTATGCCTTAGCTGGGACTCAAATGCAATCTTCCATGCCACGACACGCTTCCAAAAACTTTGATGTATCTCCGCAAGTAGTGAAAACAACCAAGTCGGCCAAGACTGGTTTTAACACTAAGTCTTCTAAGAACAGTCTTCATCCACGATCCAAATTTCTCTTTGCAAACCAATCCAAAGGTAGGAACACAATTAGGTGACATCCAAAAGCACATTGTAATCACCAAGAACATCCACAAAACCTCTAATCACTTTGTCAAGAAGATTATTCAAACTGGAGCACTTGAACATAACTGTTATCCACTGTCATAAAGAAAAGATCATTTGTGGACCACCAAATCATGAACCATTGGAGTTGAAGGCACTTATCATCATTACAAACTTGATTCTAGAACTGCAGACTAAAATACTTAAATGTGGAGGAATACGGAGCATAAGACATTCTCCCTATCACCACCAAATATACAAAAAAATTAATTTTTACTTTGGTGAACATAACTCACTCAAATCTTCATACCGGAGGCTCAAACTTGGAACATAGCATCTTCAGACATGTCTCTAACTAACTTCAAATCCGTAGGCAAAGATATTCATTCTATAAGAAATGCAGAGTAATCTATTGGAATGTCATGCTGTAAACAAAGATACATTGTTTCCACTTATTACAAGCAAGCATCAAAACAAGAGCACAGTTGACACCAATGACAACACAGATATGTTGACATCAATGACAACACCGGTTAGGCACATACTTGCAACAATCTCCCCCTTTGTCATTGATGGCAACATATGATGTGAAAAACTGTAAAGACCATCAAGACAATATACTCCCCCTTTCTTTTTACACATCTGCACTCTTTCTCCCCCTGAGTTTTTCACATGATTTCTCTTCCCCTTTGACATCAATAGCAAAGGGCACATACTTGCACTCTACTACTCTAATCAAATTGAAATTTTCCTTTCATCAACACTGTAACACTTACTGCTCTTAAATAGGAACTCATGTTAGTAACATCTACTCCCCTTGAGAGGTAGCTCTCAAAACATCAATCCAAATTAAAAAATGAGGCTTTAGACACCACTGGACTGATGCATTCTTATGCATCTTAGTTCAGAGTAGGAGGGGTAATAACCCCTAACTTTTCCTTGAGATACTCAAAGGTATCCTTAGGTAGAGGCTTAGTGAAGATATCTACAATCTGATCCTTCATAGACACATATTCCATCTTTACTTCATTCTCTATCACCTTTTCTCTCAAAAAGTGATATCTTATTGATATATGCTTTGTTCTTGAGTGCATCACTGGATTTTTTAAAATATTTATAGCACTTGTATTGTCACAAAAGATTGCAATTGGATCTTCATAAAAAACTCTTATGTCCTTCAAAGTCTACTTCATCTATAACACTTGAGTGCAACAACATGCTGCTGCAATATACTCTGCTTCTCTAGTAGACAAGGAAATTGAATCTTGCTTTTTGCTCAACGATGAAACTAATCTATTACCCAAGAAGAAAGAACCTCCAATTGTACTTTTTCTGTCATCAACATCTTTGGCCCAATTAGCATCTATATAAGCACTGAGAGTGAAATCATTATTTTTTGGATACAATAAGCCATGATCTGATGTGCCTTTCAAATACCTCAAGATTCTCGTGACTGCCATCACATGTGACTCTCTAGGATCTTCTTGAAATCTTGCCACAAGACATACTACATGCATTATATCAGGTCTAGTTTGAGTTAGATAAAGTAATCCTCTAGTCATAGATCTATACCTTTTCTTATCAGTCTTGGGTGATTCATCAGTTTTTCTCAACTTGCAGCCAGTCACCATGGGAGTACATATTGGTTTGGAGTACTTAGACTGAGAAATGAAGATTCCTCTATCTGATTGAGTAATTTGTAGACCTAAAAAGAGATTCATTTCACCAAACATAGACATCTCAATTTCATTTTGCATTTCTCCTACAAACTTCATGCACATACCTTTATTTCCTCCAAAGATAATGTCATCAACAAAGACTACAACAATCAGGATTTTATTATCATTGATTTTGAAATAGAGATTGTTCTTAGCAGTGCCTTTACTAAACCCTAATTGCAACAAATACTTGTCTAACTTGCATACCAAGCTTTAGGAGCTTGCTTCAATCCATACAAGGCTTGCTTCAATCCATACAAGGCCTTCTTCAATTTATACACCATGTTATCTTGGTTTGATAACTAAAATCCTTCTGTTTGTTCAATGTGGACCTCTTCTTCCAATTCACCATTTAAGAATGCAGACTTGACATCCATCTGATACACTTTAAAATCTTTGAATGCTACAAATGCCAAAAACATTCTTATTGTGTCAATCCTTGCCACAGGAGCAAAAGTCTCCTCAAAATCTATCCCTTCAACCTTAGAATATCCTTTGCATACCAATCTTCCCTTGTTCCTTATTACTTCTCCATTCTCATTCATCTTGTTTCTGAAAACCCATTTGGTGCCAATCACATTCTTCTTAGCAGGTCTAGGAACTAGTTCCCAAGTTTGATTTTTCTCTATTTGCATCAGTTCTTCTTCCATAGCCTTTACCCAATTTTCATCATTGCAAGCTTCACTAACATTTTTGGGTTCAACTTTTCAAAACAAACAGTAATTCACTTATTTTTCTGTGGCTCTTTTCCTTATCAGTACCCCTTTGTTTTTGTCACCTATAATCTAATCTTTAGAATGATTAATCCTTACATACCTGGGAGTCTTAACAACACTTTATGGGCCTCTTCTTCATCTTGATTGTCTTCCTGTGTAACTTTTTCTTCATTCACTATAGCCATAGGTTCATCTGATTCATAGCCACTCATATTTGATATTCTTTCCTTGTCTTCATCAACTTTCACATTAGCACTCTCAACAATCTTTTTCAGTCTCTTATTGTAGCACCGGTAGGCCTTACTCTTGGTAGAGTAACCAAGAAAATATCTTCATCACATCTAGCATCAAACTTACCTAGTTCTTCTTCTCTTCTGATATAACATTTGCTATCAAAAACTTTGAAATACTTCACTATAGGAACTCTTCCATACCATAATTCAAAAGGAGTTTTAGAGTTGTTACCTTTGACTTGAACTCTGTTTAGGATGTGCACAACAGTATGTATGGCTTCTCTCCAGTATACTTCCTGTTGGGAATTAAGGTGTCTCAACCTTGGTAATTCCTTGCATTATTTTGATTGTATTTATTTATTCATTGCCTATGATGTAAATTAATTGTAAATTCCATATTGTCATTTTGTGGGATGTGGCACAGTGATGTGTCATCCTACATGGAAGATGACAACTTGTAATTTTGTTCTCACATGAGGAGATAGGCATCCCACTTTGTGGTAGGAATATTTTGCTATGTGTCGGCATCTTAGATGTTGTGTAAGGGAATATTGACCGTAACGGTCATGACAGATTCTTATGATGAAGTTATGACATGTAAAAGTTAGAAATAGGAGATTCTATGACAGGTGAAGACATGTATCAAAGAGCATCTTTGAAAAAGACATCTTTGGGCACCCCAAGGTGGACTATTACATGTAAGAGAATATGCTATTTATAGCCTATGTATGAAAGATTCTCTTATACCTGTAAGTTGTAACTGCTATGACAGATTCTATGATGGTCATAAGAGTCGTAAGAGCATCTGTCATAGCCCATTTTAGAAATAGGTGACCTATTTAGGATGAGGGTTGTGGACAAGTGTCAGAAACATCTTACAATGTTGACCAAGTGTCCATAAGCATTAGTTTTGGGCCATGAGGCCAAGTTGGATGCTCATTCCAAGATAGAGGCAATTTTTCCTTGTATTTGCTATATAAATAGGTGCTTGGAGGAGAAGATGTACTACACGTTTTACAGGTACTATTATGCTGCCAGATCATCTCTAGATACAAGTGTCGAAGACTCATGCAAGAGCATTGGCTCTGATTTGTATTGTAACCTTCTTAGTTTACGAAATACAATTAAGCAGTGTTTTGGAGTGTGGGGTTTTTCACCCCTAAGGGTTTTCCCCATGTATATCTTGTGTCTCTCTTCTTCTGTCATTTTTTCTTCCTTATGTGTTTGCTACAATATCTCATGTTAATGGTTTAATGTTGCTATAATAGTTAAGATAAATTTGAATTTGCACTCTCCTCCCCTCATTAGATTAGTGTAGGAAATGTTTTCTGCACACCTAGTTTCCTTTCAGTTGGTATCAGAGCCTGTCTAGTTTTTGGTTCTAGGTGCTGGGTAGGGGTTTTTTGAGCTAATCTTAGGTTGAGTGGTTGTCTTGTGCAGAGTATTTTGTATCTTATTGCATCAAGGAGATGGTAACCACATCTGGAAGGTTAGAGGTTGAGAAATTCAATGACACTAATTTCGAGTTGTGGAAACTCAAGATGGAGGATCTACTTGTTGATTGTGATTTATGGGAAACCATTGATGGCACTAAACCTATGGCAATGTCATAAGCTAATTGGGACCTCAAACATCAGAACGCTAAGGGTCTCATTAGACTCTGTTTAGTTGACTTTGTTCTATTGAAAATCCATGAGGAGAAGACCGAGAAAACTCTTTGGAAGAAGCTGGGAGATGTTTATCAAGCCAAGTCCTTAGTGAACAAGCTCTTTCTGAAAAAGAAGTTGTTTTCTCTAAAGATGGAAGATGGATGATCTGTTGTGAACCATATGAATGCTTTCAACATGATTGTTGCATAGTTGACATCCATGGGTGTGAAGATGGAGGAGGAGGATCGGTGTATGACCTTACTTTGTTCTTTGCCAGATTCGTGGGATCATCTTGTGATGGCTATTAGAAGCACCACATCCACATTCACAAAGGAAGAAGTGATATCTTCACTATTATCTGAAGAGATACAGAGAAAGTCTTCTAAGGCTGCCAAAGAGGCTCTTGTGATTCATGGAAGACCCAAAGAGAAAGGGAAGAAGGACAAGAAAAGTGATAAGGGCAGATCCAAATCCCATGGGAGATCCAAATCTCCTGGAAAGTCCAAGGCTCTTTGTTGGAACTGTGGTAAAATTAGGCATTTCTGAAAGGAATGCAAAGAGGAGAAGAAGAAGAAAAAAGAAAGCTCCTAATTCAGATTCTGACAAGTCACAAGATGATGGTGATGCTTCATCGCAGCCCTGGCCACTCATGCATCTGATGATGTGTGGTTGATTGATTCTAGTGTATCATTCCACATGACCTTGCATTAAGACTGGTTCATGAAGTATGAAGAGTTCGATGGTGGAAGAGTGTACCTAGGTGACGACTCTCATCTGAAGATTGTTGGTCGTGGAAGAGTCTCAATCTGATTCCTTGATGGACAAGTGAAGGGGATCACTGGAGTTATGCACATTCCAGGCCTTGCATGGAACCTACTTTCTGTAAGTATGTTGAATGATACATGTGTGCAAGTTATTTTTTTGAAGGATGGATGCAAGATGACAAGAGGATCTATGGTGCTTGCAAAGGGTACTTGGAGGGGTACTCTGTTTCAGTTGGAGGCATGCACTTCATAGTACAATAGTTCTTCTAACTCAAGGAAATGAGCTACTGTCACTTCATCCCCACCATCTGAAAATGTAGTGAAGAAATCTGTTGTAACCATTTTTTATGGTAGTGCACATGCTTTAGAAGCTAAACTTACTACCAAAAAGACTATGTTATGACATTTGAGACATGGCCACGTTGGTGAGAAGGGTCTGCATACCCTAAAAAATAAAAACCTCGTTGAGGGGTTAAATGATTATAATCTCGAGTTTGACTTTTGCGAACATTGCATTTATGGAAAGAAAAACCATGTTCAGTTTTACTCTAGTTCTCACAAGTCTTCTGGTGTATTGGTCTTATTCATTTTGACGTGTTTGGTCCTGTGAATGTTCCTTCGATTTCAAAATCTATATATTTTGCATCTTTCATAGATGATTACAGTAGAAGGAGATGGGTTTATTTATCAGAAGAAAGACTGAAGTCTTTAGTTAGTTTAAAGAGTTTAAAGCCTTTGCTGAAAATCAGACTTGTAAAAAGATTAAGTGTTTGAGAACTAACAACAGTGGTGAGTTTTGTTGGGCAAAGTTTGATAAGTTCTGCAAAGAGCAAGGGATTGAAAGGCATAAGACAACCCCATATACCCCACAACCAAATGGAGTTGCAGAGAGGATGAACATGACACTGATGGAGAAGGCTAGGAGTATGCTTAGTGGAGCAAGCCTCGAACAAAAGTTTTGGGCTGAAGTTGTTGCCACTGCTTGCTATCTGGTAAATAGATCTCCTACATCAGCTCTTGTTGGCAAAACACCTATGGAGGTGTGGTCTGGTAAGAAGCCTTCAGTAAGGCATCTTCATGTTTTTGGTTGTGAGGCATATGTACATGTGCCTAGGGAGAAATGGTCTAAGTTAGAGAACAAGGTTGTTAAATGTATTTTCATTGGCTATGGTGTTGGTGTGAAAGGATACAAGCTTTGGGATCCCGTGACTGAGAAAGTGTTGTATAGAAGAAGTGTTATCTTCAGAGAGCTAACACTTTCTTCCGTTGTTCTATAGCCAGAACAGTCAGAAAAGAAAGAAGATATGGTTCAGTTTCCTTCTACCCCTAAGAAGACTGAATCGACAGACCCTGTGAGGCTTGATGATGAGGAGAGCTCTAGCAGCTCTGGAAGTGAAGAAGAAGTAGAACCTCAACCTCAACCACTGAGGAGGTCTACATGAACAAGAAAGCAACTTGATAGGTTTGGTTATTCATTACTCAATTCTAGTTGTGCTTTTGCTCTACTTTCTAACACTGATGAGCCTAGAACTGTGAAAGAGGCTATGGGCATGAAAGATGCAAGTTCCTAGAAGGAGGCCATGGAGGATGAGATGGCTCCTTTGGAAAAGAACAAAAAATGGGACTTGGTGCCTTTGCATAATGCACGGAAACCCATTGGTTGCAAATGGGTGTTCAAGAAGAAATTCAGTGCAGATGGTAGTGTTGAAAAGTACAAGGCTAGATTGGTTGCGAAGGGGTACTCACAAGTGGAGGGAATTGATTATGGTGAAATTTTCTCTCATGTTGTAAAGCTAACATCCATTAGATTTCTATTATCTCTTGCAGCTACTTATGATTTAGAGGTGGAACAGATGGATGTGAAGACAACTTTCCTTCATGATGATATGGAGGAAGAAATCTACATGTCATAGCCAAAGCATTACATAGAGAAAGGTAAAGAAAATTTGGTTTGCAAACTTAAGAAGTCTTTTTATGGTTTGAAGCAGTCTCCTAGGATGTGGTACTTGAAGTTTGATGCCTTTGTATTGTCAATTGGTTATCTGAGATCAAAATCAAATCACTGTGTGTATTATAAGTTTGATGGTGATCGTATTCTCATTGTTGCATTATATGTTGATGATATGTTGCTGATTAGGAAGGGTAAGAATATGATTTCTGATTTTAAGTCTCAGTTGGTAGCACAGTTTGAAATGAAAGATTTAGGGGTAGCCAGGTACATTCTAGGAATGGAAATCAGAAGAGACAGAGCTAACAGAAAACTTTGGTTAAGCCAGAGTAAGTATGTGAAAATTGTGTTGGATAGGTTCAGCATGGCAGATTGTAGACCAGTGAGTGTTCTTGTTTCATTGGGAACAAAGTTATCTGTTAGTGATTGTCCAAAATCTCCTAGTGAGGTGGAGGACATGAGCAGAGTACCTTATGCTAGTGTTGTTGGCAGTTTGATGTATGCTATGGTCTACACAAGACCAGACATTGCCCAAGCAGTGGGAGTCCTTAGTCAGTTTATGGATAATCCTGGACGGGTACATTGGGATGTAGTTAAGCGAGTGTTCTGATATTTGAGGGGTAGTTCTGATTATTCCATATGTTATCATGGTAATGCTATAGGACCTCCACATTCAGTTTATATTCATGGATTTGTGGATTCTGATTGGGCAGGTGACATTGACAACAAGAGATCCACCAGTGCATATGTGTTCAAAATGTTTGGTGGTGCAATTAGTTAGATGAGTAAGTGACAACCTGTGGTTGCTTTGTCCACTATAGAAGCTAAGTATATGGCTGCAACTCATGCTTGTAAGGAAGCCATTTGGCTTAAGAGATTGTGTTCAGATATTGATGTTGATGCATGTCAAATTACGATTAGTTGTGACAGTCAGAGTATAATTTGCCTTGTGAACAATCCAACTTTCCATGCCAGAACAAAGCATATTTATGTATAGTTTCACTTTGTGTGAGACACGGTAGAGGATGGGAAGGTAAATTTGGAGAGAAGGTAGATACTTTGAAGAATGTTGCAGATGCATTGATGAAGCTAGTGGGCACAGAGAAGTTTAGATGGTGTTCGGAGTCTATGGGCCTCTCAGCCTATAGCAGTTAAATCCTGTTATTCTATTGGCTCTTACAAGGTGTTCGACAAGTGGGAGAATGTTGGGAATTAAGGTGTCTCAACCTTGGTAATTCCTTGCATTATTTTGGTTGTATTTATTTATTCATTGCCTAGGTGTTGCAAGTATGGGCCTAACCAATGTTGTCATTGATGTCAACATACTCCTGTTGCATTAATGATAAGGATTGGATGAGCTGTGTGCTGAGGCTATTGAGAAAATTAGTCTCAATCAGGAATAGTGAAGAACAGTGATGACAGTAAGGTAAAAGTCCAAGATAGGATGAGGATCAGATGATGTGGTTTAAAGGGTTTGTAGATATGTGTCTTAAGGTGGTCCAATAGAGATTTCAGAGGTCCGCATGAAGATCGGAAGAATTTATGGCCGTTCAAGTAGAACCGGTTCCGGTAGATGTTTAGTAGTGACAGAGTGATATAGATAGGTCCGGTGAGATCCAGAAATGTAGTATCCTGTTCTGCGGATTTGAGGGAGTGTTTAGGAAGTCTTTGTGAAGTATCAACTCGATTGGTTTGTGGTTTGAAGGTCTGTAAGCATCCATTCCTTTATGACAGTAATGACTGACTGTGCCCTTGAGGTTCCGAATGAAGGGGAGAAGGATATCAGTAAGCAGATGAAGTGTGGATGTTCTTGGTGATTCAGGCAAGCTTGTGGAGGTCTTTGGATCGTGTCCAGTTTATGTTGGTGGTCTGCATTGAAGTTGGAGCTAGCAATTGAGGAATAACTTCCAGATGATGGTGTTCTTCCTGAGATTGGCCAACTGAATGAGTTACACATCCTACGGATGTTCTTGTTGATGTTTACCGACTTAGATGATCATTCCTAAGTTGATGTCTTGTATAAATGAGGGATTGCAAAGTCATTTCAAAGGTGTCCTTGTTGAGATGAGTGTGTGGTAGCAAGGAGGAGAGCGAAAGGCAGAGCAGAGGTATTGGGCTTAAATGGAACTGATTCAAGCATGGTGAAGATGCTATTTTCTAGTTCAAGTAGGTGATACTTATTTCTTTGTAGATAGTGTGTCTCCTGTAGGCAGTGGGCCTCTTGTGAGCAATGTGCTTAGGCAGTGAGACCTAATTGGCATGTTCCATTTTTTCTTTCTATTCTTCTAACAAAGAATACAATCTTGGGTTAATCACCCCGTGGTTTTTCCCTTAACTAGGTTTTCCATGTCAAAATCTTGGTGTCTCATGTGCTAATATGTTTCTACTCTTGATTCATTGCATTATGTTTCTATGATTGATTTATCATTATGCTGCTAAATTACAAAGTGAAGTTAAGTGTTTAATTGGAAGAAAGTTTTGTACAACTGATTCACCCCCCCCCCTCTTAGTTGTCTGCCCTAAATCTAACAATTGGTATCAAAGCCAAGTTCCTCTAAAAAGAGCTTAACCACTTGAGGAGATCCAAAATGACGTCTTACAAGAAGGATAGTCCAAAGTTTGATGGAACCAATTTTAATCTTTGGAAAGGTCGCATGAAATGTCACTTGCAATGCAATGTATGGGAATGGCATACTGGGCCATGGTTACAACAAAGTATACACCTCCACAGGGTGGTCCGAAAGCCCCAAATGAAATCACAGATGCTAAAAACAATCTGTGGACTATAGAAGCTCTTCTAAGCGTATTATCTGATTCAGAGCTTTCAAATGTTATTGACCTACCAACTGCTTTTGAGATTTGGGAAAAACTAGAACTTCTGCATGAAGGAGACAAGTATGTTAAATGTGCAATGTTACAAAGTCTGAAAGGAAAATTCAAAAATCTGAAGATGAGAGAAGATGAAAATATCACTACTTTTATGCCAAGAGTAAATGAGCTTGTTTGTGGAATTAGAAATGTTGGTGGAGTCTTGGATAAAAATGAGATTGTTGGCAAAATACTCAGATCCCTTCCCGCTTCTTATAAAATCAAGGTTGCTGCCATTGAAGAATTCAAAGCCCATACAACTGTCACATGAGATCAATTGGCTAGTAAATTGGCTGCATTTGAAATGACTAAGTTTGGAGATGCCCCTCCTAAGACTGAATCTGCATTCAAAGCCAGTGCCTCTGTGAAAGGTAAACAAAGGTTTGATTCGAGAGAGAACTCTTCAAGGAAACTCTCATGGTATGAAAAACCAAGAAAAGACCTAGAAGAAGAGGAAGCAGAAACTACTCAACTTGAAGCCTTTATTGCAAAAAGACTGCCAAGAGGATCTGGTAAGTATGAAGGAAAATTGCCTTTTAAGTGTTTTAACTGCAATAAGATTGGTCATTTTGCCTCAAAGTGTCTGGAAAGATTTTCAAGGCCAAATCCTAATAGACTAAGGTTCCAAAAGAACTGTTACTATGTTCATGAGGAAGATGATGATGGAGTAACAGATGATGAATCAGAATCAGGAAACAAATCTAGAAGTGATTAGGTGTTTATTGCCATCAAGGAAGAAGATACAATGCCCTCTGAATCTGTCAATCATAAAGTTGTAGAAAGAGCTCTGGCTACACAAATTGAAGAAAAGGATGATTGGGTCATTGATAGTGGATGCTCTCACCATATGACAAGTGACAAAAATAAATTCATAGATTTGGAAAGGTATGAAGGAGGAGTGGTAAAGTTTGGTGATAATTTTGCTAGCAGAATCAGAGGAAGAGGAACTATTTCTTTTGATGGAAGGAACAAAACTGGTAATGTACTATATGTTGAAGGATTGAAGCACAATCTTCTCAGTGTTGGACAATTGATGGACAAAGGCTATGATCTCCGATTCAAGAATGGAAAATGCAAGATCTTTGAAAGTTTCAGAACAAAAATTGCATCCAGTACTCAAACTAAAGGTACTATCTTTAGCTTGGTTGGTACTGGTAAAAGTTGCTTATTTGTTCATGTTGATCAGAGTTGGTTATGGAATAGGAAAGTGTGTCATGTGAATTTTGATAATATCATCAAGATAAGCAATACTCAGGCTGTAAGAGATCTTCCAAAATTGGTGAAACCTACTAATAGCTTGTGCAAAGAATGTCAGTTGGGTAAGCTGAGCAGAGTCACATTCAAAAGTAAGCAACAATCTTCCTCCAGATTATTGGACTTAGTTCATACTAATCTTTGTGGTCCGGCAAGAATTAGGAGTGTGCAAGGTGATAGATACTTCATGTTACTAATTGATGACTATTCCCGGATGATGTGGGTAACCTTTCTGAAAGAGAAATCAGAAGCTCTTGAGAAATTCAAAATATTCAAGGCTATGGTAGAGAATGAAACTGGATTAAAATTGAAATGTCTAAGGTTTGATAGAGGTGGAGAATTCACATTCGGTGAGTTCATAGATTTATGTGAGAAACATAGAATTAAGAGACAGTTGTCTGCTCCTAGGACTCCACAGCAGAATGGAGTAGTTGAGAGAAAGAACCAGACCATCCAGGAAGCATCTAGAACCATGATGATGGAAGCAAATGTTCCTCAGATATATTGGAGAGAAGTTGTCAACACTGTAGTCTATTCTCTCAATCGAGTTCAAATCAGAAGCAATACCAGTAAGACTCCTTATGAACTTTGGTTTGGCATCACTCCTACTATGAGGTACTTCAGAGTTATTGGTAGCAAATGTTACATTAAAATAGATGAAGATCTAGGAAAGTTTGATGCTAGAAGTGATGAAGGAATATTCTTGGGTTACTCTACTCAAAGCAAAGCATACCGGTGTTATAACAAGAGACTGAGAAAGATGATAGAAAGTACAAATGTGAAGGTCGATGAGGGAATTGAGAAACCCTCAAGGTTTTATGAATATTATGAAGATGATTAGAATGGTGTTCTGATTCAAGGAGCCCAAGACTCCTCTATAAGTCAGATCCAAACTAATCCAATAAATCATGAAGAAGAGATGAGTTTCAATGAGCCTGATCAAGAATCAGAAGTGCAAGAAATTCCCAAAGTTCCCAGGTATGTAAGACTGAACCACTCTGAAGATCATATCATAGGTGATAAAAGCAAAGGAGTACAAACAAGAAGGACAATTGCTCAAAATTCAGAAGAGTATTGTTTGATTTCAAAAATTGAACCTAAGATAGTGAATGAAGCTTACAATGATAAAAACTGGACTAAAGCAATGGAGGAAGAGCTGATGCAAATTGAGAAAAATCACACTTGGGATCTTGTTCCTAGACCTAGAAACAAGAATGTGATTGGAACAAAATGGGTCTTCCGGAACAAACTGAATGAAGTTGGTGAAGTAATCAAAAATAAAGCTAGATTGGCCTGCAAGGGTTACTCTCAAATAGAAGGAGTTGATTTTGAAGAAACTTTTGCTCCGGTGGCAAGAATTGAAGCAGTCAGATTATTTCTTGCCTTTGGTGCCTTCAAGGATTTCAAGGTATATCAGATGGATGTCAAGTCTGCCTTCCTGAATGGTGACTTGGAAGAAGAAGTGTACATAGAGCAACCGGATGGATTTCAATTGTCTGATCATGGTGATATGGTCTGCAAGTTGAAGAAAGCATTGTATGGACTGAAGCAAGCCCTAAGAGCCTGGTATGAAAGATTGGATAAGCATCTTTTGAAGATTGGCTTCAACAAAGGTACTGCTGACAGCAATTTATATTTCAAAATTGATCATGAAAACATCTTGATTGTTGAAGTGTTTGTTGATGATATCAATTTTGGAGGAAGAGATAGTATGTGTAAAACTTTTGCAAGTCAAATGAAAAATGAGTTTGAGATGTCCATGCTTGGAGAAATGAATTTTTTCTTAGGTCTACAAATCACTCAAACAAAGAAAGGAATCTTCATTTCTCAGACCAAATATGTGAAAGAATTGTTGAAGAAATTTGGGATGGAAGACTCAAAACCAATGTATACTCCCATGGAAATTGGATGTAAATTGAGCAAAGATGATGACTCTCCTAAGGCTAATCAGACAAAGTATAGGTCAATGATTGGAGGACTATTGTATCTCACTCAAACTAGACCAGACATTATGCAGGCTGTTGGTCTTGTTGCTAGATTCCAAGCCGATCCTAAAGAATCTCATGTCATGGCAATCAAGAGGATTTTTAGATATCTAAAAGGGACAGTTGAGTATGGTCTATGGTATCCTAGAGATCATGATTTCTCTCTTCATGCATATACAGATGCGGATTGGGTAGGAGATGTGGATGACCGGAAGAGTACCAGTGGTGGATCATTCTTTTTGGGGAAGAGATTGGTTTCTTGGCTAAGCAAGAAACAAGAGGCAATATCTCTGTCTACAACTGAAGCAGAATATATTGTAGCAGCAGGTAGTTGCACTCAAGTTTTGTGGATGAAGCAAATGCTAAGAGATATCAAAGTGGAGTATGAGGAACTTATCACAATCTTTTGTGATAATTCAAGTGCAATAAATATATCTAAGAATCCGGTGTTGCACTCAAAGACTAAACACATATCCATCAAGTTTCACTTTTTGAGAGAGCAAGTGAACAAGAATGAAGTCAGATTGGAGTTTGTGCCTTCCAAGGATCATATTGCAGACATCTTTACTAAACCTCTACCTAAGGACTCTTTTGAGTATCTCCAGAGAAGTTAGGGGTTATTGCCCCTCCGGTGATGAACTAAGGTGCACTGATGTGCATCAATCCGATGGATATCACAGTCACATCTTGTGGTCCAGATTGATGATGGGAGCTGCTACTCAAGGGGAGCAGTAGGTATGATTCTAAAATGGTGGAATTGCAAGTATATGTCATTTGCCATTGATGTCAAAGGGGGAGAGAAGACATGTGAAAAACAAGTGGTTGCTGATCAAAGGGGGAGTAGTAAAGGGAGAGAAGACATGTGAATGGTTGTTGCTGATAGGGGGAGTTGTGACAGTGAGGAGAAGTTCTTGCCTTGATGGTTAAAACAATTTTTCACATCATATGTTGCCATCAATGACAAAGGGGGAGATTGTTGCAAGTATGGGCCTAACTAGTGTTGTCATTGGTGTCAACATACTCCTGTTGCATTAATGATAAGGATTGGATGAGCTGTGTGCTGAGGATATTGATAAAATTAGTCTCAATCAGGAACAGTGAAGAACAGTGATGACAGTAAGGTAAAATTCTAAGATAGGATGAGGATCAGATGATGTGGTTTAAAGGGTTTGTAGATATGTGTCTTAAGGTGGTCAAGTAGAGATTTCAAAGGTCTGCATGAAGATCGGAAGAAGTTATGGCTGCTCAAGTAGAACCGGTTTCAGTAGATGTTCAGTAGTGATAGAGTCATACAGATAGGTCCGGTGAGATCCAGAAATGTAGTATCCTATTCTGCAGATTTGAGGGAGTGTTTAGGAAGTCTTTGTGAAGTATCAGCTCAATTGGTTCGTGGTTTGAAGGTCTGCAAGCATCTATTCCTTTATGATAGTAATGACTGACTGTGCCCTTGAGGTTCCAGATGAAGGGGAGAAGGATTTCAGTAAGCAGATGAAGTGTGGATGTTCTTGGTGATTCTGGAAAGCTTATGGAGGTCTTTGGATCATGTCCAGTTCATGTTGGTGGTCCGCATTGAAGTTGGAGCTCGCAATTAAGGAATAACTTTTGGATGATGGTGTTCTACCTAAGATTGGCCAACTAGATGAGTTACACATCCTGCGGATGTTCTTGTTGACGTTTGCCGACTTAGATGATCATTCCTAAGTTGATGTCTTGTATAAATGAGGGATTGTGAAGTCATTTCAAAGGTGTCCTTGTGGAGATGAGTGTGTGGTAGCAAGGAGGAGAGCGAAAGGCAGAGCAGAAGTAGTGGGATTAAATGGAACTGATTCAAGCATGGTGAAGATGTTATTTTTTAGTTCAAGTAGGTGATACTTATTTCTTTGTAGACAGTGTGTCTCCTATAGGTAGTGGGCCTCTTGTGAGCAGTGTGCTCGGGTAGTGAGCCCTAATTGGCATATGCTATTTGTTCTTTCTATTCTTCTAATAGAGAATACAATCTTGGATTAATCACCCCTTGGTTTTTCCCTTAACCAGGTTTTCCAAGTCAAAATCTTAGTTTCTCATGTGCTAATATGTTTCTTCTCTTGATTCATTGCATTATGTTTCCATGATTGATTTATCATTATGCTGCTAAATTACAAAGTGAAGTTAAGTGTTTAATTGGAAGAAAGCTTTGTACAACTGATTCACCCCCCCTCTCAGTTGTCTGCCCTAAATCTAACACTATCATGTAAATTAATTGTGAATTCCATATTGTCATTTTGTGGGATGTGGCACGGTGATGTGTCATCCTACATGGAAGATGACAACTTGTAATTGTGTCTTCACATGAGAAGATAGGCATCCTTCTTTGTGGTAGGAATATTTTGCCATGTGTTGGCATCTTAGATGTTGTGTAAGGGAATATTGACCGTAACGGTCATGACAAATTCCTATGATGAAGTTATGACATGTAAGAGTCAAAAATAGGAGATTCTATGACAGGTGAAGACATGTGTCGAAGAGCATCTTTGAAAAAAGCATCATTGGGCACCCCAAGGTGGACTATGACATGCTGTAAGAGAATATGCTATTTATAGCCTATGTATGACATATTCTCTTACAACTGTAAGTTGTAACTGCTATGACAGATTCTATGACGGTCATAAGAGTCGTAAGAGCATCTGTCATAGCCCATTTTGGAAATAGGTGACCTCTTTGGGATGGGGGTTGTGGACAAGTGTTAGAAGCATCTTACAATGTTGACCAAGTTTCCATAGGTGTGGGTTTTGGGCCATGAGGCCAACTTGGATGCCCATTCCAAGATAGAGGAAATTTTGCCTTGTATTTTCTATATAAATAGGTGCTTGGAGGAGAAGATGTACTACAAGTTTTACAGGTACTATTATGCTGCCAGATCATCTCCAGATATGAGTGTTGAAGACTCCTACAAGAGCATTGGCTCTTATTTGTATTATAACATTATTTGTTTATGAAATACAGTTGAGTAGTGTTTTGGAGTGTGGGGTTTTTCACTCATAAGGGTTTTCCCCATGTATATCTTGTGTTTCTCTTCTTCTGTCATTTTTTCTTCCTTATGTGTTTGCTGCAATATCTCATGTTAATGGTTTAATTTTGGTGTAATAGTTAAGATAAATTTGAATTTGCACCTCCTCCCCTCATTAGATTAGTGTAGGAAACATTTTCTACACACCTAGTTTCCTTTCACTTCAAGTAGGTCAGCTTCCTTTAACGTAGTCCTAACAACCTCTTGAACTATCCTATTATTTCTTTCAATGACTCCATTCTGCTGAGGAGTCCTAGGTGTAAACAACTTTCTCTTTATCCCTTGTTCTTCACAGAAAATATTGAATTCATTTGATGTGAACTCACCTCCTCTATCAGACCTTAAGCATTTGATCCTCAACTCTAACTCATTCTCAACCATTGCCTTGAAGATTTGAACTTGTCTATGGATTCAGATTTTTCTTTTAGAAAAGTGACCCAAGTCATTCTCGAATAATCATCAATAAGCAACATAAAATACATGTCACCTTATAGACTTCTTGTTCTTGTGGGACCACACAAATTTGTATGTACTAGCTGCAGCAATCCAGCAGAGAATTGTTCTTTGCTTTTGAAATTTGTTCTCGTTTGTTTCCCAAATTGACATTCCTTGCAGATGGTGTTGGCAGGCTTCACAAGTTTAGGCGGATCTCTTACAACCTATGCAGAACTTATCTTCATCAAACTATCAAAATTGATATGACCCATCCTTCTATGCCACAACCAATTCTCATCTGTCTGAGCCAATAAACAATAATCATGAGTTCCTCTTAATTGGTAAATGTTATCTTTGGTCTTCTTACAGGTATAAATCACTATTCTGAATCTTTCCATGATCTTGCACCCATTATCTTTGAATCTTAGATCATAACCTTTGTCACACATCTGACCAACACTCAAAAGATTACGCTTTAAACCCTTCACATATAGGACATTATCAATGTTGTGCTTTCCATCAAAAGAAATAGAACATTTTCCACAAATCTTACCAACTGTATTATCTCCAAACCTAACCAATCCTCCATCATACTTTTTCAAACTCACAAACTTACTTTTGTCACTGGTCATGTGATGTTAGCATCCACTGTCAATAATCCATTCATCCTTATCTTTCTTAACCTGAACAACCAAAGAACTTTCTACCACTATTTTTTCTTCCTTCAAATAGCTAGCAGGATTAGTAGACATGGGTTCTTCTTTAATTGCAATAAACAAGCATTCATTTACACTAGTACTAGCATCATTAGATTCATCATTTATCACACCTTCATCATCAAGATCTCTAACATAGTAGCATTTCTTTGGAACCCTAGGTCTATTCTCAAATCTTTTTCTATTCCTTTCAATTCTCTCAGGACACCTAGAAGAATAGTGACCAACCTTACCACATGTAAAACATTTGAAAGGTAATTTGCCTTTAAACTTACCGGAACCTCTTTGCAATCTGTCAACAAAGTTGGCTTCAATTTCATCAAGCTCATCATCAAGTTCCACATTGTACTTCTCAGCTCTGGAGATCTTCTCTGAGGTACCGACTTTGAAAGCAGACTCAATCTTCGGCAAAGCATCACCAAACTCTCTCATCTCAAAAGCTATAAGCTTTCCAAGCAACTGATCCTTATCGACTTCTTTTATAGTCATTACTTCTTCAATTGCAGCTACCTTGTGACTGTAGGACTTAGGTAATGACCTAAGAATTTTCATCACAACTTCCTTCTCATCAATAGTTCCTCCCATACCTTTTATTCTATTGACAATTTCATTAACCTTCTGCATGTAGGCTGTTATGTTTTCATCTTCGCTCATCTTTAAACCCTCATATTTTGCTTTCAGGCCCTGTAATTTGGCTCTTTTTATAGATTCATCTCCTTCATACAAATTTTTTAGCTTTTCCCATACTTCATTAGCAGAATCTAGATCCATGACCTTTACCAAATCAATGTCAGATAAGGCACTTAATAGAGCATCTCTACCTTTTATATCTAACTCATATTCTTTGATTTCATCTTTAGTTGTTAAACCATTCTGAGGCATGGTATACTTTGTCTCTATCAATTTCCACACTCTATAGGGTAAAAGCACAAAGTTATGTCACACTTTTATAAAGGAAACAACCAACGTTGATCCAACTTTTAAACTTGAATCGCTAAAAAGTGACATATATGTTTTGAATTTTGAAATGATGTAAACTAATAAAATATTTATTTTTTAGTATATTTTATGTTTGTATTTTTTAAAAATTTTAAAAAATTATTTGAATATAGTTTTTAATAAATTGACACTATAATTTAGTTGTTGATAAAATGCTGAAAAATGAAGTTACATGAGACGTCAATCTTTATATAGTAATTTTTTTTTCAGTTTTTTTGTGTGTATTTATAACTTGAAACTTTAGTGCATGGATATAATATTTTTAAATAAATAATAAAATGTGTGTGTATTAAAATGTAGTTGTTTCCATTTAACATCAACTTTCATATTAACTATTTATCTAAAATAGAAAAAAAATTATACCATCTTGATATATATCCTTTTATCTAGTTTATCATATTTAAAAAAAAAATATTAATAAGTTTTACTATTTTTCCTTGACATGGTAATCAACCTAATGTTTTGTGTTGATAACCTATTTTTAGTAAAAATAGAAAGGAATATATAAATAACAATTAAACTATTAAAATATATATATTTTTAAAAACTAAAATTATAGATCTACAAAAAGGTATTTTTATATTTTTAAAAAAATGTTATTTACATGAGTAGAAGTTGTTGAAATATCAAGTTTTTTAAATAATTTTTTTTTGGGTAAATTGGCCCCATAGTGGTGCTACATATCCATTTAGCCAACAATTTTAGTTGGAAAAGTTGTGGACATATCTAACTTAACTAGAATGATTCTTACAAGATCGTATGTTTGACCAAAATTGATTTTTAGTTAGAAATACTTAAATTCACTTGTGCTGATAAGTTGGTTGAAAGTGTGACACAGCTTTGTGCTTTTTCCCTGTAACCAAGACAAAGAAGATGGCTTTTCATTCATACCTTCCATAAAGCATAAATTGTCCCATCAAACTATGAAACTTCCTTCTTATAAGACATCCTGCGTCAACCTCAAGTTGTTAGGCTTACTTTTGAGGAACCTCACTCTGATACCAATTGTTGAAATAGACAAGACAACTAAGAGGGGGTGAATCAATTGTCTCAAAAAATTTAACCACTTATGAATATCAACACGTCAAATGTTCAATCACTGTTATTAAGATCTAATCATGAAAGCATGAAATAAGAAATTCAACACAATAAAACACTCAACACATGAGACACCAATTTTTTTACGTGGAAAACACTATAAGGGAAAACTATAGTTGGTGTTAGCCCACAGAAATAAATATGTTATAACAATACTGAAAAATAGAGGCACACTGCCCAAAATGCTCACTGCAAATGCTGGGGCTCACTGCCAAGATCGGCTCACTGCCAAGGGGTGGCTCACTACCAAGGGTTGGTGAACTGATTTGATAGCATCTACTCCATGCCTGATTTCAGTTCCATTGAAGCATAGTGTAACTCCTCTTCTCTGCTCTTCTTACACCTTTTCACTTATCTTTGCATTTTCGCACAAGGACATCTTTTTTGCAACTACATTACATGTTTTTATACAATTTATCAACCTTAGGATTTACATCAAGGTTAACATTACATTCATCAACCATTGGAACAATCTCCAAGGTCAAAATTACAAACATACATAGATATAGGTCTGGACCTAAACTAAATTTGCTAAGGTAAAGATGTATGTGAATCATGCTATGTCTTAGCTAGGACTCAAATGCAATCTTCCACGCCACGACACGCTTCCACAAACTTTGATGTATCTCCTCAAGTAGTGAAAACAACCAAGTTGGCCAAGACTGGTGTTAACACTAAGTCTTCTAAGAATAGTCTTCATCTAAGATCCAAATTTCTCTTTTCAGACCAATCGAAAGGTAGGAACATGATCAGGAGACATCCACAAGCACATTGTAATCACCAAGAACATCCGCACAACCTCTAATCACTTTGTCAAAAAGGTTCTTCAAACTGGAGCACTTGAACATAACTGTTATCCACTGTCATAAAGAAAAGATTGCTTGTGGACCACCAAATCATGAACCATTGGAGTTGAAGGCACTTATCATCATTACAAACTTGATTCCAAAACTGCAGACTGAAATACTTAAATGCAGAGGAATGCGGAGCATAATACATTCTCCCTATCACCACCAAATATACAGAAAAAGCAATTTTTACTTTGGTGAACATAACTCACTCAAATCTTCATACCAGAGGCTCAAAATTGGAACATAGCATCTTTAGATATGTCTCTAACTAACTTCCAATCTGCAAGTAAAGATATTCAATCTATAAGAATTGTGGAGTAATCTACTGGACTGTTCTACTGTAAACAAAGATACTCTTCTATATACAGTTTCCACTTATTACAAGCAAGCATCAAAACAAGAGCACAGTTGACACCACTGACAATATAGATATGTTGACATCAATGACAACACCGGTTAGACACATACTTGCAACACTCTCTTCTATCTCTATAAATGCTTCAAAAAACAACAATCCTATATTCATAAGAGAAACCCCTCCCTTACTCTCCCTCCTCCATAGCCACTGATTATTGACTATCATGTATGCTAAGGTCAAACAAATATTAAATCTATTGGGACCTGCAGATAATTTTATTCCCATTGTGCCATCTTTGCCCCCAAAAATCCAAAAATCCTATACAAATTTCTTAGCAAATGCCTCAATTGGATAGAGAACTCAATTCTAAGCAACTTTGCCTTTTGAACCATCTCAAAATTCCTTAAAATCAAAAAGTTATTTTTGGTCATAGTTTGGCCTTTTATGCTTTTGCCTTGGTCAAAATTGGTTTCTCCCCTTAGAATATTTTCCATGTTTTGCCTTTGTCAGCAAATTAGCTTTTTTTAGAACTCATGAACTTTTTAGGAGTTCAACTTTTAGTCGATTCATCGATAAGACAACATCAAAGCAAAGGGAATAGTTGGCGGCAAAGAGACAAAGAAAACATGCTTGCAAAAAAGTTAAAGGATGAAGCCCTTTATTGAAAAATGTTGTTGTTAGCAAACTTGTTAGTTCGTTGATGGTGAGGTTCTCCGATGGTGGATTTCACTGACAAAGGAAGGAGGCTACCACGGTGTAAAATTTCTAAGGCATGAAGAAGACATGGGATCAATTTGTTGGTGAAGTTGGAGGTTCACGAACGTCCAAGTTTGCCAATGAGTGGTTCGCTGATATAGCATTTTGCCAACATGGAGAAATGGCTAAGGTAAAGATGGTTCGGCAAATGACACTTTTTCCAATAAGGAAGAAGCTTGCATAAGAAAGGGCCTTGGGTTTGAGAAAATGCAGATTCACTGATAAAGGAGAAGAGATGCAGCGGAGGCTTGGTTTGACAAAAGTAGGATTTGCCAATAAGACAAATAAGATAAGTAGGAAGCCAAGTTCGTGATTCTTCATTTTTGCCGATAAGGCAAAGGGGCTTAAAAGATGAAGTGAAAATTAACTAAGGCATGGAAGGAAAAAAGGTGTGCTTGTTGGGGAATTGGCGAAGTGTCGAACTAAGTGATGAGTTCAAGATTTGGTAGGTTCGCCAATAGGCCTTTTCACTGAAAAGGCAATAAATAGGGAAAAAGGGAGATGAAATAGAAAGTTCAGCAAAGGCCTTTTTACCAATAATAAAGAAATAGCACCATAGCCATTAGTTCGCCAAAAGGGCACTTTCACCGATAAAGGAGTTGGTTCGGCATGGGTCCCTTTTACCAACAACGCCACAAGTTCGAAGAAAAGAAAATTTGTTGATTGAGGGACAGCGGGAAAGCAAGAAAAGGTTTGGTAGGTGACATTTTTTCTAATAAGGCAAATATGCCTAAAGAGAGAAAATGAAAGTTCGGCAAAGGGTAGATTTGCCGATAAAGGCAAACAAGGTAAAGTTCTGAAAATGACAAAATTGCCAACAAAGCGACAAATAAGATAGTTAAAAAAAATCATTTTTGCTGAGAAAGGCAAAGAAGGAAAAGGCCAACCAAGTTTGAAAAGGAAGACTTTTTCTGATAAGGCAAATAATGAAGGAGATAAGAAGAGTTCGACAAAATGGATTTTTGTCGATAAAAGGCGGCAAGGACCTTTGGTTTTCAAATATTGAAATCGTTGATAAGGGCGATAAAGGCTCAGGTTCAACAAAGTGGAAAGTTGTCGATAGATTGAAAAGGCAAGGTTTTCCAACTGAAAAATAGAAAGGGAGGAACAATGTACTGCCCCTTGGTTCTGAAAAATGCAAAATGGCCGATAAGGCAAGATAGTGAAAATGAAGAAGATTGGTGGATAAGGTGTGAGAAAGTGCAGAAAGGTATAGTTAGTGATTAGATGGCTTAAGATAGAAAATATGATCTACACATTGAGAATGTTGTCAATGCTTGAATTAGATAATTCTTTGAATGCATGCCATGATTACAGGGATGGATAAACTGATTTGTACTCAAACTTTAGTGATTCTACAGACATGTCCCATGCAGGTAGTTGAAACAATGATTTTCTTCAATGCATGGGTACATTTGAGTACAAATCAGATATTGTTGAGCCATCCCATTTTGTTATCCCAAGTACAGAAATGTGCAAGCAATTTCCTACTGATATTCTCAAAGTTGCAGGGCATGGGTTTTCTTCCTAGCATGCAAATATTCTGATAGGGGAGTGGTCTTGAATTTAATGCAGCGTGGGTTTTTCTTGTTGACTGAGTTTCAACTCTTGGGACTGTACAAGAATTATATTTCTATATATACATGTTTTTCAGATTTTTTTAGGGTTGGTCATTGAGCCAATTGTCTGGTCTATAGTACATCAGGATAGTTTTAGGGCTTCAAATCAAGCCAGTCTGGGTAGTAAATGGAGAAATGTGTTTTGATGTAGCTTAGGAATGTATTGTAAAGCATATTTTATGCATTGGTATGTCTCCATGGCCATTTGTAAAGATTCAGGAGAATGTATAATCGTAGTTGTATGTTTTCCTTCACGACATTTGCTAGTGTGATTGTAATAGAGATTTGACAATGTGTGACAACATTTAAAGTCAATACAAGCTTTGTTTTGAGTCATCTCTTTGTTGCAAATGGGTCATTGTACTTTGGTTCTAGATTATTAACTATGTTCAATGTCTAAAATATAATCTAAGAGATGTATGTGAATACATTTTAGTTTTCTGTTGATGATGATTCAAATATTTTCTTCCCTCTTGATGCTGATTCGAAAGCTCCATCTCAAGGAGCAGCAGCTGGTGAAATTAAATGTACATGGTTTTCTTCCTAACTTTTGGAGTTTGTTGTTCTTGTCATGTTGAAGGAACAAAATTTATATGCCTCAATATTTTTCCCTCCATTATAGGATGTTTTAGTCATGGCTAATTAGTATGAGCCTGGATACCCTAGGGATGATTTGTCATCTAAGTCTTCGTATATATCAGACCCTAGAAAATATATGGGCATGGATTCATGTGGCCATCCTAGAAATGCTTATTCCAGTCATGGCTCTAGATGTTATACAAACCAAAACCTATATGCACCCATGCAAAATCATAATGACCTAGCAGCTCAATAGTATGAAATAGAAAAGACTAGACAGTTGTTGGAGTCATTATTGCAGCAAGAACAAGAAACAAAAATTTAGATCAGGCTCCTAGAGTCTAGGATGTAGTCCAAAGCATTCCCTACTACCCCTAAAAAATTAGTTTGACCAGTCCCCTACTCTTCCCTTAGATCATGTTTATGATCAGATAGACCTCTTGTGGGTTGATTACAAAACAACGAGTATGCCAACCAAGGTCTACAAACAATTGCCCAAGTTTGATGGGTATAATATTTGGAAAGGGGACACACATGTTGATGTATTTTTGGAATTCATGGATGAACATCAGTTTGAGGATGAAGACATGTGGATGAGGTTCTTTGTTAGGTCCTTGCATGGAAAGACAAGAGAGTGGATCCAAAGTTTTCTAGGGTAGTCCTTTGCCTCATGGAATGAACTTGTGGCAGTATTTGAAAATGAATTTACCAAAGGTATTGACCCTGCTGATCTTGTCATAGAGCTGGAAAAAATCAGAAGACAAGAGGGAGAGTCAGGAAAGGATTTTGGTCACAGGTTTGTTGTTGCTCTTTCCCATATTCCAAATAATTTTAGACCTAACATTCCTACTTGCATTGATATGTTTTTTGAAGCATATGAAACTAGACTGAGTTATGTGCAGGAAAATTTCAAAATAATGAGTATGCAGTAGGCATATGAATGCCTAGAATCCATGGAGAAGGTAAGAAATGACTACATAAAGGTTTGGTGTCCATGACTAAGTCTTGTGTTGTTGGTAATGAACATGTTGATCTAGATAGTAGCATTGTGGATACAAACATTCAGATGAATGTAGCATTAGATGATGATTGTGTAGTCAAAAGGGTAGAAGTAAATGAAAGTGTTGGTGTAATGGCACATGACAGTGATGTAGATGATGAAAGTGGTGAGTGCACCAGCATTCTATCGAACATTTCATCAAGTGAAAATAATGATGATGAAACCAATGATGACTTCCAACCCAATGTTGAGGTATGTAGCCCAATGAACAATGAGGATGTTGTGTGCATAAGTCTTGGCAACAAGTTGAATCAACTTGTAAAGTTGATTATGAAGACTATGCACAAGTAAATGAAGTGGACGGTGAGCAAGGAACTTGTTTCTTGTTTGATGTATTTCCCTCCTTTGTTCCTATTTATGATGAAGCAAGTAATGTTTGTCCACACGAGGTAGATCCGAAGGTGGCTACATTTGATGATAACCGATCAAAGATAGTTGTTGGTGCAACCATGGAATTTCAATCTGAAGAGCTTGCCTTGGATTTTGAGGATGGTGATCATGTGGATGCATATGAGAACCTGTTTCTTTGGTGCAAGGTATGTTGTCTTCCTCATGCAAAGTGTGCTTCATCTCAACAAAAAGGAAATAAAATAAAAATGAATGTGGAAGAATATATGTGTCATCAGTCTGTTTGCAGCAGTGAATATGACACAACAAGTTGCCTGGGTGAAAATAAAATAGAGAGACAATTGGAAGAACATGGTTCTTCATTTGAAGTGTCTCATGATATTGATTTATGTGCTGATGTTTTGAGTTGCAGATTGATTCATGCTTATGATTCAAAATGTGAAGTCTGTAGTAGCACATATGAAAATTTTGTTCAAGAGCTTGATGGAGTTACAAATGATTATGAGTGCTTTCATTTTGATGTGAAAGACTTGTTAGCTTTTGAATGTGTTGGTGTTGCAATAGAGATTAAGTCATTTGTGTGGGACATTGATGTGAATGAGCAATGAGGCATGTTTATACCCAAGTTCCAACATGTTGCAGCCCAACTTGAAGATATGACTTAGTTGGAATCTTTCCAAATTGCTCTACAAAATTAAGTGCCTTCTCTTGTGGATCAACAGTGCATTCATGCACAGTTTGCTTTGCCATGTGAATTGGAGGGTTTTCCTTTGTCCCTTAATTTGCATGAAGAGGTTAGTAGGTGTGATATCCTGGCACATGGTAATGGAGGTTTGCCTTCATTTGTCTCTTTTATTACTGACCTAAGTTTTAATGTTGCCTTCCTTGTTGTTGGGAGCAAGCATGATATGGGTATAAATAGGTCAAGTACCCATCTCTTATGGTTGCCATGTAGTAATGATTTTATTGGTAAAGTTGGCCTTGGCTCAACAAGTATATGTTGCAGATTAGTGCATGCTAGGGGCAGCCTTCAGTTGTTACAACTAGGTAAAAAGTGCAAATCTAGTTTGAGGGAGATCTCCTTCATTCAACTTGTCTTTGATAGAGGCAAGTGGTTGCAACAATTTTGTGCAGGCTTGGCCTGTAGTGCCCTGAAATTTTTATCACAGTCAACTTTCTTTTTGTGCCTCCATGTTCACAACTGTGTTTTTCATGTATATATGTTTTGTAAATATGTTTTTGGTGTTTCCCCTGTTTCATTTTGTGCTTTTTGGTTTGTAGAAAATTTTATTCCCATTGTGCCATCTTTGCCTCCCAAAATCCAAAAATACTATACAAATTTCTTAGCAAATACCTCCATTGCATAGAGAATTCAATTCTAAGCAACTTTGCCTTTTGAACCATCTCAAAATTCCTTAAAATGAAAATTTTATGCTTGGTCATAGTTTGGCCTTTTGTGTTTTTGCCTTAGTCAAAATTAGTTTCTCCCCTTAAAATATTTTCCATGTTTTGCCTTTGTCGGCAAATTGGCTTTTTTCAAAACTCATGAACTTTTCTAGAGTTCGGCTTTTAGCTGATTCACCAATAAAGAAGTAGTAAAGCAAAGGGGACAGTTGGCGGCAAAGAGACAAAGAAAATAGGCTTGCGATAAAGTTAGAGGATGAAGCCCTTTCTCGGTGAATGTTGTTGTTAGCGAACTTGTTAGTTCACCAATGGTGAGGTTCGCCAATGGCAGATTTCATCGACAGAGGAAGGAGGCTACTGCGACGTAAAATTTGTAAGGCATGGAGAAGACATGGGATTGCTTTGTCAATGAAGTTGGAGGTTCACGAACCTCCAAGTTCATTGATGAGTGGTTCATCGATTTGGCATTTTGCCAACATGAAGATATGGCTAATGTAAAGATAGTTTGGCAAATGGCACTTTTTTTGATAAGGAAGAAGCATAAGAAAGGGCCTTGGGTTCAAGAAAATCTAGATTCACCGATAAAGGCGAAGAGATATGGTAGAGGCTTTGTTTGACAAAAGTAGGATTTGTCAATAAGGCAAATAAGACAAGTAGGAAGCCAAGTTTGTGATTCTTCATTTTTACCGATAAGGCAAAAGGGGCATAAAAGATGAAGTGAAAATTGACTAAGGCATGAAAGGAAAAAGGTGTGCTTGTCAGGGAATTGGTGAAGTGCCGAACTAACTGATGAGTTTGGGATTTGGTAGGTTCGATTATAGGCCTTTTCATTGACAAGGTGATAAATAGGGCAAAAGGGAGATGAAATAGAAAGTTTAGCAAAAGGCCTTTTTGCCGATAATAAAGAAATAGCACCATAGCCATTGGTTTTCCAAAAGGGCACTTTTGTCGATAAAGGAGTTGGTTCGACATGGATCCTTTTTCTAGACAAAGCTGCAAGTTCGAAGAAAAGCAAATTTTTCAATTGAGGGGCAAAGGGCAAGCAAGAAAAGGTTCGGCAAGTGGCATTTTTGCCGATAAGGAAAATATGCCTAAGGAGAGAAAATGAAAGTTTGGCAAAGGGTAGATTTTCTGATAAAGGCAAACAAGGTAAAGTTCTGAAAAGGAGAAAATTGTCGACAAAGTGACAAAGAATATCTAGTTCAACAAAATTCATTTTTGCTAACAAAGGAAAAGAAGGCAAAGGCCAACCAAGCTTGAAAAGGAAGACTTTTTCTGATAAGGCAAATAATGGAGATAAGGAGAGTTCAGCAAAATGGATTTTTACTGATAAAAGGCGACAAGGACTTTTTGTTTTGAAATATTAAAATTACTGATAAGGACGATAAAGGCTCAGGTTTAGCAAAGTGGAAAGTTGCCAATAGAGTGAAAAGGCAAGGTTTGCTGACTGAAAATAGAAAGAGAGGAAGGATGTGCTGCCCATTGGTTCTAAAAATAAAAAAATTGTCGATAAGGCAAGATAGTGAAAATGAAGAAGATTGGCGGATAAGGTATGAGAAAGTACAAAAAGATATAATCAGTGATCAGATGATTTAAAATAGAAATATGATCTACACATTAAGAATGTTGTCAACGGATGAATTAGATAATTCCCTGAATGCATGCCATGATTATAGGGATGGAAAACTGATTTGCACTCAGACTTTAGTGATTCTGCAGAAATGTGCCATGCAGGTAGCTGAAACAATGATTTTCTTCAATGCATGGGTACATTTGAGGACAAATCAGATATTGTTGAGCCTTCCCTTTCTGTTATCCCAAGTACACAAACGTGTAAGCAATTTCCTTCTAACATTCTCAGAGTTGCAGGGCGTGGGTTTTCTTCCCAGCGTGCAAATCTTCTGATAAGGGAGTGGGCTTGAATTTAATGCAGCGTGGGTTTTTCTTGTTGACTGAGTTTCAACACCTAGGGATGCACAAGAATTATATTGCAATATGTACATATGTTTTATATGTTTTGAGGGTTGGTCACTGAGCCAATTATCTGGTTTGCAATGCCTCAGGATAGTTTCAAGGCTTCAAATCAAGCCAGTCTGGTTAGTAAATGGAGAAATGTGTTTTGATGTAGCATAGGAATGCATTGTAAAGAATATTTTATGCATTGGTATGTCTCCATGGTCATTTGTAAAGATTCAAGGGAATGTATAATCACAGTTGTATGTTTTTGTTCACCACATTTGTTGGTGTGATTGTAATAGAGATTTGATAATGTGTGACAACATTTAAAGTTAATACAAGCTTTGTTTTGATTCATATCTTTGTTGCAAATGGGTCAAATGTTGTAGTTTGGTTCTTGATTATTAAGTATGTACAATGTTTGAAATATAATCTGAGAGATGTATGTGAATACATTTTAGTTTTTTGTTGATGTTGATTCAAATCTTTTCTTCCCTCTTTATTGCTTATGACTTAGTTTCCCAATAGAGTAAGCATCGGTCCATATTGGAGAGGGATCAAACATTCTTTTAAAATCAAGGAAATCTTTCACCTGTGGTTCAGGGTAAAAACCATCTTCCTGTGCATGTATATTCGAACAGTTGAAATAAGCTATATAGGAGTTATGTGACAGTCAATGTAAAGTATGAAAAACTCACATACTAAAAATAGTCATCAAAAAAGTATTACACATTCCAAAGGAGGAAGGTGAAACATTTCATTAATCAAAATATCCATAGTTGCACAATAATGGAAAGTTTCCAAAGAAAGTAGTTCAATTACATACACCAAAAAGGGTGTTACATTACATCAATTTCAATGTTGCAAGTATAAGATATTACATCAATTACATCAATGAGAGTATTTATACATTTACAAATTGGCTATGCAATCCATACAAAGAATAATACAATGGAATATACATCATGAATCATATAACATAAGAACCTCTGTCCTCAACTACCATGACCCCACTAGTCTTCCGCAAGCCGAGGCCAAGAGTGTGGTTAAGGCACTTCTTCCACCCAACCACAAAGTACTAAATGTCCTCGGGTTTCTTCTTAACTCGAAGAAAGCCCCGACCCTGCATGAGGAGCTTAGCAACCTGGAACAGTAAAGGTAGGAGGGAACTCTTGATGCAAGCCTGATGCCTATATACATTCCTAATAACTAGAATGACATATTTCTTGCATGCAAGATGTGGCAGAGACATATAACATAAAATCTAGGATTTTCTAATCCATCTATTTCAATGGCACATGTAGCTTTGGCCAAAGCAATAAATAACAAAAGTGGTAATTTAGAAAAAGTAAATTACCATCTCTAGGAGCCCACATTCGGCATCCTGTCCCGGAAGTAAATTACACAGAAAATAAATATACCATTTCACATAATTCAAAAGAATAAAGCATTTACTAACAATGCATTCTTTAAAAAAAAAATAGAACTTGTTCAAAAGTTTCATTATTCTAGTTTGCATGTTTTGTGATGTAAAATAACTATTTGAAACAAAATCCATCTACTAGTTTTCCTCATTGCTGGTTTATTTTCATTTCAATGGTTTCAGTATATTTTACTGGTAAAGTTTTGTTTTTGAGTGAAATCACAATAAAATATGCCTTTCTCTTATTGGACTACTTAGTGGAATCTAATATAAAGAAATTTTTAGGCAATGAATTGCAACAGTATTTTTTTCATTCCAAACATAGTTAGTGGATACATATATATAATGTAATGATGATCATATAATGTCTGAAGAGAGCAACAGTCACAAAAAAGGTAAATCCTTAACATTTTTGCTTCCAGATGATGTAATGGATGTGATATCTGAATGCCAAAGCCAAATTGTTATTCTATTTTTCTTAGAGGTATAACTGGGAAAATAGAGGCTGGGAAATTGACTCTTTAAGGGGACTTGGGAAAGGTTATATATCATGCATGTTTAAATCTATAGACCATGCACAAGACGTTCTCCAATATGGAACGTAGGTGATTTGTCAACAAATTTGCTACCTTTAGCCATGGAGGTTTGATTTCCACCCTGAAGGTCCATCTCATTCTCAATACCCTATGTGGATAGAACTGCCATACTTAAATCTTGTTTTTCAACCATTCTTGAAAGATATTGTGGCCCAGTTGGGCAAGTCATTTGGTGCAAGCAAAGCTCTGATAAATTTGCCAACCTGAGAGTGCATCCTAGAGTGTGTGTGGAAATGGATTTGAACAATCTGTTACCTCAAAGTGTTAAGTTAATTGGTCCATATTTTGAAATGGAACAACCTCTAGTTTATTTGAACAAGCCTAATGCCTGCTTTTTCTGCCGTCAAGAAGGCCATTTGATTCGTGATTGTCCTATTCGGAGACATAGACTTTCACAAGTTCCCTTATCTTCTACCCACAATAATCAACATGCAAATGCCCCTTCTCATCCTATTCCATCACATACCACTACCCCTTCATCTCCTTCACCCCCTCCACCCTAGTCTCCTCCATCTTTGTAAACAGCTTCCCACATTTCTTTAGAGGTGCCTCTGGTTCAATCTTCTCCTTATAAGGATGTTGTTATGACTGATGGTTGGAGAATGGTAAAACAAAGGAAAGATCCATCCAAATCTTCCTCCTGTTCTAACAAACCTTCTCAACCATGTGATGGCAAGTCCCTAATCCTTCATGCACGTAACTCTGTTTCCCCTCCACCTTCTTGATGAAGGGGGTAAATCATAAAACACACAACAACAGAAATTGCACACAAAATATAAAACTTTTTTTTATTGATTTGGACAACTTGTTACATTACAGAAGCTCAAATACAATTAGAGAAATCAACCCTCCACAGGCTGCAACACATTACAGATTCCCGTCACAAGACTCTAGAATCACTTGCCTTCTATAACCCCAAATCAGCTAGGGTTTCTATTTTCCCACCTATTCTTGACTCCACACTTGCCCCCTTAACTCTACTACTACCCAGATTTCCCAAAAAATGGTTATTAATAGCCTTTTTGGTGGCCAACAACCTAATTTCGAAATTTGCATCTCCCTCCAAAGATAGGTCAACTTCCGGGAGCCATAACTTTTGATCCGGGTGTCCGATTGATGAACCGTTTTATGCGTTAGAAAGCTCACGGATTACTCTACGTGCTAATAATTGGCTTTGCTGGTTCTGGCCATTTTCAAGCCTGTACGGGGCCATTTAGTGCCTCAAACCTAAGTTTGAATAATTTTCAAGTGTTTTTCAGAAAACAAAAATTTTAATATCTTTCATCTCGCAAATAATCTATGTGATTCCTTCGCCAAAGGTCTTATATTTCCGTTATGTAACTTCTTGTAAATTTTCACTTCAATCCGTGCCCAAATACAAACTTTCTAAAAATAGCAGGTTACTATTTTTAGCAGTTTGGAAAAACTGAAAGTTCTACATCATTATTCAAGCGATTATGGAACCAGAACCACAAATTTTGAAAAGAAATGGAAAGAACATCAACAATTTTGAAACACATCTTTTTTTGGGTGATGCAAGATTGCCCTTACACCACTGGATGCTCTTGCATCAAACACCCAGGGTAATTTGAGAAGTGACCCTGTCACGTCTTAGGTGTTTGTGTGAGGAAAACCCAAACAGTCAGCCTCTACCTTAGACAACTAAGAAGAATCTTCAACAGGTCTTCCTTTCCATTTCACTAGATATTCTTCATATTGCCTGTTCCCAGTACTTCTTCCCACACGGCTATCCAAGATCTCTTCTATCTCCTCCATTGAAGTAGATGTCGGAATACTCCACTGCACTTCTGTTGGTCCATCCTCTGTTCCACCTTCATGATATTCTGATAAATCAGCAATGTTGAAAATAGGGGAAATATTGATCCCACTCGGCAACTCTACCTCATATGCATTTCCTGAATCATGTTTCTTCAAAATTTTGCATGGTCCAAATTTCTTCATTTTTAGCTTATTGTATGTTCCAATTGGGAATGTTTCTTTTCTCAAGTGAACCATGACTTCATCTCCTACCTGGAATTCCTTATATCTCCTCTTTTGACTTGCCTTAGCCTTGTACTGAATATTCATCTTATTAATGTGCTTTTTCACCTCTTCATGCAAATTCTTCATGTGTTCTACAAAGTCTTTAGCCTCAGCACTTGTCTTTTCTCCTTTGTCCAGATTTCTTAACTCTGAAGTATTTCTTGGACTATTCCCATATACAATCTGGAATGGTGATTTACCAGTACTCCTATTGACAGAATTGTTGTAAGCAAATTCTACCTGTGGTAAAATCAAATCCCATCCCTTGGTCTTATCTCCTACTAAGCATTGTAGTAGGTTACCCAAACTCCTATTCATAGCTTCGGTCTGTCCATCAGTCTGTGGATGGTGTACAGAACTGAACTTTAAATCTGTCTTCAACTTCTTCAACAATGTCCTCCAGAAATAACCAACAAACTTGGTATCTCGATCTGAAACTATGCTCTTTGGTAGACCGTGTAATCTCACCACCTCCCTGAAAAATAATTCAGCAATATGAACATCATCATTAGTCTTCTTACAAGGAATGAAATGTGTCATCTTCAAGAATCTATCCACCACCACAAAAATAGAATCATGTCCTCTCTGTGTCCTTGGTAAACCAAGAACAAAATCCATACTAATATCATCCCATGGCTTCTCTGGTATAGGTAGTGGCGATATAGACCTATATTCTGACTTGCTCCTTTCGCCATCTGATATACTCTGCAACTCTGCATAAATTTCCTCACATCCTGCTACAACTATGGCCAATAATAATTTTTACCAACAATAGCAATGGTCTTATCTCAACCAAAGTGTCCAGCCAATCCTCCACTATGCTTCTCCTTTATCAGATTCTCTCTCATGGAACTCCTCAGAATGCACAACTGCCTTCCTCTAAACAACATGCCATCTTGGATTATGAAATCCAACCATTTTGTCCTATCCAAAGTAACAGGTTCCAAATAAGCTTTCCAGGCCTCTGCAAAATTTAGATCCTCAGGATACAAACTTTTGAGCTCATCGAACCCAACAACCTCTATCTTCATTTCTATCAACAAATTTTGCCTTCTACTCAAGGCATCTGCAACTCTGTTGGACTTCCCACTCCTGTGCTTCAAAACAAAAGTATAGCTCTGCAAAAACACAACCCATTTCAAGTGCCTTTGATTCAACTTTCCTTGACTATTAAGATACTGCAAAGCCTGATGATCAGTATATAAAACAAACTCCTCTGGCAATAAATAATGTCTCAATTTCTTCAAAGCCTAAACTATTGCATAAAACTCCCAATCATAAACAAAATGCTTTTTCTTGGCATCATTAAGCTTCTCATTAAAATAGGTAATGTGCTTACCTTCTTGACTCAAAACAACTCCTATACCACTACCACTAGCATCACAATCTACCTGAAATACCTTACTGAATTCTAGAAGTGCCAAAATAGGTTGTTCTATGACTTTCTGCTTCAATGTATTAAATCTCTTGTCTTCTCCTTTAGTCCATTTAAACTCTTTTCTATCCCCTCTCATTATCTCAGTTAGGGGTGCACAAATGCTACTGAAATTCCTAATAAACTTTCTGTAAAAACTTGTCAAACCATGAAAAGATCTTACCTCCGTTGCACTCCTTGGCGTAGGCCATTCAATGATAGCCCTTACTTTTTCTGGGTCCATCTTAAGACCTTCCTCTGAGACAACAAATCCTAGGTATACCAACTCCTTCTTTGCAAAACTACATTTCTTCAAATTAATCAGTGACTTCTCCTCCCTCAACTTCTCTAAAACTCTTCTGATATGCATCAAATGCTCATCCCAAGTCTTACTGAAAATCAAAATATCATCCAAATAAACAATAACAAAACTTCCCAAAAATTCTTTCAGTACCTCGTTCATGAGCCGCATGAATGTGCTCAATGCATTGGTTAGCCCAAATGGCATGACTAACCACTCATACAAACCTTCTTTGGTTTTGAAGGTTGAATTCCACTCGTCTCCTTCTCTGATACGGATCTGGTGATACCCACTCTTCAGGTCAATCTTCGTGAAGTACTTGGCTCCACTCAAATAGTCCATTATGTCATCCATTCTAGGCAATGGAAATCTATACTTGATCGTGATCTTATTGATGGTGCGAGAGTCTGTACACATTCTCCACTCTCCATCTTTTTTTGGTGCTAGTACTCTAGGTACCGCACATGGACTTAGGCTTTCTCTTATCAATCCCTTCCTCAACAACTCCTGAACTTGTCTGTTCAACTCTTCACTCTCTCCTGGAGTCATTCTATGGGCTGCCTTGTTTGGCAAACTAGCTCCTGATGTCAAATCCATTTGATGACTTATCTTCCTTACTGGTGGTAAACCTTCTGGTACATTATCAAAGATAATGTCATAAAATTCTTCCAACATATCTGAGACTTATGCTAGTACATCTTCACATTTCTCTCGACTGATCTTAGGAATCAATGTGAAGCAATGACACTGACGCTTCATATCTTCCAAAAATTTCCTACCATCTACCAAGCAAAATCTAGCAGTGCTACATACCTTTTCTTCCACCTCCTTCAAGGGCTTCAACTTATGACAAACTCCATCCTTTGTTAGGGAATATGTTTTTGCATGGCTATCATGGGCAGCGCTCCTATCATACTACCATGGCCTCCCCAATAGAATATGACATGCATCCATCTGTATGATATCACACATCACCTCATCATGGTAGTCCCCACTCTTGAACTTCACTAAACACTGCTCATTGACCAAAGCTCGGTGGTCCTTCTACAACCATGCAATCCGATATGGATGTGGATGCTTTCTTCTTGTCAACTTCAACTTGTCAACCATCTCTTTTGAAACAAGATTGTCAGTACTTTCATTGTCAATAATAATGTCACAACACTTACCTTCACATTTGCACCTTGTGTGGAATAAACTCTTCCTCTGATTGGGTTGTTTCTCCTCATTCAGTAAAGTTCTTCTGACAACTAGGGTTTCTCCCCTTTCATCATCTTCAGAATGCTCAAATTGTGCATCTTCATCTACATGTGCAACTTGTGTGTTACCTTCAGGTCTCCTATTTGTCCTTCCTTGATATTGCAAACACTTATATGCTCGATGCTCTTCTTCTCCACATTTGAAATAGGTTCCTCTGTAACCTCCTCTTCCAGGTCCTTGCGTAGGTCTGCCTCTTCCTCTTCCTCTTTGCTCACCATTGTTCTAGTCACGAAGGTGGTAGGTATTATCTCCTCTCTGATTTCGACTGGTGCCAGCTTATTCACCTTTCTTTGCATCTTCATTTCGGCCCCCATAGGGTCTTCCACTAGTCCTTCCGCCTTGACCTCTTCCCCTTTGCTCGTTGTCAAATCTTTTATTTAGCTTCTCTTCCACCTTTAGGGAAAACTGGTATGCATCTTCTATGGTGGTCATTCTGACCAGGCGCAGCTCCTCTTGAATACTCAGCCTCAGCCCATTAATGTAACAGGCTACCTTCTCCTTGTTGGGCTCTGCATGGTCTATCCTGATAGTAACCTTATAAAACTCTTCTGTATACTCCTTGGCAGACTTGTTACCTTGCTTTAGTCCTTGCAGCTTCTTTAACAACTCCATCTCATAGTCCACAGGAATGAACTGCTTCTTCAGTTTCTCCACCATCCAATCCCATCTGGTGATATTTCCTTTTCCCCTTCTATTCCTCTCTAATTGGACCTCCTTCCACCAAATACTAGCGTGTCCCTTCAACTTTGTTTTTGCAAACTTGACCCGATCTGGGTCCTCCACATCTTCATACTCGAAATACTCCTCCATGTCATTGATCTAATCAATAAGTTGTTCTAGATTCAAATCTCTAGAATATTTAGAAAATTCAATCCGAGGCCTCTTTCTGATCTTAGAAATGGCCCTCAACAACCTAACTTCTGCAGGATCTCCTGCAGCTTCTTGTTCTTCCTCAGATAACTCCTCTTCAGCTTCATCTTCACTTTCTTCTCTTGTTCTCGGATCAAACCCTCTTCGCAGCTCCTCTTGCAATGCATCGATTTGCCTTTGCAAGGCTCTAAAACCCTCTTCCATCAAAGCATTCCTCCCAACACAATTTCTTTGTGGAGGCATCTTGATCTCCGTAGCAAACCCACAACCTCAGGTCTTGGTGTAAACTGCCTCACGATCGGTGATCTGTCTACACACTCAAGAACCCTTACTCTAATACCACTTGATGAAGGGGGTAAACCATAAAACACACAACAACAAAAATTACACACAGAAAATAGAACTTTTTTTTATTGATTTGGACAACTTGTTACATTATAGAAGCTCAAATACAATTAGAGGAATCAACCCTCCATAGGCTGCAACATATTACAACTTCCCGTCACAAGACTCTAGAATCACCTGCCTTTTGTAACCCCAAATCAGCTAGGGTTTCTATTTTCTCGCCTATTCTTGACTCCACACTTGCCCCCTTAACTCTACTACTGCATAGGGTTCCCAAAAAATGGTTATTAATAGCCTTTTTGGTGGCCAACAACCTAATTTTGAAATTTGCATCTCACTCCAAAAATAGTCAACTTTCAGGAGCCATAACTTTTGATCCGGGTGTCCGATTGACGAACTGTTTTATGTGTCAGAAAGCTTGCGGAGTAGTCTATGCGCTAGAAATTAGCTCTGCCAATTCTAGCCATTTTCAGGCCCGTATGGGGCCATTTAGTGCCTCAAACCTAAGTTTGAATAATTTTCAGGCATTTTTTGGGAAATGGAAACTTTAATATCTTTCAGCTCGCAAATGATCTTTGTGTGATTCCTTTGCCAAAGGTCTTATATTTCCGTTATGTAACTTCCTGTAAATTTTTACTTCAATCCGTGCCCAAATGCAAACTTTCTAAAAATAGCAGGTTACTATTTTTAGTAGTTTGGAAAAACTGAAAGTTCTACATCATTATTCAAGCGATTATGGAACCAGAACCACAAATTTTGAAACACATCTTTTTTTGGGTGATGCAAGATTACCCTTACACCACTAGATGCTCCTACATCACTTCTTTACGACAGAGGTCTAGATCTCCTCCCTCTTCTTCCACTGAATGATTAAACAATGACCAACAAGTTAAAATAACTAACAGTTTTAGTGTGTTGCCACAAGAGGTCACTGCTGCTATTCCATTTGCACCATGAATTTCAATATTCTTTCTTGGAATGTAAGGGGGTTTACTCTCCCTCATCGTAAGTATAAGGTTAAGAAAAAGATTATTAAATGGAAACCTGATATTTTATTATGCAAGAAGTTAAAATTGGCAATAATCTCTATCAAATGTATAGCAAGAAGCTTTTTTTTTGCTTACATCTCATAGAGATGGGAAAGGAGGGGCTATTATTGGTATGGCACCATGGATTTCTAAGTTCGTCATTGATAAGGGTGAGGACTCTTCACACAGTTGTGTTTGGGCCCTCACCATTATCAATGGTCTGCCAATTGGTTTTTGTTCCGTTTATGCTTCTAACAAGGTAAAAGAGCGAATTGATCTTTGGGACTAGATGGCCAAATCCCTTCCTATTGCTGACTAGGTCATTAGCGATGATTTCAATATGGCAGAACATCATTCTTATCAGAGTTGACCTAGCTCTTTTAAACTTAGCAGTGATGAATTTAATAGCTAGTTGTACTATCATAATATATTAGGAGTGGCTGATCCTATTCATGAAAAATTTATTAGTCATGCTGGTAATTGGTTTACTTAGTCTAACTGCAAATCAGGAGAGGATAGAAAACTTAGCAGGTTGGATAGATTTTATCTCTTGCCTAATCTGTAGTTGGTTAATGCCTCTTCTAGTGATTATATTCAAGTGGAAATTATTCTACTACCTTGTCAGACCACTACAATATTTTCTACACCATCTCTTTTGATCCAAAATCAAATATTACTTCATCACTTCCCTTTAAGCTTAATATTTCCCATCTTAAGAATCAAGAATGCATGACTTCCCTTGTGGGAATGTGGATGTCTTTTCCAAAACCACAAGCAGGTGAATCAAAGAGAGAATGGTGGTGTGTTGTAATTGAACAATGTACTACCTTTCGTCGCACTTTTGGAAGAAAAATGGCATGGCAATGCAAACGCAGAGAAAAATCTCTCCAAGGTAAGCTAGAGCAAGCTAGAAAAAAACTAAATATGGATCCTAATAATATTAATCTGCAAACCTCTATTGCTACTACAGAAACATGGTTGCATCAAATTGATCACTATAAAGGGCAAGGGGCCAAGATTAGAGCCAGATTACATTAGGAGTGGTTGATCCTATTCATGACATATTTATTAGTCATGTCAGTAATTGGTTTACTTGGTCTAACTACAAATCAGGAGAGGATAGAAAACTTAGCATGTTGGATAGATTTTATCTCTCGCCTAATATGTCGTTGGTTAATGCCTCTTCTGGTGATTATATTCAAGTGGATTATTCTACTACCTTGTCAGACCATTACCCTATTTTCTGCACCATCTCTTTTGATCCAAAATCAAATATTACTTCCTCACTTCCCTTTAAGCTTAATATTTCCCATCTTAAGAATCAGGAATGCATGACTGCCCTTGGGAATGTGGATGTCTTTCCCAAAACCACAAGTAGGCGAATCAAAGATAGAATGGTGGTATGCTGCAATTGAACAATGTACTACCATTCTTCGCACTTTTGGAAGAAAAATGGCCTAGCAATGTAAACGCAAAGAAAAATCTCTCCAAGGTAAGCTAGAGCACTTGCTAAAAAAAACTAAATATGGATCCTAATAATATTAATCTGCAAACCTCTATTACTGCTACAGAAACACAGTTGCGTCAAATTGATCACTATAAAGGGCAAGGGGCCAAGATTAGAGCCAGATTACATTAGGAGTGGCTGATCCTCTTCATGGCAAATTTATTAGTCATGTCGGTAATTGGTTTACTTGGTCTAACTACAGATTAGGAGAGGATAGAAAACTTAGCAGGTTGGATATATTTTATCTCTCGCCTAATCTGTCGTTGCTTAATGTCTCTTTTGGTGATTATATTCAAGTGGCTTATTCTACTACCTCGTTAGACCACTACCCTATTTTCTGCACCATCTCTTTTGATCCAAAATCAAATATTACTTCCTCACTTCCCTTTAAGCTTAATATTTCCCATCTTAAGAATCAGGAATGCATGCCCTTGTGAGAATGTGGATGTCTTTCCCAAAACCACAAGCAGGTGAATCAAAGATAGAATAGTGGTGTGATGCAATTGAACAATGTACTACCTTTCTTTGCACCTTTGGAAGAAAAATGGTTTGGCAACACAAACACAGAGAAAAATCTCTCCAAGGTAAGCTAGAGTAAGCTAGAAAAAAACTAAATATGGTTCCTAATAATATTAATCTGTAAACCTCTATTGCTGCTACAAAAACACAGTTGTGTCAAATTGATCTCTATAAAGGGCAAGGGGCCAAGATTAGAGCTAGATTACATTGGATAAAGGAAGGGAATAAAGGATCTAAATATTTCTTCAATTTTCTCCACTACAAACATTTAAAGAAAGAATTTGTGCCATAAGGGATGAGTTTGATAATCTTCATACAAATCCCACTGAGATAAGTCTAATATTTTAGAAATTTTATGAGACTCTTTTCAAAGATAGTAAATGGAATGATATTCAATCCATATTGGAGGAGATGGTTGAAAAATATATCCCTAATTTTGAATTGATCCTAGTTATAGTCACTTCCTAGATCAACTCCTTTTCTTGGAAGAGCTTGAACATGCTTTGTTTTCAATGGCTTCTCATAAGAGCCTGGGTAAATGGCTTCTCATAAGAGCCTGGGTATCGATGGGCTTCCAGTGGAGTTCTATCAAGCTATGTGGCCACATATCAAGGATAATTTTTATTCACTTTATTTGGAAGCCTTTGAGAAAGGTTCATTGGGTCCCAACATAAATAGGGGCCTTATTAAACTCTTACCTAAAGGGAAAAGGGAAGACACCATTTCAGGTTGGAGGCCAATTACCCTTCTCAATACTTCTTATAAAACAATAGCTAAAGCTTTGGCTATATGTATCAAACCCGTGGTTCAAGATATTGTAAGACACAAACAAACAGGTTTTCTGGGAAGTCAGTACATTCTTGATAATCTTTTTCTTGCCTAGGAAATTGCTAAATGGGCTCAACAGTCAGGTCAAGATGCTCTTTTACTTAAGTTGGATTTTATCAAGGCCTATGACAGAATCCGATGGAGTTTTATCCTTAAGATGGTGCAATGGCTTAGTTTTAGACCCAAAATTTGAGCTCATGTTCAGATGTTGTTTAAGGATGCTAATGCTTAGATTTTGATTAACCAATCTATGACTGACGCATTCCCTCTACAATGTTCTTTCTGACAAGGATGCCCTCTATCTTCATTCCTTTATGTTCTTACAACAGATGCATTGGGATATTTTTTGCATAAAGCTAATCAGATGAAGCTTATTTCAGGTGTTCTAATCCCTCAAAATACAATTGTCATTAACTCGCATTTTACTGATGATAGCATGTTGTTCTTGCAGAATTTAGAGGAGGAGATCAACAATGCCATGGAAATCTTAGATCTATATTGTGTTGTTTCAGGCTCTTAGCTCGCTCATAACAAAACTAAATTTTTAATGACTCAATCAGGCCCTGTTCCTCAATGGATTCCCAAAGAATGGAGGCAAATCAAACATGGAGAAATCACAAGATACCTCGAGATTCATTTTGGTTTGGGTGTTTCTCTCGCTGATATGTGGAGGTGGTTCTTAGATAGACTCAAGTCAAAAAAATTTAACCGGGGAAATAAATTTTTATCTTTAGTAGGAAAAATCCAAGTTGCTAATAAAATTTTCATAGCCACCCATGCTTACTATTCTTCTTGTTGGATGCCTTCCAAAAAAGGTTATGAAGATCTGAATAGAATCATTCGCAAATTCTTGTGGTCTAAATGGGATGGTAATGCTAGTTTTAAATACTCCTCTTGGAGACATTGCATTCAACCAAAACATAAAGGAGGTATTGGATTGATTGACCTAAGGACTCAAGTAACTTGCTTATCTACCAAATGGATAATCAGGGCTATACAAGGAGATGAACCACGTAAAGTATTGGTTTGTCATAGAATTAATTCTATCACTATTAAAGGCAAGTGGCAGCTTGTTAATTGGTGGGACAAGATTCTCATGGCTCCATATTTTATGATCAAAGCTTCACCTCCTCTTCAATTTGTTTGGAAGGCCTAGCAATAGGTTTGCCATCTACTTGAGTGGAACAGACCATCTCTTCAACATGGCTTTAGCTTTGGTTCATCATCTTTATGGTGAAATAAACGGATTCAATACCATGGTCAACCTCTTGTTGTAATCTTTCCCAAACATACATATTATTTGTTTAAGAAAGGAATTCACCCAATTGGTGATATTTGGGATTTTACATTGCTGAGTTGGGCTCCTTGGCAAGTTGTTAAGCTTTGTTTTGGGTTAAATAATCACTAGGAACACTTTCTTATTTTTGTTCAATCCTTGATTCCTCTGGAACTATCTATGAAAATGTGCACTACTACTTCCTATACCTTTCTTAGGGACTAGCGATGGCTCTCCTCTCACCACTTTACTGCATTTCCCTTAAGGAAAGTTTATAGTCAACTTCTTCCACATTTACCTTTGAATCCACGCTTGAATGTTAAGTGGAATTGTAGATTTAGTGAGAAATATTGGAATATGTTGTCTGCTCAAATTTGGAATTCTAAAACTGATATGAATGCACAGGTTTTGTCTTGGAAAATCTTGCATTATAAATTGCCTATTGCTGACAGATTGAAATGTATTTCGATCCAACCCCCCAAATGTCCTTTTTGCAATATGAATGAAAGTATGAAACATATTTTTTGGGAATGTTTGATTGTTAAAAAGATTTGGAAGACTATTTATAAGGATCTACCTGCAATATTTGAACATCGGTTGAATTGGAAAGAAGCTCTGTTGGGGGTGGGCATGCATAATAATCTTATTGCTAATTCTGTTAGACAAGTTATTCTCTTTCATATTTGGAAAATTAGATGCATGGCAGTCTTTTCTAATTGCATTTATCATCAGGAAGTGGGTATGGTAAGGATTTACTCTGATGTGTTCCTTCAAATCATTTATCTATTTGCGCAGTTTTAGAGAGCTTCGAAGAAAAAAGTGAATATAGGTGATCAATTTCGTCTTCTCAAATGTCAATTGCTGCATCTTCGGAAAACAAGGAACCTAGATCCAAAGCTTGATAAGTTTATTCAATCATTGTAATTCCTTGGCTCTTATTTTTGGTCATCATTGCTTGAGGTTTGATGTTGATCACAGTTTTATTTAGATTGGGCTCTTATCTCTTCCTTGATGGATAGTTGCAAGCTTCTGGTGTTGATCAACATATGGATCTCTGTTTATGTATGCTCAGTGGTGTTCTGTCCTTTGATGGGACAACTTTACAAGTTTTTGGTCTTCATTTGGGTTGTTGGGCAGTGTAAGAATTCCATGCATACAGTTCTTACTGGTAACATGTTTATCACAACAGGTTATCTTTAGTAGTTGCTGACTCTGTGCTTGTTGTTTTCCCCTGCCTTGGAGATGGTTTTCGCTGCCTTGTGCGCCTGGACAGTTCGGTCTACAATTCGGACTGTGGTTTCTTTTACTATGCAATAGGATGTATTTGTAATAGCTTGTTCTAGTTCTGTATGTACATGGTTTTTTGTTCTAGCTTCTTCACTAAAAGGTGGAATGATCTGTTTTCTTCTATTAGAGCTTCTGTTGTTATGTGCTCTTTCTTTGTTCAGAGAATTGGTGTTCCTTGCCCCTTTTTGACCGACTGGTTCTCTGGCAGCTGTTGTCATTCCTAGAGGGACAAAGATGATTGTAATAGGTATTCTATGCTCTGGTAGATGGCGATTAGGCCTCTATTGATGTTTGACTAGCAGGTGTTCAAACAGATCTGTTTTCTGCCTCTGAACAGCTGTTATCTATTATTTGTTCATTCATTGTATTGGTGTTTCAGCAGGTATTGATAGATGATGTTTCAGTGTGGTCTGTATTCATAGCAGTCTATGGCTACTTCTATGTATTTTAATGCATTTTTTCAATATAAAAAAAAGTTAATTTTTTTTCTAAATTAATATTTTTTTAACTCAAATTTTTTTAAAAAAAATTTAAATTTTATCTATATATATTTTGGGATAAATTTTCTATATAGATGTTAAGTTAAAAATTTTATCATTAATTATTATAAAATTTATAAAACATTTTAGGCTCTTAATTTTTCTCGAACTCCAACTCTTAAAAATTTATGTATCCCTCTATTGAACCATAACTTTATAATTAAGATTCCATCTTACATTTTTATGGTTAAAAAATTAAGCTCTTTCATATCTAAATAAACAAATGTATTGATATTGTAATTAATATTAATATTTATTATAAAAATTAATATAGATAAAATTATATTATTTTTATATTATATTGTATTATACTCACTATAATAATATTATATAACTATAATTTAATTAATATAGAAGAGGATTATAAAGCAATAACTAAACTACAAATACAAGTACTACCACTTGTTTAAAGTAAATGAAATTTAGCAAGATTATAGTTAAAACATATTTTCAAATGTAAATTTAATATATTTTTTTCATTATCTTTCTTTAAAAATTCAAAATGTTTGTTGGAATTTCATAATATATTATAATGAACACATAATAAAAAGGGACTCTTTAACACCACCATATCATAACCAAAACATAATAATTTATTTTTGAGGAACTCTGTCCCAAAACAGCATATGAATGGGAAGACCATTATTTTTACATGCGAAAACCATTATTTTTGCATGCAATTTTGAAAGGAGAAAACCATTATTTTTGCATGCAATTTTGAAAGAAGATAGATTATGAATGATCAGTTGTGATGGGGATTGAGAAAGCTTTGAGCGATGATTCCCCCACCACCATGAGGAAATATTCCACCGGGCACTGACTCATTACCAGAGGAGTAAACAATCCTGAGAATCTGAGCAGGGCTTCTTCCATAAGCCAGTGAGAACTTATCACCTGCAAGAATGTTGCCTTTCACCTTTCCTTCTGCTCCCTGTGTTTTTTTCACAACCAATCCTTCATCCACTACTTGGGTGTGCCCAAGCTTGTTTCTCAGTGTGGAAAGTCTGTCTGTAAACTCAGCCACTGTGTATGGATATGGTGCCACCTTTGTCATCTTATTATTATACAATAAGCTGCGAATAACTGCATCTTGCCCTGATTCCACACCTAGAAGACCGGCCACCAGCTGAATGAGAATGTATATCAACGTTAGTAATGAAGACATGATATTTCCACAGTTCATGATATAAGATTGTAGAACTTCTGGAAAATAACCGTGTAGCTTTTTTCATCGACGTGGATGAAAAAAGCTACACACGGTTATTTCCCAGAAGCTCTACAATCTAATATTAGTACTATATTTTGTGGATAAAATATACAATTTGTAAAATATACAATTTGATGTTTAAGAATAACTAGTACTAACAATTATAATTAACTAAAATGTTAACAATGGTGGTGCTTACTCGCTTTGCAGTTTTAGAGTGAAGATAGGCATTGGTGCCAACATAGCCTGTGAGGCCAACGTAGGGAATAACGTAGCTTGCAAGCAGATAGTTGAGAGTGTTGGCATAGGGATCAAATGGAGGATTCAACTTGGTATTGAATGCAGCGTCGAAAACTTTGGCGAATTGTTTGGCACTTAAATCCAGTTGAGGTCTTGGAAAACCCTTTACAGTTTGCTTTATAGCCCTGCATATTGATTTGAAAAGTTGAGAGAGAATCTAGATTGGCTGTAATGTGATTTCGAGCTTAATTAAGTTTGATTTCAACTTTCATCAAAATTAAATTGATATGCAGTCAGAGATATGTAATTGCATGTACCTTTGAGAATAAAAATCCAGGCCAATAATAACAATGGGGTCATTGAAAAGTAAAAGAATATAAAGTTTTTAATTTGTATGGTTCAGACTACTCTATTTAAATATCATCTATTTCAAGGATTAAACAGTCAATAGTAATTTTACACCTCATCTACAACAAAAAGTGGTAAATATATATCTTATTTTTATTAGTCAAAATTGACTTCTGACTGTTGAAGTGGATGATATTTAAAAATAACCCGTAACAGCTGCTCCAATGAAACCAATAAAAAAAGGGTCAAGTCACTGCTAATTAAAAGATACCACAGATTCCATATCTGTTGGTATATGGAAGGATTTGGGTTCCTATTTTTATTTTGAGAATTCCATATAATTAAAAAATGTAGTTATGGAACGCATAAAAAAAAATGTAGTTATGGCATTAGAAAATTACAGTTAAATAAAAACTCCTTAAAATTTAAAACTGGTGTTGAGGAAGAGCTAAAAAATTCTTCTACCAACATAATATTCCTATAACTTTTTATTTAAAATTCCTTACTTTCACTTAAAATTTCTTTAACAGAAAAGATTTAGTCCCCTCCATGAAACCATAGGCTAAAGACACAATGCCATGGACTTGAGGATATAAAGCAATGGAGAGACATGTCCCAGGAAATGAAGAAAAAGTAAACTGAAAACTTCAACTTGGAACCCCTACTTTTTTTTCATCAGAGATCTTCAGAGTTTTTGATCAACATGAATCTGAAAATTTTCAATTTTAACCACTGGATTTTGAGGTATTTTGGAAAGCAATCTCTTCTAATGATGTTGGGATGTAGTTTTACAATTTTTTCACAGATTACAAAAGGCACTTACATTCTTATCACAATACCTGATGTAAAATTTTAGGTAACCTGGCCATGGAACCATAAACTAAAACTCCTCTAATTTTAATCGACCTCTTCCATTTGGATGAGCCTAAAAATAAACAGCCTGATACATTGTTTGTTATTTGGACCTCTTAACTCAAACCTGACTGCAGAGAGGCCCATGCCATTAAATCCACTCCCACAGTATCAAAAACTGTGAAAATTTGTTATATCTACCATATTTGATAACTATGATATTAGCCTTGATCATAACTCTTCTTTATTGAATTTGATTCCAAACATCAAAACAAAAACATACACAGTTGAATTTAAAAACACTCTCACAAATTATAATATTACCTGAGATGACCAACTTCCTGGTAAGCCAATTGCTCAATGATGTCTTGCAAGAGAGGAGAATTAGAAATTGAGGAAAAAACTTTTATACAGTTAAATCCTGAAACACTCCGATATAATTATCATGGACTGTGGAAATTTGATGTCAACCTGACACATTGTTTGTTATTTGGATCTCTTAACTCAAAGCTCACTGGAGAGATGCTCATGTCAATAAATTTACTCCCACAGTATCAAAAACTGTGAAAAAATTGTTATATTTGATAACTATGATATTAGACTTGATCATAACTCTTCTCTTTTTGATAATAGATCATTGAATATGATTCGAAACATCAAAACAAAAACATACACAGTTGAATCTAAAAACACTCTCACAAACTATAATATTACCTGAGATGACCAACTTCCTGGTAAGCGAATTGCTCCATAATGTCTTGCACAAGGGGGTCAAGATTAGCTTTGACAGCCCCAGTGGGAGGAGGCCCGCCACTTACTAGCTCAGGGGCAGCTCGGTCCAGGCCATATCCAAAGGCCCCAAACAGGAAAAACTCTGCCTCCAAGTACTCCAAATTGAGAGGAAATTCAAGCAACTGTATTTCTCTCTGCTGTATTTTTCCAGGACGGTATCCTCCATTCTGCCTTTGCTTCGCCTTCAACTCTGCTGCTCCCTCACTCACACACACAAACACCAGAAACTGTAGGCAAATCAAAGCTAAAAACCTGCAACATAATGCACTAGAACCCATTTTTCTTTTTTCTTTTCTTGTGTCCGATTATACAGGTATTGGTGAAACAAGTGGCCTTTATATATTAAAACCCAGTAAGCATCCTGTGTGATGACGCCGAACCAGGGAGCCACGTGGAGTGTGTGGCATGTCTAAAAAATGTAGAATAATCTGCCTTAGTCAACTAACTCGGAGCGTCTCCATCCATTTCCCTCTGCCTTTGGCGTAGCACTTGCTTTTTTAAGAAACAAAGGCTGTTAGAACATGTGAATTGGAGATAACTTACCTTCTAAGGCAATTAAGCATTACGACTGGGAAAAAGTCAAAGCAAACATGTGAATGAGGTAATTTGGGAGGAAAAGAGAGTATTATATCAAACATTTTAATCCTTCCTATAACCACACACAAAAGACATATATAGCGGCAGAAATAAAATGGAAAGCGAAAATGTTGATAGCTCAGCTAAGGACCAGTTCACACCAGCTCAGATGTGAAACCGGTAGGTGGACAAGGCCGAAAGAGGAGTGGGCAGAAAGGATATGATGTTTTTGTACTTTGGGGCTTGTGGAAACGGAATGGCACTATATCATGGATTGCTTGGCCTACGAGAATATTCGGGCCATTTACATTGATACTTTGAATGTGGTCTCCTTGAATAACTTGTTCGAAGAAGAAAGGATAACAAATACTGCAATTTATTTGACTAAGATTCATAGCATAAGATCAAGGATTCTAAAAGAAAAAGAGGACAACAAGTAGACGTTGTTTGGACAGCAATCCTGTATAGAGCTTTTGTGATTGGCAACTTTGTTGTTATCCGTGGGTCCCATAGGTTGTTTGGCCTCATGGACGTTATTAAAAATCTTCACTCATTCATTCTCTTGAGTCTTGATTTCTAGTTGCCACATGTCCTCCATGTCCTCCATATACTTGTTATATGGTTTCTTGGACGTTAAAAATCTTCTATTTTATTAGTATGTGCCTTGGGCAGTACTATTGTAATGAGTTTTTCTTATCTAGTGATTAATCTATGTAAATTAAACCAATCACAGGAGAGTATTTTTTTGAATGTTGAACAAATATTAAATTTTCCTAAGTTTATATGCAAAATTTTTAACAAAAATTATTCAAAAAATCAATTATCAGTGTTGTGATTGACTCATAATTTGACCTCTTAAGGACTGATTTTGCAGATTTAGTTATGAAGTACTATTTATTTCGAGTTGTGTTTGAGCCAATAAGATTGGAAGGAATATCATTAAATCAAGATTGGAAGGAATATCACTAAATTAAGATTGAAAGGATTATAATTAAATTAATTTTGTCTAGAGATTTTAGAAATTTTATAAAGTGATTTTGATCATTGGAATTGATACAAACATCACCTACATACCACATAATGCTCCAAGAAGCTTTACAAAAGGTGATCATTCCACTTGTTGTTAAGTCGAATGATGTAGCAGCCCTGTTAGATTGTATGCATGTGACAAAAATGGACACCATTTTTCATCAACATGAATTACCTCTCATTGAAATTCAAAACCAATATGATCCTCTTATGATATTTGTCATTATTAGTGGAATGAGGGTAAGACACACTATGATTGATGGTGGATCAGGTCTTAATGTTTGTGGCATAGACTTGTTACATAAAATCAATGTTGATACATCTCTCATTAAACCAGATAAACTCAACATCCGTGGCTTTGATATGAGATTGGTTCAAATCCTTAGACTGATTTTACTTTGAATCCATATCCTGGCCCAGATCTTGAAATCCTCTATCCTTGACATTTGAAAATTTAACCCCCTTATCACAATACTTGATTGAATGACCAAAGTTCTTACAACTGAAGCAAAAAGGATCTGGGTTCTCAATATAAATTTCTTGGTGCCAAGCTTCTTCCTCTAAAATAAGATTTAAAGATTCAGGAATAGGTTTTGAGACATCTGTTAGGATACATATTCTAAGATAACTCCCCATTCCTTCCTTAACACTTCAACGTCCCAGTATTCTTTGGGAAGATTAAGTAATCTTAACCATATTGGAACAAGATTGATCTGTTCTGGATGTGGATCAAAATTCAGTTTCCAACTACAAATAAAGATCCCAGCTCCATTGAAAAACTAGGCCCCTTTCTTGAGGATTTTATCTCTTGAGATTTCATTATCAAAACTTACTATGAAGAATCCCTTAGATAGAATGCTTATCTCTATGATAGAGTCTTAATTATCCTTTAGACAATCAATCACTAGTACCCTACGTAGTCGAGTATTCTAAAATTTGGAAATCAAAGAAGTTTCTTTGAGTTATCTTATCTTATCTGAAACTTTTGACTTCAAAAGATCTATAGTAGGGTTTGGAGTATTTTTATTCCATTTAGGCCTAAAAAAGGGCCCATCTTTCTGAGATTTATTGGAAACCCTAGATCTAAGATCTGAAGAATTATTCCTACCAGAATTTTCCCAAAGCCACCCATTCTTAGAAGTTTTAAAAGAAAAAAACCCATTATTCCTCCTAAAGTTGTTTGAATCTACAAGTTTTTCCTTTGAAAAACTTGAACTTCCATTATGTTCAAAAAACTTAAACCCTAAGATTGAAGACTCGAGTTCAACAAAACTTACATGTTTCTTCCTACAATAATTTTGATTGGAATCTTTGGAAGAGAGGAGATTCTCTGCCTTCTTAGCTTTCTAGTCTCTACTTACATCCCATTTTACCCTTGAGTTATTAATTCTTCTTCTACTATCAAATTGATCCAAAAAGCTCCATTTTTCAAACGACCATCCTCTTCTATGTCCCAGATGAAACCCAAAACTCTTCCATGAATTCTCCTTCCCTGATTTCCCATTAAACTCATGATCAACCCAATAATGCCTTTCAGATATGTGTTCTAATGTTTCTTGACTATTAGCAAGAGAAATGATAGCACAATTCCGGAGATCTAAGCCTAATTTTACCCTTAAGAAGTGTGTTTCTACCCCAATAGTGATAGTGATAGAATATGAGTTAGCACAAACTAGAAACATCATAATGTGGTAAAGTCTAATGATACACAATACATAAAACAAATAAAAATACTCCTTGTCATCATTCAGAACTCCTTATATCTTCATATATATTCATGTATCAATCATGTATAACAACAGGTCTAAGACTTTTCTCTGTTTATAGATATATTACATTCTTTTCCTACTTATTACATCTTATCATGTTCTATTGCATATACATTGTAATAGGGACATGTCCCTTCTAGAGTATGCCAATTAGTCTCTTCCATGTTAGCATTGACCTTTGCATTCCCCTTGCGGTGACTTGTGGTAGGTTTATCTTGATGTCCTGTCTTCCGCCAACACCGACCATTCTAATCTTCCCAAGATTGACTCCCTTGAATTCAACCAGGTCTAAGTGATCAGAATGCTCCCAATACCCAGATCTATGTTCTTCCGATCTTTCATGTTCCACCTAGTCTGCTGAAGACTATCTTCCTTGTCTTCGATCTTCAAACTCATCGCTCCCCCGATCAGACCAAGATTGGACATATTTTCGTCACTCCATCCTCCCCCTAGTTCCAAAATTTTAAAATGATATTCTATTTTTTTTTTAAATTAGGACTAGGGATGTACCCCTGGACGACATGCAAATACCTCACTCCACATGATGCAGGTAAATCAGGATACAAGATTATCGAGGCCCCTTAATTCTTGATACGATAGAAAGCAACCCCGCGAGATTTGAACCTAAGTTGTACTACATGCAAGAAACTCCACCATTTCACAAATATTTAATAAAACTTTACATAAAAATAATAATACTACTTTTATCTATCTTCCTTTACTATATTCTTTTAAGTCCTTAACTCAATGTACTTTTCCTTTCTAAACAATTTTTTCAACCCATAGATACAAACATGGTAGATATATACTTTTTACAAGCTTTTATATATCATGATCTTATATATGATTGTTAAGAGAAAGCTATATAAAGAAGCAAGCTTAAAAAGTCCTTCCCTCCTAGGAATATTTCTATTTTGATTAATACACAATCACATGAAAGGTCTAGTTAATGATTGGTACACAATCACATGAAAAGTTTAGTTGCTTAATTATTTATTAATTCACAATCACATGAAACGTTTAATTACATATAATTATTAATACATATTCACATGGAAAGTTTAATCGCTTAATCATATGTAATAATTATTAATACACATTCACATTAAAAACCTAGTTGTTTATTTTTTTATCATATGTAATGGTTTTCACCAAATAGCGTGCAATATCAACCAAACTAAAGGATATACAATATTAATTCTCACTATCTATTTTGATATATAAAAGTGAAGTTAGTGTGATATGCCTTATCCTCCTCCATAATCCAAATTATGGTATGATATGCCTTATTCTCCTCCGTAATCCAAATTATGGAAGTTTCCCTTATATAACCACTCTATATAGTTTAGTTTATACCTGCGTTTAGTGCGTGGCACATAAAATAAGGTGGGGTCACATGGGAGATAACCATATCCAACAGCCAAATCTAGAAAATTTTTATCATAAAATGGACCCCAAAAAAAAAAAAAAGAATATGTGTGTATTATTATCATATATGTATATGATCCCCGTGATCTTTGAACCACCACTCCATCCTCAAAGGAACCCAAGAAAAAGAAAACATTCACATGGAACTTGTGTTTAGCATCTCTTCTTTTTAATTCTTTTTTAAATTGATAGATTGAAGATATCCAAATAACAAGTAAAAATAAAAACAAAGTTTTTAAGTGTTATTGGGCCTTTCACATCAATTGAAAAATCCATTGTTATTTTGTTATAATAATATTAAAAAATTATATATATATATATATATATATATATATATATATATATATATATATATATATATATATTTTGAATGTTGAGTGTTTGTCCACATATTGTCACGACTCTCGTTTACCAATTGATTTTTAAAGGACTTAGCAATTAGAAAGGTTAATAATTATTTTATTTCCATTTAGTTATTGTTCTAAAAATTGCTACTATTATTATTTTTATAACTATTAATAATATTTCAATTATTAATTTATTTGTTATTATAGTTACTTCTAATATTATCTATGGGTATAAATATCAATATGCATATAGTTAATGCACCATTAAATGGAGGAGTGGTGTGGGGGTACAAGCCACTCCCTGTACCCTGCAAAAAATTAAATGGGTCCCTTCTTTGACTAGGCTTTGGAGTGGATAAAAACGGTGAAGTCTTTTCTTGCACGGGAAGTCAGGAGGCCTTACCTTGCACACGAAGGCAAGGGGATGTTTGCAAAGATTTTTTTTGGAGACTGAATTCAAGGGAGAGGAAATATTATATAGTATCCTATTTGTCTATATATATATATATGGTGTATGATGTCTCCTTCAACCATGACATTCCTTAGGATTTTAAGGACAACCTTAAATGGATAAATGCTCGTAAGGGATAAATCATAATAGGGATAAAAATGTATTAATAAAATACTAAATCCTTGTTTTATGCCACTTTGTCTACATGTTCTTAATGCATTGATGTTGCACTTGATTTGGCCTATTTGGTGTGTGGACGGACTCCTAACTTACATACATCTGCCACTATCCACTTCTGATCATCACAACCGTCACAAAATATTAAGATAGGCACTATAAGTTTCTTTTTAAAAAAAAAACTTTAACAATATATGCATGAATATTTTTGTTTCTTTTAAACTTTGTAACCATATTGCATCATGAAGTGCACTCATAGTGATCATCTTATAAGTTTTGAGACAATAAATAAAACTATATCCTTCTATTAGCAATGCGGCCCACAGTGCACCTATGATCACCCTTGCGACATGCGTTGGCAGAGCACAAGCTCTCAGTCCTGAATGATATAATGGAAACTTGTATATGACCTTGTGTATAAATATGTTAAGCTCTCAGTCTTGAATGATATAATGGAAACTTGTATATGACCTTGTGTATAAATATGTTAAAGCCATAGTTTTCTTATAAATTCCAATTAACCATGTTATAAGATTGAAGTATCATATTTGGAAATAAATCATGACTATATAAGTAATTGTCAATCCTAAAGGGTACAAATTGAAAACCTAGTGATTTAGAACAACTTCATTCATCTCAAATAAGTTATCAAAGATTCATCCAATCTGACTTATGGAAAGAAGTAAAAATTGTTTGACTAATAGTGTTAACCTTTAGAAAAGCTTAAGTTAGAGAAACTTATTTAGATTCAAATATCATAAATTCTTATCTATTTTCAAATATAAGTAAGTTGAATGATTATGCAAGGAATTGATCCTTGTACTATACTATTGATCAATTGTACTCTACTGAAATTGATCTTGGAATTCAATTAACTATTAATTTTTATATGAGTTGTGTTAATATTTGAGTAGAATTCAATTTAATAGGTTAGAAGGACATTATTTGGTATAAGACTAACTGTCAACAAGTGTTCGTATAATGAGTATAAGTCAATTTTATTTTAAGTTGTTTGAATCCTTTGGAAGTAGAGTTGTACGTAGATGGTTATATATATCATTGTTTAAAATGGCTACTACCATTAAAAGAATAGCTGAAATTGATCTTTAACTAGGGTATTTATAAGGTTAAATCTATATCGATTAGATAAATTGATATGGTAACTGCTTAAGAGAATTAATTTAATTGTGATAAAATAAAATTGAAAACATTATATATTGATTCAGTAGATTTGGAATGTTGAACTAGCTATCAAGGATTCCTTATCTAGACATAGACTAAATATTATGCGCATTATTGATAATATATCTTCTCTAGTTTACATACTTTATGAATTGATTAAGCGATATTTTGGGTCCATGCTTTATAAATTGATGAGTACTAGACTTACTCCTTATGTACAATTGAATTGATCAAGTACTTTTTTTTTTACATGCATTATGATACTAGCAAGCAAAGAAGTATCTTTTCGTCATCAATTTCCTTATAAATTATTTTGTAAGTTTATTTTCATCTAGATAGGTAAACTTTATAAATCAATGTCTAAAAACTCAAACAAATCACACTGTTCAATTTTTACAGTACCTCTGTGTCACGTTTACTAGGTAATGCCGTCACATTGAATCACATACCTCATGCCTAACATAGTTGCAACAACGGCGTCTCAACACCATCCCTCTAAATCGTCGAGGAGTAATAAGGAACATGTTGAAGCTAAATCCGCAGGAAGGGAAAATCTCCTCAGATATCTCATTGAAAAGATTAACTAAAGGATGAGTCTATTGAAATAGTTGTATGATGATTACCATGTGAATTTCTAAGTATTGAGGCTAAAATGCTCAATTAGAAAACCTTTCAAACTATTAACAGGAAACAGGGTTTATTGACAACATGAGTCTAAATCAGAGATGACTTGTAAAATGTTAGATAGGACAACTAGTCCAATCCAGAAACCCTATCTGTCATATGCTCTCACCTCGCCTTCACAGATCTCGGTGATCAAAAAGCACTAGCAAATCAGGGACGGACTTAGTCACGAAATTACTTATTTTGGCTTAAGGAAGTAAACTAGATTTCTTGAGCAAACACCTGATAAGGATTCCTCCATACTAGGATTAATTGACAAACACCCCTTTAGGTGTTTATGGTAGTGGACTAATTTCTGTCCCTATTTCACCTGAGTGGGTGGCAGCCGACGAAGAACTATCTGGGGTAGGGAATAACCCTAGAAAGGGTTGGATGCCCACTCATAGTTGTATCAAACATAGTGCAAGATAGAACTACATATTCACGTACCCTAGTGTCAGTCACATTCGGAGGGGGCCTTGGTCCCATGGATATAGGGTATGTAGGGAGTCTGGACGACAAAGGATGCCCCCAATACTCAGGTCCCCCAGATATAGGGTGTTCTTTTATAATTAGCATTGTGATCTTAACTTTCTGTGTAGTGATTTTTGAGTCATGTTAACATGAGATTGTCTAGTTAGTTTTGTGCAGATGATAAGGATACCAGTCACTAGAGAAAAATGCAAGTTGTCAGAAATGAATACAATGAAGAACTTAAGGTATGTGTTGCTCAATTGGTGATCCTTTCAGGACTTGATGACGTTATTAAACTAAGCTCTAGTTGTCTAACCACATTAACATTTATTGAGCAATTCTTAGAAGTAATAGTAAAATTTCACTAATCTGCATTTCCTGCATCTGTTAGATCAAAATTTTTAATTCCTCGGTATTTTCAAATTCAGAGTTTAGTAGTATTTTGTTAATTCAAAGTTGGGTTCTTACATGTGGTATCAGAGCCGAGGCTCAAACACTAGGCCCAAAGGTTCGCTAACCTAAAGCATGGTAATAATTAAGATATAAGGCTAATGATATTCCCCCTCTCGTGATCTAATGACCGTCTAGTTATTGATAAACATGAAGAGAAAAAAATGCAAAATAAAGGAAAGGGTAAGGCCGTAGATAAACCCTCCCTAGAGGGTGAGATGAATAGATTGATACTAGTGACAATATGTAGTCTAGTACATGATAACCGTGAGACTTGTGGATTCTCTTTTGGGAAGTGGATATCATATTTTGTGGCTAATTCCTTTTGTGGCATATCTTAATGGATCTTTTCATAATGGCATGCCCTGGGTTGTGTGGGGGCATGTGACTTCGTGTGGATTTTTGATACAGAAATATGATAAGGTTGTTCCAGATTGTGTGGGGAATGCTTAGTGTGACATGGTGATTTATCATTGTTCTCTACATGGTTGAGACCACTGTACGATTTATCTATTTTAGTGATAGAAGTCCACCCAATTCCCCTACTCCCCTTAGGTGGTCTTGTTGTAAGACTACATGGTGATTGTAATGTGCAAATTTTATGAGATTGTTGCATTATTTATTCTTGTGTTAAATGTTTTACTTAAGTGTTAAGCCAGTAGTGTTTTGTTTCTTTGGGCTAATTAGTTATTTTTGAGATGGTCCTTTTTCCTCAAGGACTTGTTCTTTGTTAAATTTGGGATGTTGCAATGGTTGCTATCTTTGATCTTCACTTCTTCTTTGCTTGTTTTAGTTTAATGTATTCTAATTGAGGATTTAACTTATGGACTTGTTTTACTTAATCCTTCTTGATTTGAGGCATTTTATTATTGCAACTGCTGGCATGTGTGGAGTAACGTGACTTTTGTAAACTGCCTTATCCAGGAGGGGCCCCTGGCAGGTTGTATGGGGGAGAAGGTGGCCTGGGGGATTCTATTGTGAGGATGGGGGTTCTAAATGGGATTGGTATGGGATAGTTATAATCCATCCATCCCCCTAGATCTATGTGTGTGTTTCTTGCATACCTTCTTCATGGAGGATAACACCTTAAACAAACGCAAGCAAGGTATTAGGAAATGTGAGGAGGGGCCCTTGAGAGAGCCCTGAGACCATCTTTCTTTTTCAATTACTTGGCACTAAGGTATTAATGATATTGGTTTCCTTTGGAGGTGAGACAATATGGTTTTATGGCTAACTAGATGAGTGCTAGAGATAGCTATTGAACTTTGGGAAATTGATGTCATTCATGGACTCCTAGTTTGGGAAGCTACTATCAATTTTAGGATGCTAGCACTACTTTTGGATAACAAGCCCTAAGGTAGTGCCAATTGATGCAACAGTTGTGAAGAGGGAGATGGATGGAAAGTTTGGAAGAGTTGATGCGACAGTCTCTGCAAATACTCATGCATGACAACTAGAATTGTTACTTCTCACTTGAGTATTGATGTGTGTGCTTGAGTATGTTGAAATACACCGGACAACTAAGAGTGGGGTGAATCAGTTGTCACAAAACTTGGCTTCACATGCATATCAAACCATCAACAACTTAATTATCACTAGTAGAAATATGGCAAATAAATGACCAGGTGACTAAAACTTTTAGTCACTTGACCAAAAATTTTTGCAACACAACTATAAATGACTAAATAAATGACTATTACTCCTCTATAATATAATAATAATAATATAATGAGTGGGTTGTATTACAATACAATATAATAATAATATATTATATTACAATACAATATAATATATTATATTATATTATATTATATTATATTATATTATAAATACTATATTATATTATATTATATTTAATAATATGGGTGCCAAATTCATTTCACCCTTAACGGGTTTAAATTTGACAATCGACCTTGCTGTCAAGCAATTTTTTTATGATAGTTATCTATTCAATACTGCCTTTAAAATACTATGACATACCTTATATTAATAGATTATATCAAAACCAAATATATATATCAGCATAATCCTATATAAATTTTGACAGTTTGTATGAAATCTCTCCTTTCATTTGATACGGTCTTTTTAAAATTTTGATTGTATTTTACAACAAAAATGCTTAAATACAACTATACAACTATCAAATTTAAACCTAGTCCCTAACCTATTTTAAGTATATGGGTGCCAAAAATTTCATTCACTTTTGGCGCCCACCCTAACCTATTTGAACTATATGGGCGCTAAAATTTTGATTTAACTTTTGGCGCCCATGTGAAACCTAAAGGCAAACCCTAATAGAGCCCCGTGTGCCTGTTGCCCCTAACTCTCTGTCTGCCTCCCTACCGTCAATTGACAGCACAAACAGTGCTCAATCCTGGCAATGAACTATATCACTCTTACTATCAAGGTAGATGATTGTATCCCTTCCTAAAATAGATCAGTGGATCATGTAATTAGATTGGCGGCAGGATGTTAGGAAGACACTGTGTGGATTGTGAGTTTGAATGTATCTTCAATCTAACCTTCACAAGCTGCCTCCACTAAAATGATTAGCGACTGTTGCCGTGGGATTCAAACCCGCAATGCTTTAGATTATATCAGACATGGATAACCTTGCTTTTGGAATTCCTGGAGAAGGGTTTTTCTCCAATATGCGCTCTTCTTTGGCTATCGTCCTACTCATCCTCGACAATGATCAATTGACAAACATTTTATCTGTACCAGGCTTTGGTTTTGGTTTTTCTCACAGATGTTATTGAGGACATTTTTTTCTTTTCCTTCTATTCACTGTAATTGATTGAGAAGCGTGTTGTCTATAAAAACCCTAGAAATGGATGTATCTTTCTTCTTCTGAAGCAAAGCTTTCAAATTTTTTATTAATAGGTTGCAGACTGATCAGATTTTCCTCTATTTTGAATTTCAAATTATTTTGGTAATTTATAAAATTTAAATCTAATGGTTATTTGTTTTCCTATAGGGCTGGATGAAACTCAAAATCCTACCTCCGAAGCCCGAAGGGGCAGGTTGAATTCAACCCGCAAGCAGGTAGGCGCTTCTTATCTCTGAATTCAGGGCAGGTTGACAAAAAAAGTGTCTGTCTGTTTACTCTGTTCGAATCAAAATGTTTTTCAAGTTGCATACATAAATGTTTTTATTATTTTATTTTGTTGTAGCTAATAAAAATTTTTTGGTGTCTCCTAGTTGGAGAATGGCATTGGAATGGATGGGTGTAAAGTTTCGTTTTTGCTTATTTGATTATATGGTTTAGCCCTACAAAAAATAAATGGATCTTTTAGCCATTCAAAAATATCAGACATGGCTTAAATTTGATAGTTGTATAGTTGTATTTAGGCATTTTAGTTGTAAAATACAACTAAAATTTTAAAAAGACTGTATCATATGAAAGGAGAGATTTTGGACAAACTATCAAAATCTATATAAGATTATGATGATACATATATTTGTTTTTTATATAATTTACTTATACTAAAATATGTCATAGTATTTGAAAGGCAACATTGAATAGATAACTGTCATTAAAAAATACTTGAGAGTCAAGGTTGACTGTCAAATTTAAGCCTTGAGATTTAGGCATATAATATTGTTTTTCTGTTCATTTTCTATGCTAACATTCTTTGGAAAATCTTTGTTTTGGCTACAGTACTTGAAAATAATTGTTATGGATTTCAAGTTTTTGTATTTTAGATGTATGCTCGTGTACCATATTTTTGAAATTCAATTATCAATGCATGGTTAAGTTTAGATTTGTACTGATGGATGCTCAATTCTGTGGTTTGGGGTTTTTATATTCGTTCTTTGTAACTTGAATCACTGATTCACCCAAATAAATGACTAAACTATGACTACCATGACTTTTAGTAGTTTTTTTAGTCATTTATTGTTTGTTTAATCAATGACCAATTAACAACACACTAAATAAATGATTGCAATTTTTAGTAGTTTTTTTAGTCATTTATTGTTTTTTAATCAATGACTAAATATACTACCAAATTACCAAATTGATGACTAAATATACTACCAAATTAATGACTAAATTAATGACTAAAATTTGTTTGGTCATAAATTTGGTCATGAGATAAATGACTAGCAATAAACTACCAATGGTCACATGACCAAACTAATGATCACATGACCAATTTTTGGTAGTTTATTTAGTCATTTATTTCTATTTTTCTACTAGTGTATTCATAATCATAATTAACCTTGAAAGCATGAAACCATTAACTTAATCATAATCACACATTCAACACAATAGACACTAGATTTTTACATGGAAAACCCTAAAAGGGAAAAACCACAGTGGGTGTTAGCCCACAAAAATATATAAGTTATAGCAATACCGAAAAATAGAGGCTCACTGCCCAAAATGCTCACTGCAAAGAATGACTCACTGCCAAGATGTTGAACTGATTGAATAGCATCTACTTCATGCCAGGGTTCAGTTCCATTGAAGCATAAAATGACTCCTCTACTCTGCTTCTTTACACTTTCGCACTTATCTCTTCATATTTGCAACACTCACTTTCTTTCGCAACTTCATTACATATTTTTTTACAATTCATCAACCTTGGAATGTACATCAAGGTTAGCATTGTACATTCATCAATCGTTGAATCAATCTCCAAGGTCGGTATTACAAACATACACAAAAATGGGTCTAGACCTAATACAAATTTAGCTAAGGAAAAGATGTAAGAATGTATGCGGATCACGCCATGCCTTAGCTGGGACTCAAACACAATCCTCCATGCCACAACATGCTTCTACAATCTTTGATGTATCTCTGCAAATAATGAATTCAACCAGGTTAGCCAAGACTAATGATAGCATTGGGTTTGCAAGAACATTCTTCATTCACGATCCAATTTTTTCTTTGCAGACCAATCCAAAGTTAGGAACACGATCAAGAGATATCCACAAGCACATTGTAATCACCAGAAACAATTTCACAATCTCTAATCACTCTGTCAATAATATTCTTCAAACTGGAGCACAAGAACAACACTAACAGCCACTGTCATAAGCAAAAGACAGTTTGCAGACCACCAAATCACGAACCATTTTAGTTGGAGGCACTTAACATCATCACAGACTTGATTCTAGAACTATAGACCAAAATACTTCAATGTAAAGGAATGCGGAGCAAAACACTTTCTCCCTGTCATCACCAAACATACAGAAAAAACAATTTTCACACTAGTGAACACAACTTACTCAAATCTTCATTCTGGAGGCTCCACCTTGGAACATAACATCTTCAAATAGGCTTCTAAATAACTTCCAATCCACAGACAAAGATATTTATTCTACAGAAAATGCGGAGCATTTCTGGACTGTTCTTCTGCATGTAATGCACTATTTCTACTGCAATTCACTGTTTTTACTAGATGAGCTAATTTTCTCAATATCCTCAACATCTACAAGCAAGTAAAAAAATGAGGGCATAGTTTACACCAATGATAACACAGATATGTTGACATCAATGACAACACCGATTAGGCACATACTTGCAATAGAGCATGTATTCATTTTAAGGGTAATGTTTATATGATATTGGAATAATGGAAGTCACTAATACTCAGAAGAATCCTCGGGAGGATTGGCCTTGCACCTAGCCGGATGCTTGAAACCTGAGGGAGGGTACAAGGTCTTCAGAACATTCTTATCAAATGAATTTATGGAAATTCCTTGGTGCAATATATGGGCCTATTGCATAATTTCTTGTAAGTGACTCAGAATCTAAGTCTCTAGCAGAGCATGTTGTTAAATGGAGCCTAATCAGACTCAGAGGCCAAATTTACCCCACTTTTATCGGTGAGGTTTTCCCCCAAATCTTTAACGGGGTCAAGGCGCAGCGCCCCTTGCTAAGGTTTGGGGGTAGTGCCCCCAAGACGGGGTCAAGGGGCAGTGCCCCTTGCGGGATCCAGGGGCAGTGCCCCTGGTGCACTCCCTATCGCGATTTAGGGCGGGGTCGAGGGGCAACGTCCTCATGGGGGCTCAGGGCTAGGGCCCCCAAAACCTCCACCGATTTTTTATTATTTTATTAAGGCATTGGGAATTATTTTTCTATTGGCTGACATAAAAAAACCTATTTTTGTAACCGACATAAGGCTTGATAAAAGTGGCTAAGGGTTAGGGTTTCCATTGATGTATTGTAGCATTTTGCAGCGGTATTGAGTTGCAAGGATTGTTGGTTGTAATCAGTTTGATTTACTAGATAATAATATTGGACTCTCTGTTGGTGGATGTAGCCCGAGTTTGGGTGAACCACGTTAAAACTTGTCTCTTGCTATTATTATTTCTGTGTATTTTCATTCCTCTGTTTAATCTTTATTTGCATTTAATTGATATCTTCTACTGGCTAACCCTAACAGAGCAATTTATTGATTCTTGTCCTTGTTAGCCCGTATGGCTGTTGTGTTTACCTATTGGATAAAGTTTTGATCTGTTTGACCTGTATAGGCTCATTTCAAGGCCATTATTTTATCTACTCCGTATTGGGTAGCGATAGGGTCCATTAGACCCGGTTCTATGTGAACTAGTTTACCCAAAGGACAGAAGAGCCCAGTTGGCTTTATTTTAGTATGTCCCATTTTAGACACTTTAGTCTAGATTAGCTATTTGAAATTCTTAAGTACTTAGATTGACTAAGATAATATAATTCTTCTAATCTATAGTTGTGTATCATTTCTCTTAGATTCTAACACGGGTTGGAGTAAACTTATAACATAACTGAAAATTTTAGATAATGAGTTTTAGTACTTAATATTTGGAGTCAATGCACAAGCAGTAAGGTTGTATAATCAGATATGAAAATCCCACATTTATTCAACCCTATCTTAATGCAAGACAAAGAAGGTGGCTAGAATTTCTAAGTGAGTATGATTTTGAGATTGAATATATCGAGGGCGAGGAGAATAGAGTGGTTAATGCATTAAGTAAAAGAAGACACATTATATAGTAACATCAACACTTCAAACCAACCTTAAGAAAAAAAGAGAATGATCCATGGTGTAATCAAGTGGGGGCAGCTCTTGAAGTATCTCTAACAGATTAAAATATATAGGGTATACCTTTGATAATGATGGAATTTCCAAGGGAGAATCTATGAACCTAATTTTGTTTTTACAAAACTTAGAAAGTTGATTCCGAGGTGTTATTATCTTTGATGATGGAAGTTTAAAGTGAATTGCAAGCATGAAGGATCAAGGTCATGACATTGTAATAGCATCAAAGGAGGTTTTTAAAATGAGAGAAAATTAAGGATATAAACAATAAGATCAAACATTTGGACTTTGAGTTCAGTATGATTTTCATTATGATCAAGTATGGTCAAAGGAAATGGAGAACAATAAATGTGACCCTCTTATGCAAGAGAGAAACTAACTTAAAGGTGGATTTAGAAAGATAACTTGGTATAAATTATGATATATGTCAGAAGATGGAATAATTAGTAAAGGAAGAAAATTTATTTAATAGCGTTTTGGATATGTTGACTTTGGATAGGATCAACTATATATATGAATGTTTTATTCTCTATGAAGGGAAATAGTCAAAAACCAAAGTGAGGAGAAAGTCTACTTAGCTTTATTGTCAATAGACTAAGGTAAGAACCTTCTTACATGGAAATGAATCTCCTGAAGAGACGTTAGAAAATAATAATAGTTTGATCCTCACATTTGATATGATAATAATTTGACCTCTTTTGGAATACTTTCATTTGCTCTTGAGTATACCACTCTCATGACAAATCTATCAGCGTGGGGATGTTTTACTTTAATCAGTTCACATGTGGAGTTCATGATAATGACACATGTTTGATTTGATGGCCATTTTACGATATAAATTGTGGAGAAGTTATATTAGCTAGTTATGATAATAATGTGCTTAGTGATGACACTCTTGCAAATTAGATCTCTTCTGAATTTTTAGGCACTTATTCACTATTGTTGTATTTCACAAGACTCCTATAGATAATTATGAGGAAGTTACTTACATCATGAAGTAAAGATTTAAAAATTGCATCTTTTGTAACTTATGATCACTACATGATTAATCTTAATGATTTCTTACTTTAATTTGATTTTCATTGATAAATCAAAGTAATTTGTGATGAATTGTTGCACACCAATATGACAATCTTAGAAGCATGGCTGAACAACACCATGATTAACATCATAGCATGATATGTCTGACAACCTCTACAAGTGTTTATCCTAGACACAGGAAAATTTAAATGAATGAGTATACTGGAATAATCAACATTTCTGACTAGAGGACAAGCTGCAAGGATATGCTCAATCAGGTTTGAAAGGTTAAAGTAATTTCTTAAATGCACATTGTTATGATAATACATGGATGCTTTATCATTTTCGAACCTGGTAGAAGTTTTGATTTATGTTGAGCGTTTTTGCTACCTTAATTTATGAACTATAGTCAGTGATGTTTTGCATTGGGACGATGCAAAGTTTTAAGGGGGAAGTATGTCACGACTCTCGTTTACCAATTGATTTTTATAGGACTTAGCATTTAGAAAGGTTAATAATTATTTTGTTTCCATTTAGTTATTGTTCCAAAAATTGCTACTATTATTATTTTTATAACTATTAATAATATTTCAATTATTAATTTATTTGTTATTATAGTTACTTCTAATATCATCTATGGGCATAAAAATCAATATGCATATAGTCAATGCACCATTAAATGGAGAAGTGGCGTGGGTTGCAAGCCACTACCTATACCCTGCAGGAAAATTACATGCAAATTTAATTGTTTTTAGGTCCCATCTTTGACTGGGCTTTGGAGTGGATAAAAATGGTGAAGTCTTTTCTTGCACGGGAAGTTAGAAGGCCTTACCTTGCACACGAAGGCAGGGGGATGTCTGTAGAGGTTTTTCTTGGAGACCGAATTCAAAGGAGAGGAAATCAATGAAGTTTGAGGAGTTGGGGAGGGCACAGGAGAAAGGAGGCATCGTGTGTTAGCAAAGAGCAGAGGCAGGTAAATAAAAATCATTTTTCAATAGGTACGAAACCCATTTAGTTGCATTTGCTTAAAATTTTCTAAGGCTCTTTCAACAAATTCATTCATGCATACCTTGTGTTTCATGGCATTACATTAGACCACTTTTCTTTGAGGAATTCTGTCAAACAGATTTACATGCTTTGTCAATGCTTTTAGATTCTGCATATGAGCCTACCAGGACACTTGCAGCTACAACATCAGACTGAAATCCCCCTTCCATTCTGCTTTGATGGATGCCCATACCATGTTTGAAAGCTCCCCATTTTGGCATACCGCGGGAGGATGCTAGCAAAAGTTTTGGAAATTTGGCTTTACACCTACCAGTTGCTTTTGCATGAGAGTTTCTTGAGCCTTTTGAACAAATCCATTTGTGAATAGCCTGCGATCATTACAGTCTCTGAGACCATATTCTCTTTAGGCATTTTGTCAAACAATTCACATGCCTTGTCTTTGACTCCACTTTTTGCATATGAATCTACTAGGGCACTTGCAACTACCACATCTGACAAAATTTCCCCTTCCATTATGCTTTGATAGATGTCCACACCCTGTTCGAAAGCACCCATTTTGCCATAGGCAGGGAGGACTCTGGTAAAGGTTGTGGAATTTGAATTTATAGCTGACAATTGCATTTGCTTGGATGTTTTAATACTGTATCAACAAATCCATTTTGTGCATATCCTGAAATCGTTGCAGTCCATGAGACCATATTTCTTTTGGGCATTTTGTCAAACAGTTCGCATCTTTTGTCTTTCATTTTACATTTTTGTATACATGTCTAACAAAGCATATCAAACTGTAATATTTGATAGACATCCCCCTACCATTATTCTTCGACGGATGTCCATACCCTATGCCAAAGATCCCATTTTGATACAGGCAAGGGGGGACGTTGTCAAAGGTTGTGGAATCTAGTATTATGCCTACCAATTGCATTTGCTTGAAAGTTTCAAAAGCCCTTTCAACAAATCCATTTTGTGAAATCCTGCAATCATTGCATTCCATGAAATGACATCTCCTTGAGGCATTATGTCAAACAATTCTCATGCATTGTCTATGCTTCCATAGTTTTCATGCATGTCTACCTGGTCACTTGCAACTACAACATCTGACAATAATTTCCCTTCTGTTATGCTTTCATGGATGTCCCTGCATTATTTCTGGTAATCTAATATTTTGCATATTTAATAGTGCAGGACTATTTTCTTTTTCAGATTGTGTCAGTTAGCATGACCAGTAATCTCCCCCTAGAACATTATCCCTGTTTAAAACAATAAAAGTATTTTTATCTCACAACAATTTCTCTTGGGACAATCTTGGAGATGAATTTCATTGCTATGTGGCCATAAACGCATACTTGAAGGTTCTAAACAACTATAATAGTTTCTCCATGAGGAGTGTTAATAGACACACGTGCATAGATACACATGCCAAGTATACGTGAACTAAACTTAATGGTTGTTCTATTTATACATTTTTGCCCTAAAATACAAAAAAAAATAGAACACTATTACATGCAGGAGGAAATTTTGCACAGGCTGAAATATTATAGAGTATCGCATTTGTCTATATATATATGGTGTATGATGTCCCCTTCAACCATGGCATTCCGTAGGATTTTAAGGGCAACCTTGAATGGATAAATGTCCATAAGCGATAAATCACAACAGGGATAAAAATGTATAACAAAAATACTAAATTCTTGTTTTATGCAACTTTGTCTACATGTTCTTAATGCATTGATGCAGCACTTGATTTGGCCTATTTGGTGTGTGAACAGACTCCTACCTAACATACATCTGCCACTATCCACTTCTAATGATCACAACCATAACAAAATATTAAGACAGGCACTATAAGTTTCTTTTTTAAAAAACTTTAACAGTATATGCATGAATATTTTTTGTTTCTTTTAAACTTTTTAACCACATTGCATCATGAAGTGCACTCATAGTGATCATCTTATAAGTTTTGAGACAATAAATAAAACTATATCCTTCTATTAGCAATGTGGCCCACAGTGCACCTATGATCACCCTTGTGACATGCGTTGGCAGAGCACAAGCTCTCAATCTTAAATGATATAATGGAAACTTGTATATGACCTTGTGTATAAATATGTTAAGCTCTCAATCCTGAATGATATAATGGAAACTTGTATATGACCTTGTGTATAAATATGTTAAAGCCATTGTTTTCTTATAATTTCCAATTAACCTTGTTATAAGATTGAAGTAAGAATCATATTTGGAAATAAATCATGATTGTATAAGTAATTGTCAATCCCAAATGGTACAAATTGAAAACCTAGTGATTTAGAACAACTTCATTCATCTCAAATAAGTTATCAAAGATTCATCCAATCTGACTTATGGAAAGAAGTAAAAATTGTTTCATTAATAGTGTTAACCTTTAGAAAAGCTTAAGTTAGAGAAACTTATTTAGATTCAAATATCATAAATTCTTATCTGTTTTCAAATATAAGTAAGTTGAATGATTATGCAAGGAATTGATCCTTGTAATATACTATTGATCAATTGTACTCTATTGAAATAGATCTTGGAATTCAATTAACTATTAATTTTATATGAGTTGTGTTAATATTTGAGTAGAATTCAATTTAATAAGTTAGGAGTACATTATTTGGTATAAGACTAACTATCGTATAATGAGTATAAGTCAATTTTATTTTAAGTTGTTTGAATCCTTTGGAAGTAGAGTTGTATGTAGATGGTTATATTATATCATTATTTAAAACGGCTACTACCATTAAAAGAATAGCTGAAATTGATCTTTAACTAGGGTATTTATAAGGTTAAATCTATATCGATTAGATAAATTGATATGGTAACTGCTTAAGAGAATTAATTTAATTGTGATAAAATAAAATTGAAAATATTATATATTGATTCAATAGATTTGGAATGTTAAACTAGCTATCAAGGATTCCTTACCTAGACATAGACTAAATATTACACGCATTATTGATAATATATCTTCTCTAGTTTACATACTTTATGAATTGATTAAGCGATATTTTGGGTCCATTCTTTATAAATTGATGAGTACTAGACTTATTCCTTACGTACAATTGAATTAATCGAGTACTTTTTTTTTTACATGCATTATGATCCTAGCAAGCAAAGAAGTACCTTTTCGTCATCAATTTCCTTATAAATTATTTTGTAAGTTTATTTTCATCGACTGGATAGGTAAACTTTATAAATCAATGTCTAAAAACTCAAACAAATTGAGTGTTCATTTTTTACGGTACCTCTATGTCACGTTTACAAGTAATGCCATCGTGTTGAATCACGTACATCATGCCTAACATAGTTGCAACAATGATGTCTGAGCACCATCCCTCTAAATCATCGAGGAGTAATAAAGGACATGTTGAAGCTAAATCCACAGGAAGGGAAAATCTCATTGGATATCTCATTAAAAAGATTAACTAAATGACGAATCTATTGAAATAGTTGTATTATGATTACCATGTGAATTTCTAAGTATTGAGGCTAAAATACTCAGCTAGAAAACCTTTCAAACTATCAACAAGAAATGGGGCTTATTGACAACACGAGTCTAAATCGGAGATGACTTGTAAAATGTTAGATAGAGCAACTAGTCCGATCCAGAAACCCTATCTACTGTATGCTCTCACCTCGCCTTCACAGATCTTGGTGATCAGAAAGCACTAGGGAATTGGGAACAGACTTAGTCACGAAATTACCTAATTTGGCTTAAGGAAGTAAACTAGATTTCATGAGCAGACACTTGATAGGGTTTCCTCCACACTATGACTAATTGACAAACACCCCTTTAGGTGTTCATGGTAGTGGACTAATTTCTGTCCCTGTTTCACATGAGTGGGTGGCAGCCAATGAAGGACTGTCTGGGGCAGGGAATAACCCTAGAAAGGGCTGGATACCTGCTCACAGTTGCATCAAACATAGTGCAAGATAGAACTACATATTCACATACCCCAATGTTAGTCGCATCTATAGGGGGCCTTGATCTCGTGGATACAATGTATTGTTGATGATTGTTTTTACACATTCATAACAAAAGTTAAAATTCACAAAAATGAACCTAAACTGTCTTGAAAGATATGAAGAAATCATTTAAGAGTTCTTAATCCCAAGTTTCTGTATGGTCAGGTCTTGACCTTGTGGATAATTCAGTAGGTTAATGTGAAACTATAATATGCAAGGGACCTTACTTGATTCAAGGTGATCTATGACTCACTGGACTCGAATTATGCAAATTGTTACAAAGATCAACAAATTATCCATTTCTTTACATAAATTCATTGTTGTATCATAAAGCTTTGTATGATTTATAATGAAACAAGCCTTTCTTTTCAAATTGATATGAAAATTATCAAATATTAACACAATTGTTCATGCTCTGTTTAAATGTAAGACAATTTCTTTTAAATCTCTACATTTAAGCTAATTATTTCAAAGTTTTGGGGAAAAGTTAGAGAAATTCAAATTGAATATCATTCTACTGTAGGATCTAAATGTTCTGTTATTCACGTTGTAAGGAATATATCACTTGATCAAATCAACAGACTAAATCATTAAATGTGAAGCCCTGAGTATTTTCATGAACACACATCTAAGATTGCAAGCTTTTAAAGAGGTATTATTTCAAATAAAAATAAAAGCAAGAAAACACTCTAAAAATAGACGCAGAATTCCAAATTTATTTGTATTCAAAATACATAGTCATATACGATTTACAATGTATGAATGACTATTTGCTTCATTAATCAACTTAACAGAAAACTTACAACGTCTTACAGATACAATAAGAAAGCTGGACACTCCACGCATTCCTTAGTGCAGACACAGGCGACCTCCTCTTTCAAACTAAAATACTTTCTAATCAAAGTGTTCAAACAAATTACAATTGCCAGCTATCTTTCAAAATCCCTGTGTAAATTATGTAAATGTAGAAGAGCTTCTTTTATAGACTTTGAAACTTCTGATTGTTATGGCTACAAAGCTTTAATCTATGGTTAAGATCCCTCTATTATTGATCGATGGTGCATATTCATCTCTAACCGCTTCTCAAAATATCTAGATGGTATCTTTTCCTCCCTCAAAGGATGCTATTGGAATCTTTTCAAAAATAAGATTCCCTCTTCTTTGACTTTGGCCCTTTTGTTGACTTTCCTTGTAGACATCCCTCTTATTTGATCTCCTTTCCATATTGTTCATCTCTTTTATAAAATCTACTCCCTCAAATATGTTTTGAAATTATTAATTACACCCTCTACAAAGGTGCGATCCCCTCCTAGACTCTTTGTCCATACATACTCTTGCATTATAACTCCTTCCTTCAATTTCTTTTCTCTATTTTCTAAACCCTCACTCTTCTTTTTGTATTTCCTCATCTTAGCATTTTCTTCCATAATGAATCAATCATCTGTTTACTCAGGGATGCTTCAAGGCTTTCCATGCATGGTGTAAAAATGGCATTAAATTTTGTCAAAGCCCTTTTCATCCCATATACTGGTGTATCCATGCATTCATGATCTAATAAATTTTCTATTATCCTTTTATGCATTCTGATCATGTCATCTGCTTTTTCTTCAAAATCTTGAGCAATTGTTATGCATTTTTTTATATTCTCTTCTTCAAACTTTAGTTCTAACCTCACCTGTGGCACTTGATTTGCCATTGAAGGGGTAATTACTCCTTCATTTATTAATTCTTCTATTCTTTCCTCAATTTCTATTAACTGTTTCAATTCAAATATGCATTCTTCCCTTCTGAATTGGTAATTATGTATAAGTACACTACATTTATTCTTTTCCCTTGCAGCCACCTCCCATCCTCTCACTACTTGTTTTATTACCTGTTCACCTTCTTTGATGAAATCATTGAACCATTCTTCAAATACATTGGCCTTAAGCCTTTTATTTTCCATGTCTTTTATTTCCTCCTTGGATACAACTGCTATCTCATTGGGCAATTCTGGCACTGTGTTATTGGGATCAAATATCCCTTTAATAAATTGTTGCAATTGGACAATGTGTCCCTTCAAATATTCTTGTTTGTCCTTATCTTTCCTCAACATTTCTGATGTTACCTGGTGCATGTCTTCCCACTCAGTTATGTGTTGCTCCCGTGTAGTATGCCCAAGGTCAAAATTTAGTATTTTATATTCATCCAAGGTTATTTCTCCCTTAGTCTTCTCCTTCTATGGTATTGCCAAGTTCAACGTCCTAGATCCATCTGGACCTCTTTGTATGGCTGACTTTTTTCTGGCCTTTCTCTTCTCTTTCCTTGGCGTGGTATCACCCAAGAGACTTTTGATATCAATAGGTACCAATTGTACCTCTTTCTTTTCCTTTCTTATCTCTGCTCCTAGCCAAGCAGGAATCTTTTTTGTTTTTGCAGCAACCTTTTCTTCATTTATTACCTCTTCCTGAAGTCTTTCTATTTCCCCCTATTCTTGTTGCTGTTGTTTTTCTTGTTGTTGTTGTTGTTCTGGTTGTTGTTGTTGTTGAGGTGGAGGCTGTTGTGGTATCATTGGGTCATTCTGTTGTTTAGACTCACCCTCATTTTCTTCTTCTTCCATTTCTGTGTCTCCTCTAGCCTCATCTTCTTTAGGACCCTCTCCTTTTGATGTTTCTTTTTCTTGATCTTCCTCCTCATGTGCTTGCTCTATATTTATCTCTATATTTTTCATGTCTATGTCTTTTGCTTATTCTTCATTTTTATTTTCATCAACATTCTCTGTATGTTCCTCATCCTCAGGGTTCTTGGTTGCATCTTCTGTAGTTTCCCTTTCTTTTTGTACTTGCTCTATATTTGCAAGTGAACTTATCGTTGTATCTTCCTCTTTTGCTTTTTTTTCCTCTTCTTTTTTGCTTTCTGTGTTCTTCTCTTCCTCACTCTGTTCACCATACATATTTAGAATATTTAGTACATATACTCTTGAGGTGCCAACTTCTGTTTCATCCTTTTCTTGAGAAGGTTTTTCTTTTGTTGTCTCCTCAGATTCAACCCCCTTTTCAGATTCCTCAATTTTATGTGCTTCCTCTTGCACATCTTTGATTATTTTAGGGGACACTAGGGTACCAAATGGATCTATTGTTCCTAATTCTTCCTATACCCTTTCCTTTTCATACACTGGGCTTTGTTCAATTTCCATCTCGGCCGTAGTGTTTTGTTCCTCTTCCTCGCTTAAGAATTCACTAAATTCTTCTTCTATTTCAATTTCTTTCATGCATACATTCCCCTTTCCTCACTTTCACTATTGTCACTCTTAATATTGACAGTCTCAGTGGTTTGTTTGGCTTCATGTGCTTTTGACTCTTGTAGCATTTCCTCAGCCAATTATGTCTTCACCTGAACATATGCTTGTCTTTATTCTGTTGGGGTGGAGGCACTAGGTATATCAGTCAAATTGGCACCTACCTACTGTGCTCCTATGACCTCACTTGTTTTCAAAGTTTCCCCCTTTTATATACTTATTGGTATTGCTCTTCTAACTTGCTGCCCTGTTACTTCCTTAGAAGTCTGTGCTTCCTCTGCACTAATTTCGTGGTTTAATGATTTTGCATCTACAAATGTATCAGATGATACTGCTACTATTATTCCCAATGCATAGGGATCCATCAAAGTAGCATTCTTATCTTTCTCTACAATTTTAGCTTCTACAATCTTTCTCTTCTTCTCATAGAAACACTGGGGATCATCACTAGGTTCTCTTGCTCTCTTTTTTCCTTTCTTAGGATATGTGATTTCCCTCCCTTCAGCTTTGAGTTATTCAATCTTGTCCTTTAACCATGTCTTTGAAAATAGAATAATTGGTTTGGACAATACGTCCAAAGAAGTGTTCCACAGTTGTGACCAATCAGGCTCTGTAATAGGAGCAAGCCCGGCCACTGCATAACTGTGATGCAGCAATTTATCATCTTCCTTAACCTTTGGAGGAACATAAATATCTCCCATATTTTTTATTTGCTCAATTGTTAGTCTTTTATGAGCCCTCTTCCTTACCTCCTTATCATTTTTGCAATCTGACCAAAAATCTTCAGTGTGTATTTGATGCTTAAACTTTTTATCAACTGTATTTTGAATCCTATGGAAGGGATAAAATCTTCTGGCTAACTCAAACTCCCCAAATCCATAATATCTCAATTCCTGTTCTGAACAACTAGCCACCTCCTCACTATAGCATGAATTTCTACCAATTGGCCAAGGTAGCTTAAGGTTTCCTCTGCTAAACTTTTTCTTGTACATTCTAAAGGCATTCAGATTTTGCCTTGAAAACTCTAGAACAATTAATTTGTTGGAGGAATACCTAGGTAACATGAATGGTTTTCCCTCAAATCCTTCAGTCCTGATGTAGGTAAAATGTTCAAATTGAATATACCAAGAACTATGCAACCCAATTGTATCTTCTGCATCTTTAGATATCCTCTTATCAGGTTCTTCTCTCAAAATTCTAACCATATAGGTATAGAATACATCATTAACTAAAGCATACTTCTTCAGTGCATTTTCTTCCTGCAAATCAGGATAATGTTCATACACCAACTTCTGTCCTGGACCACTTCCTAAGATCCCAACCCTGTCTATTCCATGTATAAATGGTCTAACCTCTACTACACATGAATACAATACATATGAAGACAAATAAAAAGGTAACAGCTTTTGCTTCCTTAGAATGGCCTGTTTCCATATAGCTGTGCTTATGGTCTTGGCCCAGTGAATCTGTCCTTGTTTCTTTCCTACTTCTCTCATGAACTCAATAACAGTAAACATCCAAGGCTCACATTTAGTGCCCTCTCTCAATCCCACCAACCTACTCAACATTGTAATCATCAGGTATATTTCCTCTTTGAAGTATATTCTCAGCAGATTTTTATGCACTCTGGCTACAGCCTTTGGTTTGTTTTCTAGGCTGTACCAATTGTAAAATATCTTACCTCTACAATCCTTTTCATTGATCTAAAAATCCTCATTGTATTTGTCTATGTCAATATCTACCATTTTCTCATTGATCTCCAGGCCAAATGTCCTTGCAATACCCTCTGTGGATAAATCTGCAATGAGTCTGTCATAAAACATTATTTTCCTAGTTGATAAGTCATACAGAGTTAAGCAATCTAAACACAAATCCCTGGCCTCTAGAGCCAACGAAAAACCCTTAGCTCTGTACAATCCACTCTCCCATATACACTTCATATCCAGTGTAGCATCTGCTGTTGTGATCTTCTGTAAGACATCATTTGCATCATAATTCCCAATGTTTGTATCTGTCCCTACTCTAATGTAACTGATCAATGACTGATATCCTCTGTGTAATGGTAACTCTTCTTTCTCTATTTCTTTGCGAGGTTTCCTCTCCTTTTTAACTTCGCCCCCTATATCTACCTTTTTTTTCTTCGGGGCCATACTGTGAAAAATGCATTCTTTTAACTTTCATTTTACCTTCTACCTAGGGTTTTACTATGAATTTCTATTTTTTTACCATTTTACCCTAACCCAATTTGTCTTTTCCCATTTTGACTTTCAAATTTGTTTAACCCGACCTAAGTAATCAACAGTTAAACCAGTAATTTAACTGATGTTTATATTTCAAAATGAAATTACTAAAATCTGTTTTGCATTTTTTACCATTTGAAATGTAACAGCGTTTTAAGATAAATACCTGTATTTCTTGACCACTCACTTTCTGTTGTTGACTTACTTTACTGTTTTGCCTTCTGTCCAGTTTCTATAATTCCGTCGCCTTGATGAATTCCATTCAATTTTTTGTAACAATTCGTCTTTCTGCAATTTAACTCTTGACAATGTAAATCTGAAAGCAAAATAGCGTTAAATTTACCCTAGCTCCCTTGAATTTTACTCTTTTTGGGTGTTAGATCGGCATTAATTACAACAGTTAATGTGCCTAAAGCTTCAGCTTTCTATTTCAGCATTTAAGTTTTAAACTTTTTATCTATTAGTTCATTTCTGTATACATCTCTTTTCTTTGTATATTTCCTTGTATGTTATTCTTTGTAGGTTAGCATTGTATCTTTTCAACATACAAACTAATATGCAAGAAACCATGACTAATGCTATTTCCCTTTTCCCTTTTCATCCGTACTTGTATCTTTGCTTTGTATATCGCTCTTTGTATATTATCTTGTATAAGCGCATATACAAATAACCCATACAAACCTCCTTTTACCTATATCTCCCACGATGTCTTTTATTTCCTTGTATATCCAACATGTATATCATTAACATAAAACTATCCCAAACATACAAAGATTTTCGTTTATTAAACTTCCTTTCGAATCCGTCTTGCATATTCATTTGTATCCCCTTCTTGTATATCGGCTTGTATATCGAAAATACACATTGTTAACATACAAGCCCAAAGCATACAATTGGCGGGACCCACCTGACTTTTCTCTTTGTATCTCAATGATACAACGATGCTTGTATCCCTCTTAGATACAAGGCTCGATACATACAAACTTCCTTTTATCTTTCTTCTGGATCTCTCATCTTTTATAAACTGCAATACATAACCTTTCGGCTCCAACATGTATATAAAGTGAAATGCATCTTTCAATATGCATTAAGGCATGATGCATCACTTATACTAAACTTTAATTTTCCCTGAGTTCCGCATTGTATGTATATCAAAAAAATACAACTCAAAGCATACAACATACAAACATGCGAAACATACCACGATAAAACCAATTTTAATATTTTCCTCGGGTCCAGGACATGTATACTGTGTTGTATATCCCCTTGTATATTTCTTTTTTTCCAATCATACAAACCCAAAATACAACCCGCAGACTTACCCAATTATCCATTTTACCTCCGAATTCTGTTAGGTCTGATTTGTATGTAAAGAATGAAACGTTAGCAATATGCATACAAATACTAAGATTCAATAACCTGACAACTCTTTTATGCGACTAGTACAAAGACTCCACATACAAACGACTTTGTATATGCAACATACAAACCCTCCTATAGTACATTTTACCAAAACACGCATATCTTGCAGAATATTGGGAATTTTAGAATGGTTCAAAAAGCAATCCTTACTCATTTTTGACAAGGAATTCACCCCTATTCTGCTCTGGTACTTAATGCTATTTTTCTTTATTTTCAACAAGGTTTGTAACACTTACCTCATTTTCCCTTTTACCACCAAGCAGACCCACACACAAGCAAAAAGCTATAGCCACGACAGGGGTCCTCATTTTACTAAGAAGTAAAATGGGGCGTGTTGTGAGCATCACAACAACTAGCAACCAAACAAAACAATTAAATAAAAAAATATTAAAGAAAACCAAATGAAACAAATTCATAACTTCCAACTCTCTTTTCTATAAATCATTATTTAACTTGAGACCTAATGTATTCAATAAGGTGCATGAATTTTTCCTTTCAGTTTGAGTGGATGCACGTGATTAATAATCCTCATCTTGAAAATAAGTTGAACAAACTAGTGACTGATATTAAACTACATAGTTGATGTCATTCCCTCATAGCCAACTGGAAAGAGCCTTGCTTCCAGCAGGCATCTATAGCCCCAACAAGGTTATCATTACAATTCTCCTAAGTAGAGCCCCACTGCCAACAAGCGTCTATAGCCTCAGTAGAGTTACTTAGATGGCTTAATTTGAATTTTCAGTTGAATCCACTTTATTTATTTATTTATTTTATATTTTGTGTAAGATAGAAACTTTATAAGATATTACATTTGCAACTTCATGATGCAAGGGAATTATCACTTGCTGAAATTAAGCTGAGAATTGTAATGGTAGCAAGGGTGACCTCTAATTTTTCACCTAATATCTACACTGGTATGTTCAACAAACCCAAGGATTTTAGGTGTGTCATTGTGAGAAACCTCCCTTGAATACTCAACCCACAGTTATTGAATACAAAATTTCACAAGTTGAACAACTTTTTACATTCATGACAGTTACCACAAGTTATGCATAAATTTCAAGTAACTAACTTAATGTTCTGAATTTTTTATTGTTTTAAGTGGTTGTTAATCTACTCCTGCATACTTTAAAACAAAAAAAACATCCCTACCAGGGTAACATAACACTCAAACCCACACAACAAAACAAAGCAACAAAATAACAAAACAAAACAAGACAACAAAACAAAACTGTACACTATTTACATTATGATACAGAACATACCAACTACCCTCACCTCAAGGCTGAAAGTAATGTTTCAAATGCTAACCATTAATAGGTAATGGTACATCTTCCCCAGTCAAGGTCTTGAGCCTGAAAGTATTGCCTCCTATTATTTCTGCGACCTGTAATGGACCTAACCATAATTTGTCAAATTTTCCATGATTTCCTTTCTTTTCATGTGCTTTATCCCAACACAATACTGAGTCTGATATTCTGAATGTTTTGACTCTTGCTCTTTTGTCAAACCATCTTTTGACTACTACTTGATGTTTGGCAAATTTCTCAGTGGCTTGATCTCTCTTCTCATCCAATTGTAACATTTGGATTATCCTGGCTTCTCTGTAATCATCAAATCCTAAATATTCATTAGCAAACTTCCAGACATGTATTCTTAAATTCACTAGAAGTATGGGATCAGTCCCATAAACTAGGTGATAAGGTGCATTGCCTAAGGCTGACTTAACCTTAGTCCTATCTATCCACATCGCATATTTTAACAATGTATTCCATTCTCTAGGATTCTTTTCAGTTAGCTTCTTGATTATATCCAATAAAATCTTATTTGTGGACTCAGCTAAACCATTCCCCTGAGGATAATAATTTGAAGAAAATTTTAAAACTATCCCATATTCAAATGCCTATTTAGAAAATTTCAAAGAAGAAAATGGAGGACCATTATCACATACCAACAAATATGGAGCTCCAAACCTTGTTATGATGTTTTCTTCAAGAAATTTGATAACCACCTTAGTAGTAGAAAACTTGCAACATGTGGCTTCAGTCCACCTTGTATAATAGTCAGTTAATGTCAATATAAACTTCTGTCCTACAGATGATGGAGGATTTATAACTCTAATGAAGTCTAAGCCCCACTGTGCAAATGGCCTAGACTCGATGACTGGCTGTAATGGATTAGCCTGATTCCTTCCTTTATCTACTGTAGTTTGACAAGTGTGATAACTTCAAATATGACTCTATATCTTTAAACATTGTAGGCCAATAGTATCCTGCTCTTAATATCTTATGCGTAGTAGCTAAATGAGAACCATGAGCAGTTGCATACTTATCATGCAACTCTAACAATACCTTATCTGCCTCAGCTCTGTTTAAACATCTTAAATATATACCTTCATGGTTCTTCTTGAATAGAAGACCTCCTTGTACCATGTACCTCTGTTCTTTAATCTTTAAAGCTCTCCTCTAAGAAGACTTCATCTTACTTGGATATTTACCTGATATCATAAAAGTATTCAAATCATCATACCACCCTGATGCATCATTAGAATTTAATACATACTGTTGCTTGACCAAGTTTGGATCTGTGTTTTCTATGGTCTGTACTAATGCTTGTCCTCTAACCAACTTCATTGGAATAATCTCCATATCAAACTCTTGCAATGTTGTAATCCACTTGGCCCTTTTCTCTCCAGGCTCATTTTGCATCAACAGCATTTTCACTGCTGCATCTGGTACTATGGCCTTAACTTGACTTTGTAAGATGTAATGTCTGAACTTTTTCACTGCTCTTAATAGTGCAAATGCCTATCTCTCTATGTCCAGATACTTCAATTGTGCATCTTTTAGAGGTGCACTCATAAATGCTATGGGTTTTTCTTCATTATCTTCTCCTTTTTGTGTCAAAGTAGCTGCAATTGAATGTGAAGATGCAAAAGAATATATAAAATGGCTTGGTATAATTTGGACTTGCTAACACAGGAGCATCAGAAATAGCTTCCTTAATATCTTCAAATGCAGCTTTGGCTACTGGTGTCCATTCTATCTTTGCATCCTTCTTAAGCATGGCATTCAATGGTTGCACAATTTCTGCAAATCCTGTAATAAACTTCCTGACAAAGTTAATCTTACCAAAAAAGGACTTTAGTTCCTTCTTACTATTTGGTAATTGCAATTTTCTTATTCCTTCTACTCTATCAGGCTCAATGGATATCTCATTTTCAGAAATGACATATCCTAACAATTTTCCTTCAGTTACACCAAATGAATATTTCTTTGGGTTAAGAGAAATCCTGTATCTTTCACATCTTTTAAGTACTCTTCTTAAATCTTCTACGTGAGTAGATACATCTTTACAGTAAACAGTTAAATCATCCATATAAATAACAATGCATTTACCTGATAATCCACGAAATGCAATGTCCATGGCTCGCTGAAAAGTGGCACCTGCATTGATTAAACCAAAAGGCATTCTCCTATATGCATAATTTCCCCACTTGCAAGTAAAAGTAGTCTTCAAGCTATCTTCTTTATCAACTAAGACTTGGTTATATCCTGAAAATCCATCTAGAAAAGACATCATCTTAGCCCCATTTACTGCTTGAAGCACTTCATCTATTGGAGGCAAGGGATGATTATCTTTTTCAGAGGCCTTGTTCAAGTTTCTAAAGTCTACACATAACCTAATGTCTCCACTTTTCTTTCTCACAGGTACTAAATTAGCTACCCAGTTTGAATGTCTTACTGGGAAGATTATCCTGGCAGAGAGCAATTTTTTCACTTCTTCAAATATTAAAGGCTCTAAAATAGCATTCACAAGCCTTTGTTTCTGCCTAAATGGTTTAACATCTAGTTTCAAAGGTATTACATGAGTTATGATGGATGTATCATATGTCTTCAAATCTTCATATGTCCATGCTATGACATGTTTGTATTCTTTCAGAACATCCACAATTTCTTTTCTTAACTCCTTAGAGCAAGCCTTTCCAATCAATACATTATGTGGACTTTGCTCTATTCTTAAGTTATATGGATCACATTTACCTCCCTCAGTTTTGGGCAAATCTTTCTGTCTTACCACCACATCAAAGTTAAAGATCTGTTCTAACTCAATTACTCCCTTAGGTAAGAAATTGCTTTTCAAGTTTATTATGTCTTCTTCATCCCAAGACACATCAGATCTTTCCTGTTCATCAATGATTTGAGTTTCAAACACTTCATTACAAGTGAGAAAATCAACAATTTGTTGATCTCCCTCAAATACCTAGAAATGAGTGACATTATCTGGTATGCTCGGAACATTCACTAATTCAACAGTAAATCGTTTCAAACCTAACAATGTTAAGGGTTCCAAAGTGCTAGCAGCAACTGCTAATGCATCTGGTCTATGATTCAATTCTCTAGGAATATGTTCTATGTTAAAGGCATCAAATGAATCAATTAAATCCCATACCCTATGCCTATAACAAACCATTTTCTTATAATTTCATGCATTCAACTTTCTTACTTGTCTGACCACTAACTCAGAATCTGAGAACACTCTGATTATTTTCACCTCTTTCTTGATAGCCATAACAAGTCCATAAATCAAAGCTTCATATTCTGCTACATTATTAGTACAAGGAAATTGTAGTCTATATGCTGCTAAAAATGACTTACCATTAGGATCTATAAGTTCCACACCTGCACCTGCACCTTGCTTAGATTTAGATCCATCACATTTCAGTGTCCACATGCCTTCCTTATTCTTTTGACCTTTTATTTTGGCATGTTTTATCTTTTCTATTACATGTGCGGTACTATCTTGTTTCTTCATGGGCAATTTATTTTGACCTACTTGCATATTTATACTCTAGATTTGTAAATCAGAATAACAGCCACTCTTGTCCTTTGTTTCTTTTTCTAAATCTGGAATTAATACATCCATGTTATCCTGAAAGTATTTCTCTAGTTGATTAGGATTACCTTTTCTTTCCTGCAGTTGCATCCCCTTTGTGCACTTTATGTATTGATATTCTATAATATCTCTGCACATTCCACAACTCTCTTCAGAATGAGGCTTATCAGGGACTCTGCACATGTTTTTGTACAACTTGTACTGAACTGGGATATTCTGTTCCATGCACTTTTCCATTTCCTGCCTAATGATTTGACCAAAACTATTTATTGTATTGTCTTCTTCGTCAGAAGAATTTTCTTCAGACTCAATGAACACTACTGTTTCTTTACTAACAGGTTTTTCTTTAAAATTTAGCATCAAGATTTCTTCAATTTGCACTCCCTTGTTAGTGACTCTATAAACACCAGGTCCAATAGAAGCATACAATATCTCATTAGTCCTGTTGTATTCTGTAATCATGTGTTTCATTCTGGGTTCTGCTTCTATCCTGATTTGATATGGAAAACCTCTCCAAGGTAACCACATATGTGAAAAGTCAGTGGCCATATATCCATTCAATGTTTTAGACCAATCTCTACTCAACAACATCCCATAATTCACCGGTATATCTACTACCTGAATGTCAATAAACTGACTCACCCTAGGATCTAAGGCTAACTGCATTTGAATATGTATTAATTCTTCTATCACATTGACCTCAGTTTTATCCAATTGTGTAACAACCTTAACAGATTTAGTAGGAGTCAGCCCTAAAGTTTTGCATATCCCTAAAGGCATTACATTAGTTGATGCACCAGAATCTACCATGCAATTATGTATGTTCTTTCCAAACATCCTAATGGTTAGCAAGAAAGGAGGGGCTTCCCTCTTATCTGTATACATGACCACATTAGTGTTGGAAGGCTGTTCAGTTTTCTTACTCTTTTCTTTAGGCTGTGAATCTTTACTAGGAACACTCATATCAACAGAGACCTGACTTGTCATAGATGTATCCAAGGATTTTATGAAAGCATTCTTGACCCCTGGACTTTTCAATAATTCACATAAAGGTATACTGACCTTAATTTTCTTTATCTCTTCAGACAAGTAACTCATAAACCTCATTGTTTCCACTATCTTTGTTTTACCTGTTTGGACTTTTTGTGTTACTGTTCCACTATTCACATGATGATTGGCCTTTAGTACAGCAGGATTATTACTAGCATTTTGATCTGGGGGAGTATTAAAATTGTTAGAAATAGTGGAAGTAGTGAAATGACCTCCTGGCCTAGTGTTATTTCTCAAATCGTAGGTATGATTTTTGTTAGACTGTTGAAAAGCCTGTACCTCCTCCATTTCATACAACACTTCATTTTCAGTTTCAAAGAGGAACTGAAAAGTATTCAATACTAAGGCTGATTTAGGGTATAGGTTCTCACAAAAGTAAGGTTCATCTTCTAACAACCGATCTTCCTCCCTAGTTGCAAAGGTAAAATTCTCTAAGACTAAAGCAAACTCAAATCCTGAGGGCACTATTTCATTACCTTTGGAAATGAGGAACTCAGAAGTGGGAGCTTGTACATCTACATTGAAAATACTTGCTGCCAGATGAAACTGAGGGCATTCTAGTTCAGCATGGGCACTAGTATTATGAATCCTACACCAATTTTTTAATGCTACATTAGCCATTTGAATTCTAGTGGTTTGTTTTGTCTCCTAATTATCCAAATTCTCAAATGGAGAAGCTAGAGTGCCATTATTTGGCCCTGTGTTCCATGTCCTAGGTGGCCTTGGCTGATTCTGATTTCTATTATTATTACCCCAGGTTTTGTTATCTATAGTAGGTCCTCTATTTTGCATTGCTTGTCCCTGATTATGATTTTGTCTCTGACTATAATTCTAACCCTGATTAGAACCCTGACCTTGGTTATAATTCTGGTTATGGTTCTGGTTGTATCCTTGATTATTTCTACCATAGAAATTTTCATTTCTTAGTTGTGTCATTTCAGTAGTCAATCTTCTCAAATGTGCAGTAATTTCTTTGATTTCTTCCCTATCCTCTTGTGCCTTTGCCACAAATGTATCCTGAGGAGGCTGGAAGAAAGACTGACCATTACTCTAATTGTTATTGGTAGTGTTACCAGTATAAGGGACTATAGCCCGTATTGGGGAAGGATTCTACATAGGTGTGTATGTAGGGATTGGGTTCAATAATGGAGTACTATGTGTAAGAACTCCATTCCAAGGTTGTGTTTGACTTTGCATCCCAAGTTTTCCTCCATTAAGAAATGGATTATAAGTTGTTTGTCTCATCTCCTGGTTTACTGAGGCTGCCTCCTTATAAGCTTTGGATATTGTATCTATATCAACCTTTCTTTTGACAAACATAGCGGTTAATGGATCAAGGGCGACATAATACATGGCTAATAATGCATCTACAGTTACTGTGTAAGGAGATACTAACCTAGAATAAGCCTTTTGAAACCTATCATTAAAATTATCAATCAACTCTCCTTCACCTCTCTTAATTGCAGCCAATTTGTGATACAAGGTGGAAGGATCAACTAGTCCCCTAAACCTAGACAAAAATGCCTCCATAAGTGCCCAAGAAGAAATATAACCATTAGGCAAGTTAACATACCAGTTAGAAGCCTATTCATTAAAGGTGTAAGGAAACAATCTACATAGCACATCTTCATATTCTAACCTAGCTCTAAAGCATGCCTCCTTGAATATCCTAATGTGATCCTCTGGATCTTGATGCAACTAGTATTTAGGACATATCTTTTCAGGATTTTTTGGCATCTCATGATAATCATTGAATGTTATAGGAGAATTGACATTGAAATAAGCCATTGTAGGTACTTGTGCCTAGCCTGGACCTCTGGGAATACCTAGATTTCTAGGTGGACTAGGACCTCTAGGAGGACTTGGACCTCTAGGAGGACTTATACCAAGATTCAAAGATCTAAATGAAGAACTATCAGGACTCACAATGTTATGCATGTTAAAAGGTCATCCAAGAGGCGTTCCAGATGAACCTCCTACGTTTGATATTCTAGGATTCCAAATCAAAGAACCCTTACTCTGCCTTTTATCAGGGAATTGCACAAATATATCTTCTAAACTGGATTTAGACCTAGACACCCTGCCAGTGTTATGAGCTAGCTTTGCTCAAATTCAACCTTAACTCCAATCAGGCCCTCCTTCCAGCACCAAAATTGGTTGATGATTGTTTTTACACATTCATAACAAAAGTTAAAATTCACAAAAATGAACCTAAATTGTCTTGAAAGATACGAAGAAATCATTTAAGAGTTCTTAATCCCAAGTTTTTGTATGGTCAGGTCTTGACCTTGTGGATAATTCAATAGGTTAATGTGAAACTGTAATATGCAAGGGGCCTTACTTGTTTCAAGGTGATCTATGACTCACTAGACTCGAATTATGCAAATTGTTACAAAGATCAACAAATTATCCATTTCTTTGCATAAATTCATTGTTGTATCATAAAGCTTTGTATGATTTATAATTAAACAAGCCTTTCTTTTCAAATTGATATGAAAATTATCAAATATTAACACAATTGATCATGCCCTCTTTAAATGTAAGACAATTTCCTTTAAATCTTTGCGTTTAAGCTAATTATTTCAAAGGTTTGGAGAAAAGTTAGAGAAATTCAAATTGAATATCATTCTACTATAGGATCTAAATGTTCTATTATTCACGTTGTAAGGAATATATCACTTGATCAAATCAATAGACTAAATCATTAAATGTGAAGCCCTGAGTATTTTCATGAACACACATCTAAGATTGCAAGCTTTTAAAGAGGTATTATTTCAAATACAAATAAGAGCAAGAAAACACTCTTAAAATAGATGCAGAATTCCAGATTTATTTGTATTCAAAATACACAGTCATATATGATTTACAATGTATGAATGACTCTTTGCTTCATTAATCAACTTAATAGAAAACGTACAATGTCTTACAGATATAATAAGAAAGCTGGACACTCCACTCATTCCTTAGTGCAGACACAGGCGACATCCTCTTTTAAACTAAAATACTTTCTAATCAAAGTGTTCAAACAAATTACAATTGCCAGCTATCTTTCAAAATCCCTGTGTAAATTATGTACATGTAGAAGAGCTTCTTTTATAGACTTTGAAACTTCTGACTGCTACGGCTACAAATCTTTAATCTACGGTTAAGATCCCTCTATTATTGATCGATGGTGCATATTCATCTCTAACCGCTTCTCAAAATATCTAGATGGTATCTTTTCCTCCCTCAAAGGATGCCATCAGAATCTTTTCAAAAATAAGATTCCCTCTTCTTTGACTTCGGCCCTTTTGTTGACTTTCCTTGTAGACATCCCTCTTATTTGATCTCCTTTCCATATTGTTCACCTCTTTTATAAAATCTACTCCCTCAAATATGTTTTGAAATTATTAATTACACCCTCTACAAAGGTGCAATCCCCTCCTCGACACTTTGTCCATACATACTCTTGCATTATAACTCCTTCCTTCAGTTTCTTTTCTCTGTTTTCTGAACCCTCACTCTTCTTTCTGTATTTCCTCATCTTAGCATTTTCTTCCATCAATGAATCAATCATCTGTTTACTCAGGTATGCTTCAGGGCTTTCCATGCATGGTGTAAAAATGGCATTAAATTATGTCAAAGCCCTTTCCATATCATATACTGGTGTATCCATGCATTCATGATTTAATAGCTTTTCTATTATCCTTTTATGCATTATGACCATGTCATCTTCTTTTTCTTCAAAATCTTGAGCAATTGTTATGCATTTTCTGAGATTCTCTTCTTCAAAATTTAGTTATAACCTCACCTGTGGCACTTGATTTGCCATTGAAGGGGTAATTACTCCTTCATTTATTAATTCTTCTATTCTTTCCTCAATTTCCGTTAACTATTTCAATTCAAATCTGCATTCTTCCCTACTGAATTGGCAATTATGTATAAGTACACTGCATTTATTCTTTTCCCTTGCAGCCACCTCCCATCCTCTCACTGCTTGTTTTATTACCTGTTTACCTTCTTTCATGAAATCATTGAACCATTCTTCAAATACATTGGCCTTAAGCCTTTTATTTTCCATGTCTTTTATTTCCTCCTTGGATACAATTGCTATCTCATTGGGCAATTCTGGCACTATTGTATTGGGATCAAATATCCCTTTAATAAATTGCTGCAATTGGACAATGTGTCCCTTCAAATATTCTTGTTTGTCCTTATCTTTCCTCAACATTTCTGCTGTTACCTGGTGCATGTCTTCCCACTCAGTTATGTGTTGCTCCCATGTAGTATGTCCAAGGTCAAAATTTAGTATTTTATATACATCCAAGGTTATTTCTCCCTTAGTCTTCTCCTTCTATGGTATTGCCAGGTTCAACATTCTAGATCCATCTGGACCTCTTTGTATGGCTGACATTGTTCTGGCCTTTCTCTTCTCTTTCCTTGGTGTGGTATCACCCAAGAGACTTTTGATATCAATAGGTACCAATTGTACCTCTTTCTTTTCCTTTCTTATCTCTGCTCCTAACCAAGTAGGAATCTCTTTTGTTTCTGCAACAACCTTTTCTTTATTTATTACCTCTTCCTAAGGTCTTTTTGTTTCCCCCTGCTCTTGTTGCTGTTGTTGTTCTTGTTGTTGTTGTTGTTCTGGTTGTTGTTGCTATTGAGGTGGAGGCTGCTGTGGTATCATTGGGTCATTCTGTTGTTTGGACTCACCCTCATTTTCTTCTTCGTCCATTTCTGTCTCTCCTCTAGCCTCATCTTCTTCTTCTTCAGGACCCTCTACTTTTGATGTTTCTTTTTCTTGATCTTCTTCCTCATGTGCTTGCTTTATATTTATCTCTATATTTGTCATGTCTATGTCTTTTGCTTGTTCTTCAGTTTTATTTTCATCAACATTCTCTGTATGTTCCTCATCCTCAGGCTTCTTGGTTGCATCTTCTGTAGTTTCCCTTTCTTTTTGTACTTGCTCTATATTTGTAGGTGAACTTATCATTGTATCTTCCTCTTTTGCCCTCTTCTTTTCTACTTTCTATGTTCTTCTCTTCCTCACTCTGTTCACCATACATATTTAGAATATTCAATACATCTACTCCTAAGGTGCCAGCTTTTGTTTCATCATTTTCTTGAGCAGGTTTTTCTTTTGTTGTCTCCTTAAATGCAACCTCCTTTTCAAATTCCTCAATTTTATGTGCTTCCTCTTGCACATCTTTGATTATTTCAGGGGACACTAGGGTACCAAATGGATCTATTGTTCCTAATTCTTCCTGTACCCTTTCCTTTTCATACACTGGGCCTTGTTCAATTTCCATCTCAGCCAGAGTGTTTTTCTCCTCTTCATCGCTTAACAATTCACTAAATTCTTCTTCTATTTCAATTTCTTTTCCTGCATACATTCCCCTTTCCTCACTTTCACTGCTGTCACTCTCAATATTGACAGTCTCAGTGGTTTGTTTGGCTTCATGTGCTTTTGACTCTTGCAGCATTTCCTCAGCCAATTATATCTTCACCTGAACATATGCTTGTCTTTTTTCTGTTGGGGTGGAGGCACTAGGTATATTAGTCAACTTGGCACCTACCTGCAGTGCTCCTATGACCTCACTTGTTTTTGAAGTTTCCCCCTTTGATATACTTATTGGTATTGCTCTTCTAGCTTGCTACCCTATTACTTCCTTGGAAGTCTGTGCTTCCTCTGCACTTATTTCGTGGCTTAATGATTTTGCATCTACAAATGTATCAGATGATACTGCTACTGTTATTCCCAATGCATAGGGATCCATCAAAGTAGCATTCTTATCTTTCTCTACAATTTTCGCTTCTACAATCTTTCTTTTCTTCTCATAGAAACACTGGGGATCATCACTAGGTTCTCTTCCTCTCTTTTTTCCTTTCTTAGGATATGTGATTTCCCTCCCTTCAGCTTTGAATTCTTCAATCCTATCCTTTAACCATGTCTTTGAAAATAGAATAACAGGTTTGGACAATACGTCCAAAGAAGTGTTCCACAGTTGTGACCAATCAAGCTCTGTAATAGGAGCAAGCTTGGCCTCTGCATAACTATGATGTAGCAATTTATCATCTTCCTTAAACTCTGGAGGAACATAAATATCTCCCATATTTTTCATTTGCACAATTGTTACTCTTTTATGAGCCCTCTTCCTTACCTCCTTATCATTTTTGCAATCTGACCAAAAATCTTCAATTTGTATTTGATGCTTAAACTTTTTATCAACTGTATTTTGAATCCTATGGAAGGGATCAAATCTTCTGGCTAACTCAAACTCCCCAAATCCATAATATCTCAATTCTTGTTTTGAACAACTAGCCACCTCCTCACTATAGCATGAATTTCTATCAATTGACCAAGGTAGCTTAAGGTTTCCTCTGCTAAACTTTTTCTTATACATTCTAAAGGTATTGAGATTTTGCCTTGAAAACTCTAGAACAATTAGTTTATTGGAGGGATACCTGGGTAACATGAATGGTTTTCCCTCAAATCCTTCAGTCCTGATGTAGGTAAAATGTTCAAATTGAATTTACCAAGAACTATGCAATCCAATTGTATCTTCTGCATCTTTAGATATCCTCTTATCAGGTTCTTCTCTCAAAATTCTAACCATATAGGTATAGAATACATCATTAACTAAAGCATACTTCTTCAGTGCATTTTCTTCCTGCAAATCAGGATAATGTTCATACAACAACTTCTGTCCTGGACCACTTCCTAAGATCCCAACCCTGTCTATTCCATGTATAAATGGTCTAAGCTCTGTTGCACATGAATACAATACATATGAAGACAAATAAAAAGGTAACAACTTTTGCTTCCTTAGCATGGCCTGTTTCCATATAGTTGTGCTTATGGTCTTGGCCCAGTGAATCTGTCCTTGTTCCTTTCTTGCTTCTCTCATGAACTCAATAACAGTAAACATCCAGGGCTCACATTTAGTGCCCTCTCTCAATCCCACCAACCTACTCAGCATTGTAATCATCAGGTATATTTCCTCTTTGAAGTATATTCTCAGTAGATTTTTATGCACTTTGGCTACATCCTTTGGTTTATTTTATGGGCTGTACCAACTGTAAAATATCTTACCTCTACAATCCCTTTCATTGATCTAAAAATCCTCATTGTATTGGTCTATGTCAATATCTACCATTTTCGCATTGATCTCTAGGCCAGATGTCCTTGCAATACCCTCTGTGGATAAATCTGCAATGAGTCTGTCATAAAATATTATTTTCCTGGTTGATAAGTCATACAGAGTTAAGCAATCTACACATAAATCCCTGGCCTCCATAGACAATGGAAGACCCGCAGCTCTGTACAATCCACTCTCCCATATACACTTCATATCCGGTGTAGCATTTGCTACCATGATCTTCTATAAGACATCATTTGCATCATAATTCCCAATGTTTGTATCTATCCCTACTCCAATGTAACTAATCAATGACTGATATCCTCTGTGTAATGGCAACTCTTCTTTCTCTATTTCTTTGCAAGGTTTCCTCTCCTTTTTAACTTCATCCCCTGTATCTACCTTTTTCTACTTCGGGGCCATCCTGTGAAAAATGCATTCTTTTAACTTTCATTTTACCTTCTACCTAGTGTTTTACTACGAATTTCTATTTTTTACCATTTTACCCTAACCTAGTTTGTCTTTTCCCATTTTGACTTTCAAATTTGTTTAACCCGACCCAACTAATCACAATTAAACCAGTAATTTAACTGATGTTTATATTTCAAAATGAAATTACTGAAATCTATTTTGCATTTTTTACCATTTGAAATGTAACGGCATTTTAAGATAAATACCTGTATTTCTTGACCACTCACTTTCCGTTGTTGACTTACTTTACCATTTTGCCTTCCGCCCAGCTTCTGTAATTTTGTCGCCTTGATGAATTTCGTTCAATTTTCTGTAACAATTCCTCTTTCTGCAATTTAACTCTTGACAATGTAAATCTAAAATCCAAATAGCATTAAATTTACCCGAGCTCCCTTGAATTTTACTCTTTTTGGGTGTTAGATCGGCATTAATTATAGTAGTTAATGCGCCTAAAGCTTCAGCTTTCTATTTCAGCGTTTAAGTTTTAAACTTTTTATCCTTAAGTTCATTTCTGCATAGATCTCTTTTCTTTGTATATTTCCTTGTATGTTATTCTTTGTATGTTAGCATTGTATCTTTTCAACATACAAACTAATATGCAAGAAACCATGACTAATGCTATTTCCCTTTTCCCTTTTTATCTGTACTTGTATCTTTGCTTTGTATATCGCTCTTTATATATTATCTTGTATAAGCGCATATACAAATAACCCATACAAACCTCCTTTTACCTTTATCTCCTGCGATGTCTTTTATTTCCTTTTATATCTGACATGTATATCGTTAACATACAACTATCCCACACATACAAAGATTTTCATTTATTAAACTTCCTTTCGAATCCATCTTGCATATTCGTTTATATCCCCTTCTTGTATTTTGGCTTGTATATCGAAAATATACATTGTTAACATACAAGCCTAAAGCATACAATCGGCGGGACCCACCTGACTTTCCTCTTTGTATCTCAATGATACAACGATGCTTGTATCCCTCTTAGATGCAAGGCCCAATACATACAAACTTCCTTTTATCTTTCTTCCGGATCTCTCATCTTTTATAAACCACAATACATAACCTTTCGGCTCCAACATGTATATAAAGTGAAATGCATCTTTCAATATGCATTAAGGAGTGATGCATCACTTATACTAAACTTTAATTTTCCTTGAGTTCCGCGTTGTATGTATATTAAAAAATACAACTCGAAGCATACAACATACAAACATGCGAAACATACCACGATAAAACTAATTTTAATATTTTCCTCGGGTCCAGGACATGTATATTGTGTTGTATATCCCCTTGTATATTTTTTTTCACCAATCATACAGACCTGAAATACAACCTGCAGACTTACCCAATTATCCATTTTACCTCTGAATTCTGTCAGGTCTGATTTGTATGTAAAGAATGAAACATTAGCAATATGCATACAAATACCAAGATTCAATAACCTGACAACTCTTTTATGTGACTAGTACAAAGACTCCACATACAAACAACTTTGTATATGCAACATACAAACCCTCCTATAGTGCATTTTACTAAAACACACATATCTTGCAGAATATTGGGAATTTTTGAATGGTTCAAAAAGCAACCCTTACTCATTTTTGACAAGAAATTCACCCCTATTCTGCTCTGGTACTTAATGCTATTTTTATTTATTTTCAACAAGGTTTCTAACACTTACCTCATTTTCCCTTTTACCACCAAGCAGACCCACACACAAGCAAAAAGCTATAGCCACGGCAGTGGTCCTCATTTTACTAAGAAGTAAAATGGGGCGTGTTGTGAGTATCACAACAGGTATGTAGGGAGTCTAGATGCCGAAGGATGCCCCTAGTACTTAGGTCCCCCAAATATAGGGTGTTCTTTTATAATTAGCAACGTGATCTTAACTTTATGTGTAGTGATCTCTGAGTCGTGTTAACATGAGATTGTCTAGTTAGTTTTGTGTAGATGATAAGGATACCAGACACTGGAGAAAAATGCAAGTTGTCAGAAATGAATGTAGTGAAAAACTTAAGGTATGTGTTGCTCAGTTGGTGATCCTTTCAGGACTTGATGACCTTATAAAACTAAGCTCTAGTTGTCTAACCACAATAACATTTATTGAGTAATTCTTAGAAGTAATAGTAAAATTTCACAAATCTGCATTTCCTGCATCTGTTAGATCAAAAATTTTAATTCCTTGGTATTTTTGAATTCATAGTTTAGTATTATTTTGTTAATAAGGAGTTGGGTCCTTACATGTAATTTAGGTTTGAATTTTTAAGGATTCATGGACTAATTGATATTGTAGTGCCCCTCCATTCTCATCTTGGATGTGCAGATGGTCTGGCTAAGGAGCATGAAGATGAAGGTAAAATAATAGGAATATTTAAGTTATGTTAGATAGTTGATATTGTACATTATATGATATTGGTAGATGCTACATTCATGTTGATGACATTCTTGATTATGCTCATGTGTGGTTTCATATGACAGTTATTATGTTTTATCGATAATCTTTGTTACGACACTGATAATTTATATGATCTGACATTGTTTTACATTCAGGTGATTATGATGTTGATCTTACTATGATTGTCATATGTTAGAATTAATTTTTATATGACTGATTCTATATCGTAGGATGTTATGTTGTGATGTTTTGTGTGGATTAATCTTATTATGTGTATCATGCGATTATCTGATGATGGTTCTTATTTAGTCGTTCAGTAACTAATTGCTATGTGTGTTGTGATTACGTGTTTGATGTGATGGTGAAAGGGACAGTGTCGCATTACTCATGTGTGAGTACCCTGCTACATTACAATTCCCTTTCATGGTGTATTTGACTATATATTATGTCTATTTGTTTGACTATTTGGTTGTTGCAGGATGCAGGTACCAAGCATCGACTCCACCTGAATTGACAGGTTTGAGCATGCCTTAAACCCGATGAAAACTGTTGAACGAAGATAACATGTGGTCCCCTAGTTAGCCATCATTCTTGAAAAGGATGAGTATCCACTTTTGCACCCAGTCAATGTTGTATGTATGGGTGTAATGGTCAGTCATTGTCATTGTGGTCATGCTTTCGATCATGCATTGTGTCAGGTATTGTTTGACATTTGGGTTATTTTGTTTGGAATTGTTTGATTAATGTTTTGGTTAATTGCTTCATTAAAATAAAATTATTAAGTCAAGAGGGCACTTTGATAAATAAATATAGATACTTTTATGTAAATTATAGTTGTGAAGAAATATGTATTATTATGTCTAAAAAAGATTATCTTTCTTTATTATTATTGCCTTGAGTAATTATTTTCTATTTTGCCCACTTGGAAGAAGTGCCAGTTATGCACCTCAAGAGGGAATCTTAGAAATAATTATTTCTTTTGTGTAAGAGACTAATTTTAGAAAAGTAGAAATAAACTATTTTTGTTTGGTTGTAAATGAAATAAATAGCAAATTCTAAAATAAATAAAATTAGAGAGAAATTAATGTTTGGTTAAAAATAGCAAATTGTAAGAAAGTAATAAAGGAGAATCTCCTGGAAGAAATTATGGGGGTGGTTATGCATGCTCAACTTTATTTTGAAATCTCAAGACATAATTTGGCAAGAGCGTGCATTTCAAATAGAGAATATATGTTTTATATTTTGGGGATCTCTCTCTCTCAAGAAGTTTTTATTTTTTTCTTTTGGCACTATAAACCATAGTTTCAGAAGAAAAGACTTGGGGGAAAATGGATGCGAGCTGGAAATTTTGTGAAGATGTGATAGAAGTAATATTCTAGGTATGGACTGAGATATGAGTCTGATTTATTGTTGCATTAGATTTAGTAAAATATTTTTTGACTATCTACCTCTCACCCATTTTGTCTCTGTTTTAGCAGTATGTTACGTTAGCCATAACTTTATTTTTACGAACTGAGTTTCTCTAATGTTTTAACATATGGTGCATGGCCTAGATGTCTAAATCATATCCAAAAGTCAGCCATACCCAGTTTGTCATTTTTGAGATATGAATATTTTGTGACTGTCTACCTCTCACCTATTTCATCTCTATTTTAGCAATCTGTTTCATTAGCCATAACTATATTTTTACGAACTAGGTTTCTCTAGTATTTTTATATATGGTGTACAACCTGGATATCTAAATCATATCTGAAAATAAGTCATACCTAATTTGTTGTTTTTGAGATATGAATATTTTGTGACTGTCTACCTCTCACCCATTTCGTCTTTGTTTTAGTAGTCTATTTCATTAGCCATAATTTTATTTTTACGAACTGGGTTTCTCTAATTTTTTTATATATGGTGTACGGCCTAATTATAGAAATCATATCCCAAAACCAGCCATACCTAGTTTGTCATTTTTGAGATATGAATATTTTGTGACTCTCTACCTCTCACCCATTTCGTCTCTGTTAAAACAATTAGTTGCATCACCAATAACTCTATATTTTCGAACTAGGTTTCTCTAAGATTTTTAAACAAATTCATTTTGTGCATATCCTACAATCATTGATTTCCATCATATGACTCTCTTTGAGGCATTCTACCAGTCAGTCTGCGTGCCCTATCTATGCTTTCACATTTTGTATTGTTGGTAGCTTCTAAAGCCTTCTCAACATATTCATTTTGTGTTGATCCTATCATATGCATGCAGTTAAAAGTGTGGTAGATTTGATTAAGATGTTAGATCTATAGGAATGTTTTTTTGTTCAGTATTCCTTTCCTCTCAAGCTAACCTTAGAACAAGGTTCTTTCATTGTAGCTTCAAGTTTTGTATCTTGTGATTCTAACTAGTGTAGGATATTTATAGCATTCTAATATTATAGGCTTTTAGCCTTTCTTATACAGTTATATTTAATAGTATTTACAATTGTCTAGATTATTAATGAAATCTACATCAATGTAAATAATGTAAATAATTGTTGTGTTTAATTTGTATGCCTTAGAGTTATTTGCAGTTTGTTTGGAGTCATTTTAATTAAATGAAATTAACATAAGTCTTGGGAACTATTAGTTAAAATATTGTTACTCGTGGACTCTTATATCTTATGATCATAAAAGTAACTGTTACTAGTGGTTGGAATATGATAGTTCTATATTGTTGAGGAAGATTCACTTTATGATTGTTAGATGATTAATCATGATTCAATTAATGTTACATTCTTCAAGACCCATAATTAGTGCATTATGTCATATGTCACAATTGTGGTGTTAGTGAATGTGATGTGAGACCATAGTGTTTAGTGTGTCAAGTGTTTGTGTTATTTGGGAAAGTTGATTCCAGAGGCCAAGAGGGGTAGTCCTGTGTATGACTCCTGTGATTATGTAACCTTGCTAATGCTTGAATATGTATTGCTTATATGTTGACTCCACTCTGTTTATGGGTTCATGTGGTTATGATGACTATGCAAGATGGATAATGCCTTGCTCAGTGTACCTATTCATGTGGTTATGATGAAGTTGTGCAAGATGGATAATGCCTTGCTCAATGTACCTATTCATGTGCTTATGATAACTATACAAGATGGGTAATGCCTTGCTCTGTGTAATGTGAAATATGTATATTTTGTGTTGTAAATGTATCATGATGAGAAATGTGATAGTTCATGCTTGGGTTTTGTTTTGGGCTTTGAGAATCTAGATGTAGTGAAGGGGGAGTGGCTTTCAATGTGGGGCCGGCGCCCAAAGTGGCTTGTCAGGGTAACCCATTGGAAATTGTTAATCCAGTGATAACTTAATAATAAATTTAGAGGGTTGGATAATTTTCACACTAATCAAGATAATTGGATGCCTCACTCATGTCTGTAGTACTTGTTTAGGCTAAGGATGAGATGAGAAGGCCATGGTTGGAAAAATCAACTTCCTTGTCCTCATGAAAGGAATGTTGGTTTTGCATGTGTCACCCTATGGGGCCGATGTCTAGTGAGAGACTGTCAGGGTAACCATAGATGGGGGCCAGTGCCTAGCGAGAGACTGTCAGGGTAACCCATAGATGGGGCTGACGTCTAGCTAGAGACTGTCAGGGTAACCCATGCTAGGACCATGCGATGACACTCATCCCTACTATAGTCTAGCATTCTCTAGTTGTGTTCTCCCCTTTGTTTTGTGAATGCCTCTAGAAGTGATGTTTGAGTTACTTATGATGTCCTTATTGACTGGTGTTGTTTAGGAGTCGTGTAGTCCTTGCACCTGTTAGTCTATTATCTTTTTGACTGTTGGAGGAAGTGGTGACTCTATTGTGAATGTCATGTGTATTTGTATGTTGGAGTCATGTTAGCCTTTTGTGTTGTGTTCCTGTCTTCTTAACTATTTCATGTTGTGGGACCTCATTGTTATCTCCTTGCACAGGGGGTGGACCTCAAGGTTCCACATGGTCGAGTTATTGTGCTTTATTCCATTGGTTTGCTAGCATTGTGGCTCGCATGTAAAGAGGATGTAACTCTCTTGATTCTAGTTTGCACCTGTATTTGAAGATAGACATTTGTGCTATTTGTATCTAAATCTTTTGTATCAGTGGAAATCAGTATGCAAATTGATGTATCTAGAAAAAGAGCTTTTGTATCATAGAAGTTATGTAATTCCTCTTGTAAGATAAACTATTCTGCACTTGTAAATATTATTGCAAAGATGTTGATGTATGTATCTAATGATGTAATCAAGTTGTTAGTTTGAGTTATTTGAATGGAACATGTATGTTGAATAATGTTTAATTTTAATAATGCAGCTATGTAATTCCCTAGAGATGTTAGTTTAACTCATTGCTATTAGACTATGTTATGCTTTGTTATCATTACTTCTATTTTAAAAAAAATATATTTCACCTTTTTATTGCGTAGTTAAACCTATCTCTAGGGTTGCATGGCGAGGCATTACAGATATAGTAGGCAATTTTATAGAAGGGCTCCACACAGGGCTTCCAGTTCCTCTCATATCGAAGAAATAAAAGATTTTCAATAAGTAAAAACATATATTATTTGTTTAATAACCAAATTGCTGGCAAGAATTTAGGCACTTAGACCATATTTTTCTCTTTGATTTTATTGTGTTTGTTTTACTCAAAATAGTATTTCTGCAAAATATGTTCTTAAGAGCTCAAATTTTGAGCCAATAACAACACACGTAAATGATTTTCATAATAATTTTTGTTAAAATTTTCTTATGTAGTTTATAGCTTAGCACCAACCGGTAAGGGAATTCTAAGTGGATTGCAATCCTGCATGCTAAATTTGTGCAAAATAGTATCAACATACTTAATCTGCGATAACCAAAGCTTTCTTTTACTCGATCCCTTTTGATCTCTATTCCTAGAATATACCTGGCTACCCCTAGGTCCTTCATGTCAAATGCACCTAAAAGTTAAGCTTTCAGCTCACTGGTCATACCCTTAGTGTTACTAAAAAATAACATATCATCCACATACAAGGCAATAATCAAAATATGATCATCAATACATCTAATGTATACATAGTGATCTTCACTTCTAACAAATCCTAATTTCAAAACAAATGAATCAAACTTTTGGTGCCACATTTTGCAGTAATGTTTTAAACCATAAAGAGACCTTTTTAACTTGCATACCCAATGTTCTTTCCCTTTTACCTCAAAACCTGTAGGTTGTTGCATATAAATTTCTTCAAGGAACAAAACAAATAATAATGAACAAATAATACAAAGGGACTCTTTAGTACCACCATATCATAACCAAAACATAATAATTTATTTTCAAGGAACTCTATCCCAAAACAACATAAATGGGAAGACCTATTATTTTTTGTATGCAATTTTGAAAGGAGATAGATGATGAATGATGAATTGTGATTGGGATTGAGAAAGCCTTGAGCGATGATTCCCCCACCACCATGAGAAAATATTCCACTGGACACTAACTCATTACTAGAGGAGTAAACAATCTTGAGAATCTGAGCAAGGCTTCTTCCATAGGCCACTGAGAACTTATCACCTGAAAGAATATTGTCTTTCACCTTTCCTTATGCTCCCTATCCTTTTTTCACAACCAATAATTCATCCACTACTTGGGTGTGCCCAAGTTTGTTTCTCAGTGTGGAAAGTTTGTCTATAAACTTAGACACTATGTATGGATATGGTGCCACCTTTGTCATCTTATTTTTATACAACAAGCTGGGTATGTGCAGGATCATGATGGGCCAAACTATACCTCTAAGTGGCAATGAAAATACTAAAAATCAGACTTAATCAAGTTCATGTGAAAATTTGAATGGATTATCTACACAATTTGAAAAATATGTAAGAACAAAATTTGTAGAGAATTGAATCTAGTTTATGGGTTACTATTTTTTTTAACTAAATTTACTTAGTGAAAAATGAATATTTCAATGAACAACTATTAAATTTTTCAAAAAATAAAAATAAAAAGTGGGTGTCATTCCAACCAACCTAACTATGAGCAAAAAAAAATATCTTTTTTGAATCTTTCAAAATAAGTAAAGGACTCATGCTCATGTTCGGATGTGAGCATATTGTTTTGAATTTTTTTTCCAATAAAATAATTAGTTATGATTTTTTTACTATGACTTTTTTTAAAAACTAAAAAGTAATTTTCCAGCCAACCTAACTCGATCAAAAAAAATTTGGAATTCAATTTTTTTTAAACCTATATAACCAGAAAAGCATAGAGTGTGACGCAGCTTTCGGATATCAAAAAGGTGAAACGGTTTGAAAGTTATGGATGTTTTTCAATCAGTGTGTCCATCAAGATTTCAGACACACACTATATAGAAAATTATTAATAATTATTTAATAAAATGATAACCAAGAAAATATTATATTTTTAGAATGCTGACAATTTCTTCAATAAACCGTTTTTGTTTTATCAATTTTGCATTAAAAAAAGTCATCAGCACAAAGGGTGAAGTTTGAAGAAGAGAGTGAAACCTATAAAAACATTAGAATTCAAGGAAAGTCAACTAGGCAATCCCAAGCCTAAATACAAGGCAAAACTGAAGCAAAACAGATATCCATTACTAACGGATATCCATTAATAATGGATATCCATTTTGCACAGCTAAAAATGGATATTTGTTCCTGGGAAACAAAAATGCATCTTCTCAAGCCTAGGTGGCATATATCTATTTCTCAAATGAAGATTTTTGTGTCAATCAGCTTGAATACATAATGTGTTATGATACATATACTAGTGAATCATCTAGTATGGTAGTGATACATCTAGCATGGATTTATAATGTGTTATGATACATATAGTATGATTGCTATTGATTATATATATCACACCTCCCTCACCTATGCATCATATTAGTAGTGGTTCATTGTGCTGGGGGAGGGGGTGCCAACCTGACTACTGACTATATATAGCTATAGCCTAAGCCTAGTCTCCCCCTAATATATAGGGCTCAACCTATGGGGATGGGCTCGAGGGTGCCTATATAGAGAGAGGGCCCCTATCTTGATGATATATAAATTTGACATGTCATGTTGTTCCTATGTCCATAGATTCCTGTGCTTTGAATGAATTACCTTTTTAAATATATGATTTGATGAGTATAATGATGATCATTTTTCTATCTCCACTAAACCTATGGACACTTATAATGTAGATATATATGCCTTACCTTTACCTACATGTGATTATGATTCACCTCTATCCATGCCTAATGATATCCTTGTTGAATTTAATTACCTATCTATGATCATTATCCTAGTGATGAGATTTATGATGATTGTACTTCATCTCTCACTAGTGATGGGCCTATACATGATACACCTTCAACTTCACATGAGGTCATTACCTCCCATGTAATTCATGATGATCCATGTCTTGTCTATCTTGAGGCTCATGGTCTATTGATTATTCTTCTATACATGATGACTATATTTTGATACAAACATTTAGTGATACATTAATTTTTACCACTAAGTAATGATTTAATTCATGTCATGCTTCTCATACATCCTTTCATGCCTTGTCATGTGCTTTCATAGATCACTTTACTATTGGCCCTAGACAATATTTTGCTCATGGTTTTATTTCTTCTCCTTCTAGTGGCCCATTTGTAGATTCCATTAACTTTTCTATGCATCAGTATGATATACCAAATTAGTAGCTCGACCCCCATTTGGATCCATTCATACTTTTACATTTCATATCTTTAAGTACTTATGGAGCACCTCCTCCTATATTCCATCTTGCACATGATATAGACATACTTAAGAATGAATAACAACATTAAGATCTTTTACAATTTTTATTTGGTATATGTGAGGATAAGGTGGCATTAGTTGATAATATATCTTTGACACCCTCCACCATTGTTACATATGACATGATGCATACACATGTGAGTTTGAGACATGTTGAGAATGATATTTCACCTTATTTGAACCACCTCATTACTGGGATTGACAATCTAGAATGATATGTTGATACTCATGCACAAAGTGTTCAACCAAAAAATGACACCACTAAAATATTTCACAATCCTTTTGCATATGACATTTTGACTTATCCTTTAACAAATGGATTTGTGGAGTTATTCAGAGTTGATTATCTAGCCACAACTCCATTGTTCCATGGAACAATCACTTGTTTCTTATAGGGAAACTATTCCTCCTCTTTACCTAATGTTGGTTGTGTCACCAAAAATCTATATAAGCACAAAATATGTCATTTTTCCCTTCAATCTACATGTTCTTCATATGGCCATTCTCTCTTGCCTTCCTACCCTTACTATTCTATCCTTTGATGGGTCTATGTCTAAACAATTCATGACCACAACCTCATATATTTTCTTGATATGTATATTGTGTTACATTAAAGAATATACATATCAAGAAAATCTCACTTCCTAATGATGAAAGTTATTGATTTAAGAGAATAACCCTTATGGCTTCAATAACTATCCGTAAACTACTCATACTAGATGTTGCTCATGTTAGATGCTACGATAGTCCATGCAAAGTTGATAATGAGGTTTCTCCATTGCATGGTGATGATGATTCCTAAAAACCTATCTTAGATCATCTTAATGCTTACTTTATGAGTGTTGTTATAGTTTTCTTAACCATTTTAGATTGTGACTATCCTCTTCCTTAACCCTATTGTCATAATCATACTCAAATAGAGAATCCAAACATACAGCATATCCATTGTGATACATCACCATTTACCCCTATAATGTTTGACATGACTCATCTAGCATAGAGGTCAGATGATAGTTATCTAGGATCAATGACAAATTCCCTCATGACAATTCATCAAATAGCTTCAATGTTATTTATGACAATTTTGTGCAATCATTCCAATGCCTTTTCACCTTCATTCACTTTTGCTACTCTTAGAGGGAATTTAGATGATTAAAACTTAGCATCCTAGGTGTTACAATGGATCTCCATGACCTTGTGATCCTTCACTCAATGCATTACCTTAACATAGGATCCAATTTTGGGATATTAAGAGGCTACCATGACTGTCCTAGCCCTTCATGACTATGTTGTCATATTAAGAGGTTACCATAATCCATTTAGGATCATTGTTTTATGTTATAACTTTAGGTTGTGGTCTTAAAAGGGTATCAAATTAGCATCATTCATAACTACCATCTTTTAAGGGGCCATTGTCAACATTCATATGATGATCATTTTTAATTTGAATAAAGAGGGACTATCACAGTCCATACAATAGTCCTACTTCTATTTCATGTCATGTCATAGGACCATTATTCCTAGAAGAAGCACTCATCCATTTGTTAGAAAACTCATGGGTACTAGTTCCATTATTAAGTTAATGATTATCATGGTCTAAAGGTAACCATAACAATTATAAGTAAGATGAAAATTAGAGGACATCCCAACATCATAATGCTAATAGTAATAAATGTCAACCTCTATCAATCTCGATTTCAATGTTCTGTTATTTCCTATTGCTTAAGCAATCCCCTCAAAAGAACAAAAGTGATCCTATTGTATCATTCATTTTAGATAATTTGAAGATACCATCAACTAGAGATAGAGAGGATAGTTCATGTAAAGGAGAAGAAGACAATTTACAGAAAGGGATTCAAGACTATTTGCCATTGTGATAGTCATATACGATTTGTATCATGCCCATTATCTAAGAAATCTATATTTGATGACAACCTTAAAATAAGATCAAACAGGGTAAGCAAAGGCCTTGCTTGGTACTTATATCACGCTATTTCCTTCCCTTGGACCTCTGTGGACTTAGATTGTTGCAAACCTTAGTGTTTAAGGAAAGAGTCTTGAGTTCTCATACAATGCCTTCCTCTTCTTCAAAACCATACAACAACCTTGCAACACCCTATAATCATTATGCCGACCTTAATTACATCTTCAAGACTGATGGAATACTTTTATGAGATATGAAATCCATATTGACTTATGATCTTCTAACTATGACCCTAATCAAACTTGGAACATTGAAACCTTTGTAAGAAATGATTGTCCCTGCACTCTTGGCACATTGATCTCTGCTCACTGTACATGTTCTTGACCATCATTCATGCAAATCTTCAAGGTAGAGTAATACACTTGCTTTCACCCTCTCCTTTTGTCCTCATGACTATCATCATAGTCCATATGACCCTTCCTACTAGAATGTCAAGTTCTTCATGTACTTGTTGTTCACAAAAACTTGTGTCCATACAAATTTTGTGGTACTAGCTAGGCAATCAGACCTCTATTTTTCTATTCATTGTTTAGTCCTCTTCTAGCCAAGCTCTCTTGTGGACAAAAAATGTGGATTGTCATATGCTTTACCACTATTACTAATGAAGAATGTCAAGTCTAGTTTTTTCAATCTCTATTCAAGACTTATATCTTCATTGTGCCAAGTTTGCTCCATGTTGTCCCAACAGACCTTGTTCCACCTTATTAACATACCCATATATTGTTTTTCAATGATACATTTTCTAAGATAATGTTGTATACCTCTAAGACAATGCCCATGTCCTTCCCTAAAAGGAAAGAAAAAAAATGTTGACTGTGGCCCTGAGTATTGTATGCACATAGATCTCTTGTAGATGCTGAATTAATGGCCTAAATCCCTCCAAACTTTCTCTGCCTTCCATTCTTTAAATTGTAGCAGACCTTTTGTCACTATTTTCCCAAGCATTACACTTGCATTCATGGCATCTTTTCTACTTGTCTGTAAAACCTAAGAACTCTGCATCAGTCTTTGACTTCACCATACTTGGTGCTGATCTCCTGTGCTCCAAAACTGTCATACTGTACTTCTACCTTTACCTTGTGGACTGCCAGTTTATGTCAAAGATCAAAACATAAACCTAATGAAGAATATCTTGTCTCTGCCTCTTGAAGACAACTTCCTTATCCATTACAAAACAATATACTATTCATTGGAGTTTATTAGATGCTTTGACACACCCTAGAACACTACACAGTGACCTGAGACCCTAGAACCCTAGCAATCTTTTGTGAGGCTTGACAGAGTGGGCCTCTAGAAGGTCTATCTACCTTTCTCAAACTTTCCAAGACTTTGACAAGGCATAAGTCTATTTTTGGCACAAGAGAAATGAGGATATGAAAAGTATGTAGACCATATAGAAGGTGAAATGAGGATTGTACATCATGCCAAATGTACATCTCTCTCTTGTAATGAAATAACTTGCACAATAGAAGACGATGGTATGAAATATGCTACAAATACTTGATAATAACTGAGAATAACATGCCACTTTGAGGGGGCAAACCTCCAAATATCTCCAATGAGAACACACTTCACAATATGATGATGAAATAAGACTCATATCCTTCTATATATACCTAATAATGCTTAGGTTGAATAGACACACCCCTATATAAGCCCTAGGCTAACCTAACTAAATAATAATATAATAATGATAACATGACTTAATTAGGAGATAAGATAGCCATAAGCCAACTATTCATAACCTGATGTACACCAATATTAAGGGCATAGCATGCCCTCCCTCTTCAAAGAAGCATTGTCCTCAATGCTAATCAAGTGTGGATTCTTCTGAATGAACTCATTCTCCCATGTGGAATCTTCAACCGATAGATTCTTCCGCTGGATGAGATACTTAGTGAGAGTTCTAGTACTTAGTTTCTTTGTGCGTGTTTGATGAATGCAATCTAGTTCCAATATGATTCTTCCTTCTTCATCGAGCTCTGATAACACTGTCTTGGATGGACTTTTGAGTCTACTAGCATTCTCTAAGATAGAGATATGGTAGAAAGGTTGTATGATTTTTGATTTAGGTAATCTCAATTTGAAGTCTATGTTGTCAGTCCTTTTTGAACCTTTATGAGGCCCATACAAATCAGGTTCTCCCTTGTGATCTAAAACTGTAACTACTTTTCTGAAAGGTGAAGCAGGAATCTTTGGCTGTTGCACTTCCATTAACAATAATTGAGCCACGCATTTATCCACATATTTTTTTAGTGACATTTGGTGTGCACTAACCAATTGTGGACTCTTTGCACATAAACCCCTTAGCTCATATTTTTATCCCCAAAGTAGAAGCGCATGAATAGTTCCTGTAAATTTATCTCAATTGTGCCCAAGGTAATAAGTCATTGAACTCCCAAAACAATGTCTTCTCCAGCCATGGGTATAGCAAACATAGGGCTATCTATCATGTAGTTTCCCATGGTGAGTTTAATACTATGGCATTTCCCTGAACAATTGACTATACCACCGTCTATAATCATAACCTGGAATTTGAGGGTAGGGTAGACAAAACAATTTAACTTTGCTACTAGTTGCTTGTTGATGAAGTTATGTGTACTCTCTAAGTCAATCAATACTATCACTATTTGTTGTTTAAGGAAACCCCTTACCTTGAGTGTTTGTTGGTTATTAATACCTGATAGTGCATGATAAGAGATAGTTGGTTGGACATCTTCAAAGTCCTCTACCACCACCACTGGATCTTCTTCATCCTTATCTTCATCATAGGTAGCCTCAATGTAGAAACTTCTTCTCATCACATTTATGTACTTTATGATATTTTCCATCACAGTTGAAACATAACCCTTTGACCTTTTTCTCTTCCAATTGTTGAGGTGTCAACCTAATAGGATGAGTAAATGATGATGCAAGAGCCTTGTCATTTTTGTTACTAGGTAATTCTTCCCTTCTATTAGCCAAAAAAATTTCCTCCATTTGTCTCGCCATAATCATTGCTTCAGAGATAGAATTTGGATAGAACATGCGTACCTCATGTTGAATGTGATCCTTGAGACCACCCAAGAATAAATCATTCAAGTTCTCCTCTGTAATTGTATCCACTCTTAAGGAAAGATTTTGGAATTGCTGAATATAATCCTTAACTGATCTTGTTTGTTGAAGTTTAGCTAGTTGGCTAAAGAAGTTGTCTATCACACTATTGCTATATTGTGATTGGAGTTCCTCCATAAAAACTGACCATGAGACAGTGAGACCCTTCTTCTTTCAATAAGTACAAAGCCAACGGGACCAAATGAATTGATATGGTTCTAGATATAGGGAAGCCATCATGACCTTTTGTCCATTAGGAACTTGATGTACTTTAAAAAAATTCTCCATTTGGTTTATCCATGTTAGAGGATCCTTGCCATCAAACTTTCACATATCCACCTTTGGTATCAAATTCCTATATCCCATAGAAGTATTAAAATTTGTGTCAGTATTAGTTGACTTGGAGGTTTCACCTTGGTTGCTTGAGAACTCCTTTCTTGGTTCATTCATATAGGCGCTTAACATGCTTCGTATGTTCGATATATCTCCTCTTAGGTCAAACATATTCACCTTCATTAAGGAAATGTCTTCCTTGACCTTAATGATTTCCTCATTAGGATTAATATCCTCTATTGTTACCTCATCCTTATCAGGAGTCTTCCCCAGTGTGACAACATTCTTTTTGCCCCTTGTTGCAGGCCCCGTCATGATCGGAACCAATAATTTTGAAATAAATCACACAAATGAAACCTAAATTCTCTAAATTTTTTACTGTAACTTACTAGGGCCAAAATACCTCTCACCTAGAAAAATCTCCAAGAAATAAGTAGATTTGCAATCTTGAGATCAAATTTTGTGGAAACCCTAATTTTGTAATAACTCACTTATTTCTGCTCCAATTTCTCCAAATTTTGGAATCTAGTCTCCTTTCATATGTCTTCAAAAACCCAATAAAAATTAGGATCTAATTCAGCAACATGTGAGAGATATGTAGATCCCAAATAAATTGTGTAGAAACTATAATTCTACAATAATTCCCTCAATTATGCTCCAATTCCTTTGAAATCTGGACTATAGCTTCTTTAATATGGTCTTCAAAAACCCTTTAAAAATTTTAAAAAAAAATTCTAAAATCTAACAGATATGCTCTTCCCAAAATCACCTCCAATATTGAGTAAAAACCTTGCCTCTACAGTGCCAAGATCATGCTTTGATACCACTTGTAATTAAATAACTTGCACAATAGAAGAAGATGATATGAAATATACTGCAAATACTTAATAATAGCTAAGAATAATAGGCCACTTCGAGGGGGGCAAACCTCCAAATACCTCAAATGAGAACACACGTCACAATATGATGATGAAATACGACTCACATCCTCCTATATATATACCTAATTATGCTTATGTCGAATAGACACACCCCTATATAAGCCCTAGGCTGACCTAACTAACTAAATAATAATATAATAATGATAACATGACTTAATTAGGAGTTAAAATAGCCACAAGCTGACTATTCATAACCCGATGTACACCAATATTAAGGGCGTAGCATCTCTCTCTCTCTCTCTCTGCCTCATTTTGGTATTACCATAACCCATATGGAAGGTGAAATGAGGGTATACTAGACCTATAGACGATGAAATGATGATAGGAAAATCATGTTAAACATATAGAAGGTGAAATGAGCTTAAGAAAATAATGTCAAACATATAGAAGGTGAAACGAGGATACATTATACATATAGAATGTGAAATGAGGATAAGAGAATCATGTCAAACATGTGGACCTATGAAATGAGGATATGCAAAGCATGGAGACCATATAGAAGGTGAAATTAGGATAAGTGAATCATGTCAAACATGTGGACCTATGAAATGAGGATATGTAAAGCATGGAGACCATATAGAAGGTGAAATTAGGATAAGTGAATCATGTCAAACATGTGGACCTATGAAATGAGGATATGTAAAGCATGGAGACCATATAGAAGGTGAAATGAGGATAAGCGAATCATGTCAAACATGTGGACCTATGAAATGAGGATATGCAAAGCATGGAGACCATATAGAAGGTAAAATGAGGATATGTGAATCATGCCAATGTGTCTCTCTCCCTACATGGAGACATACAGACCATGAAATGAGGATATGATATTGAAACATGGAGTATATATGATATTGAAACATACTTCCATTTAAGATACATACACCTATTTACATTTCCAAATGCAACGATTGTTGAATTTTGGGTTGTGGAGGACATTTCTTTGCATAAACTAGATAATGAAATAGGTAAACATGTGCAAACATGTCTTTGCTCATTAATACAAAAATAACTATCTTGAATTGAATGAAAAACATCACAAGTTTTATCATTTTTAACATGTGTCTTGCATGTTTAACATGTAAGATGAGAAATTATCAATGATTATCATATCAAATGTAGTGCTCTAAGAAAATCTAACATGTCAAAGCTAGTGTTCTTGAATGAAAAGAACTCACATGTCAAATGTTGTAAGAAAATCCTATATCTAACTAAAACTACAATCGCGTAGCAATTAAGATCAACTTATGTATTAAGGTATGAAACTACATATTTAACATCTTTCTACCAAGAAAAAAAAACATATATAACAAGAAATCAATCTATAACATGTTATTGATCATAAATCAACTATTGTAAACTGATTATACATTAAAATTTTGAGTGTGTTATTGATGTTGTATGGGTATTTCATTATGTTTCTAATCATGGTTGCCAAGGTTCTTCATTATTGACCATCTATCAAGCTTCCCATTACATTATGACACCATGATGGATCTTACCTAGCAAGTTATCCTATTATGTAGGAGATCACTATGACAACACCATGGAGTTGTCATCAACAATTAATGATCAAGTTGCATGTTTCTAAACCCTTAATCCTCACTATTAAAACACAAAAATAGTCAAGGGACTATCATACCAAAAGAGAACTAAAACTGCCACAAAACTATTAACTACCATTATATAACTATGAGGAAATTTGGAAGTTATCTTGGTTAGTTTTGAATAGTCATGCTTTGATCCATGACCATATCATCTTTCCCTAAACCCTAGAATAGTCATGGATCTCCTTGAATCAATTTGTTAGGACTGATAAAATTTGCATAAGCCCATCTTTTAAAACCCTAACCCTGAGTCAATAACAAATTATATTGGCTATGATTCCTTTATGCAACCTATCACTCAATTTGTAATGTAAATTTGTCACCTTAAACATCCCATTTTTCTCCCATAGTCATCTTCTTATTGAGCTCATATTTGTTAGTGGGTCCTAATTTAATATCAAATAGCCTATATCGAGAGGACTACACCACATCGATGGGAGTCACTTTAAAGTCCCTCCGATAAAATAATTCACATGAAAAAGTATCATCGATGAGACTTCAGCATATCGGGAGGAGACGTTTTAAAGTCCCTTTGATGAAATGATCTACATGAAAGAACATAAACATTATCGAAGAGACTATATCATATTGGGAAGACATGTTTCGGAGTCCCTTCGATGAAGAAATCCACATTGAAGAATATATAGTTTATCGAGGAGACCAAGGAATATCGGAATGAACTTGCAAAAGTCCCCTCGATATAATAATACAAAGGGTAAATGTTCCATCGGCCAAGAGTGGAAAAATAAAGTGGGCCCATAGATACATCGAAGTAACAATGAGAATTCGAAGGGACATTTTTAAGACTCCTCAGATGGAAAGATCGAAGGGACTTCTGGATATTGGATTGACTAGTGTTAAAGTCTCTTTGATGTAATGAAAATAGAAAAGGTGTACAAATGGCTTAAAGGAATTCATCGGGCAAAAAGATAAATATCGACAGAACTAAATATTGGTCCCTTCGATACAACGAATATACTTCCCCACCATATTGATATGATAACAGTATTTCGAAGAGACAATTAACGACAATGACAGATTAATCAATGGTCGATATTCAAAAGCTTTAATGACATCTTTGATGATAGAAAAGCTAGCATCAAGTAACATTTATGAATCAGAACCGAATGAGTTATAAATCAAATCCTAGTTTTTGATTTTGAAAATCCTTGAGTATCCAAAAAAAGAAGAGATGGGGAATGTAGCATTGGTTGGCGACAACTATGCCAATAACGTGACAACTCTATCTTAGCATAGTTTATTTAGGGGGGAGACTATTAGAAGTTAGGGGAGCTCATCATCACTTTGAATAGGAGAAGGATTGAAATACAAGAGACAAAAACAACAAGGCTGGTGGTCTCATAGACTATTTTTGGCCTCGTGGACATTAAAAGCTATTTGAATTCATTATATTTATAAGGGCAATGGAGCATTAGCTAGTAAACATCCCCCAATTTCTCCTCATTCCAAGCAAAGGAAGATATTCAAACTTCCTAGCGAGATATGTTGTAAAATCCCAATCATGTCTTTTACTAAATCATTAAGAAAATAAATCTTGACGTACGAGTAATGTAATATGAAAAATACATAAAGGACTGCTCAAAATCTTGAACACTTTGTCTCCAAGAAGGATTTTTACCTCTTTTTAAAGAACCTTTTCTAATTGTCACTCTTAAGGTTCGTTTTAAAAGACTAATTTTTCTTTCATGTATAATGTTTTCCAATGTTTTTTTCATATTAAAACTTTTAAATTAATATAAAAATTTTATATTAAAATTTATAAAAGCCAAAAAAAAATTTCAATTTAAATTTTTTATTTAATTATAATTTCATTTTGTTTGGTTGTAATTTTCTTTTAAAAATTATATATTTAGATATTACTTTTAAATTTTAATTTTTCAATTTAGTTTATGAGTCATTTCATTATTAAACTTTTTTAATATTATTTTTTAATAATTGTTTAATTTAGAATATAGTAGAGATTTTTTTTTTAAATTAAATTAATTTGTAGGAGTGTGGGTAGTAGTTATGGTAGTTATAAACAAGGTTAATTGCTTCATATCACAAATACAGTGCCACTTTGCCAAAAAAGCGGCCCCCTTCCATAATCCCATGTACTCTCTTAAGTAAATAAGGTTGTTAGTGAATTGTGTCTACTATTATGGTATTTTTATATTAATTTTCATTAATAAAGTTTTCTTCAATTACCCAAAAAAAACATAAAAATAATTTTAAAAATTAGAAAATAAAAATAGCTCTTCAAATAAAATAAACAATATTTTGGGTAATTTGAAACTTGGGTCTCCTCAACAAGAACCCAATGTTTCAACCAATTAATCTCAACCCCTTGGACTACTTACAACCTGATGACTTATGTTTCAAGGTACAACAAATTAAACTCTTTAATGCCTAGGTAAACAAATGTATTGATATTGTAATTAATATATTAATTAACGTTAGTATCAAAATTAATGTTGATTATAAAAATTAATATAGATATAATTATATTGTGTTATATATTGTATTATAATTAGTATAATGATATTACAAAGCAATAACTAAGGCAAATTTTCAACATATTGGAACCACATTGACTAACTTTAAGTTACATTTTTTTTATGTACAAAAGATGAAATAAAAAGATCACTACATATATTAATTGCATCTCTAAATTGCAATGATATTGACTAATTTTAAGTTACAATTTCTATTATTTCCATAAATAGAAGGCAAAATAAAAGGTACACTACAAATATTGATTACATCTCTCTAGTAGTTCAATTATTATTATAATTCTCATTTAATATAGGAAATATTTAATCTAAAAGACATTCTATGAAGAAATACATGGTCATCAATAACTAATAGTTGAATAATTATTAAATCATATTTCTCATTTACAATATCAAATAATCAATCTATAAAGATACTCTATTATGAAATCACTTCATCATCAATAACTAATCAATTCTTATGACAACATATGACAACACAAAACTACAAATCAAATAATCAATCTATAAAGATACTCTATTATGAAATCACTTCATCATCAATAACTAATCAATTCTTATGACAACACAAAACTACAAAGGCAAGGCAAATACTAACTACTACATAACACTTGTTTAAAGTAGTTTTCTTAAATAAAAGAAGAAATTTAACAAGATTATGATTAAAACATATTTTTTAAGTGTAAATTTAAATTTCTTCATAGTTTAAAGTTTAGAGACAAAATACATTTGTTCAAATAAAATATAAGGACTAGAAACAAAATGTATTTGTTCAAAGAGAATGTGGAGACATTTTAATATATGAGCATTATAAAGGAACCACAACTAAACCTTCAACTAAACCTTCAAGATATATATGTTTTGATTATATATTTCAATTATAAAGGAACCACAACTAAACCTTCAAGATATATATGTTTTGATTATATATTTCAATTAAAAAGAAATATTTAAATTTACATTAAATATAATTGGGTAAGGGCTTTACAGTATGGATGGGGCTAAAAACTTCGTAATATATAATAATGAACAAATAATAAGAAGGGACTCTTTGATACCACCATATCACAACCAAAACATAATAATTTATTTTTTAGGAACTCTATCCCAAAACAGCATATGAATGGGAAGACCATCATTTTTACATGCGAAAACCATTATTTTTGCATGCAATTTTGAAAGGAGATAGATTATGAATGATCAATTGTGATGGGGATTGAGAAAGCCTTGAGCGATGATTCCCCCACCACCATGAGGAAATATTCCACCCGGCACTGACTCATTACCAGAGGAGTAAACAATCCTGAGAATCTGAGCAGGGCTTCTTCCATAAGCCACTGAGAACTTATCACCTGCAAGAATGTTGCCTTTCACCTTTCCTTCTGCTCCCTGTGCTTTTTTCACAACCAATCCTTCATCCACTACTTGGGTGTGCCCAAGCTTGTTTCTCAGTGTGGAAAGTCTGTCTGTAAACTCAGCCACTGTGTATGGATATGGTGCCACCTTTGTCATCTTATTTTTATACAACAAGCTGCGAATAACTGCATCTTGCCCTGATTCCACTCCTAAAAGACCTGCCACCAGCTGAATGAGAATGTATATTAACATTAGTACTGAAGACATGATATTTCCACAGTCCATGACATAAGATTGTAGAGCTTTTAGAAAATAACTGTGGGTAGCTTTTTCATCATCACATTCTGTGATCCTCAGGAATATGATCCTCATCAGGAGTTGTCGATGCAAAAAACTACACACAGTTATTTTGCAGAAGCTGTACAATCTAATATTAGTACTATATTTTGTAGATAAAATATACAATTCGATGTTTAAGAATAGCCAGTACTAACAATTATCTAAAATGTTAACAATGGTGGTGCTTACTCGCTTTGCAGTTTTAGAGCGAAGATAGGCATTGGTGCCAACATAGCCTGTGAGGCCAACGTAGGGAATAACGTAGCTTGCAAGCAGATAGTTGAGACTGTTGGCATAGGGATCAAATGGAGGATTCAACTTGGTATTGAATGCAGCGTCGAAAACTTTGGCGAATTGTTTGGCACTTAGATCCAGTTGAGGTCTTGGAAAACCCTTTACAGTTTGCTTTATAGCCCTGCATATTGATTTAAGAAGTTGAGAGAATCCAGATTGGCTAGCTTAATTAAGTTTGATTTCAACTTTTATCAAAATTAAATTGATGTGCAGTCAGAGATATGTAATTGCATGTACCTTTGAGAACAAAAATCCAGGCTACTTACATGAGGCCAATAATAACAATGGGTCAGGTCATTGAGAAATAAAAGAATATAAAGCTTTTAACTTGTATGTTGCAGGTTGCTTCAGTGAGGCTAATAAACAAAGGGTAAGCTCATTCTTAATTGTAAGATACATCATCTACTTCAAAAGTAAAATATTAATTTTGGTCAATAAAATTAAAATTTGGACAAATATTTACCACTTAGATGTAAAATTGCTCTTGACTGTTTGACCATTGAAACAGATCATGTTTAAATAGAGTGGCATAGATCCTATATCTGTGACTATATTAAAGGGTTTGGTTTCCTATTCTTATTTTGAAAATTCCCTGTAATTAAAAAATGTAGTTATGGGATTAGAAAATCGCAGTTAAATAAAACTTTCTTAAAACTTTAGGAGCTAAAATTTTTTTCTACCAACATGATATTCCTATAACTTTTTATTTAAAATTTTTTACTTCCACTTAAAATTTCTTTTAACACAAAAAAATGAAACCAAAGGCTAAAGACACAGTGCCATGGACTTGAGGATCTAAAGCAATGGAGAGACATGTCCAATGAAATGAAGAAAAAATGAGACATAGTAAACTGAAAACTTAACTTGAAGTCCCTATTTTTTTGCATCAGAATCTTCAGAGTTTTTGATCCACATGCATTTGAAATTTTTCGATTTTTTTCAATTCTAGCCAGGTATTTTGGAAAGCAATCTGTTCTAATGATGTTGGGATGTAGTTTAACAATTTTTACACAAATGATAGGACTACTAATTTCCTAAATTTCTTTTAACTACAATTTTATGATTCCATAAAATCTATGAAACCCTCAGATTACAAAAGGCACTTACATTTTTATCACAATACCTGATGAAAATTTTTAGGTAACCTGGCCATGGAACTATAAACTAGAACTCCTCTAATTTTGATCTACCTTTTTCATTTGAAGGAGCCTAAAAATAAACAATCTGATATATTATATCTGAGTGTGTCAGGATTTTACTGTGTAAAAGTTTTTTCTTCAAACATTTAGGATCACATTCTGTGATCCATCATCAAAATATAGAGAGCAAGATAAGAGAATTAGAAATTGAGGAAAAAACTTTTACAAAGTTAAATCCTAAAACTCTCAGATATAATTATCATGGACTGTGGAAATTTGATATCAACCTGACACATTGTTTATTATTTGGATCTCTTAACTCAAACCTCACTGCAGAGAACCCCATATCATTAAATCCACTCCCACAATACTAAAAAATGTGAAAAAATTGTTGATATTCACAATATTTGATAACTAAGATATTAGACTTGATCATAGCTCTCTTTTCTTGATGATAGATCATTGAGTATGGTCCCAAACCTTGAAACAAAAACATATACAGTTGAATCCAGAAACACTTTCACAAACTATAAAAAATGTGAAAATATTTTTGCTATCCACCCTATTTGATAACTATGATATTAAACTTGACCATAACTCTCCTATTCTTGATGAATGGATCATTAAATATGATCCCAAACTTTGAAACAAAAACATACATAATTGAATACAAAAGCACTCTTACAAACTATGATATTACCTGAGATGACCAACTTCCTGATAAGCGAATTGCTCAATGATGTCTTGCACAAGGGGGTCAAGCTGAGCTTTGACAGCCCCAGTGGGAGGAGGCCCACCACCTACCAGCTCAGGAGCAGCACGATCCAGGCCATATCCAAAGACCCCAAACAGGAAAAACTCTGCCTCCAAGTACTCCAAATTGAGAGGAAATTCAATCAACTGTATTTCTCTCTGCTGTATTTTCCCAGGACGGTATCCTCCATTCTGCCTGTGCTTCCCCTTCAACTCTGCTGCTCCCTCACTCACACACACAAACACCACAAACTGTAGGCAAATCAAAGCTAAAAACCTGCAACATAGTGCACTAGAACCCATTTTTTTTTCTCTGTGTGTCTGTTTATACAGGTATTGGTGAGACAAGTGGGGTTTATATTAAAACCCAGTAAGCGTCCTATGTGATGACACCGACCCAGGGTGCCACGTGGAGTGTGTTGCATGTCACAAAAATCTAGAATGATCTGTCTTAGTCAACTAACTCGGAGCGTCCCCATCCCTTTCCCTCTGCCTTTGGCGTAGCACTTGCTTTTTTAAGAAACAAAGGCCGTTACAACATGTGAATTGGAGATAACTCACCTTCTCTTCAGTCTTCATTTCTAGTTGCCACATGTCCTCCATATACTTGTTATATGGCTTATTGGACGTTAAAAATCTTCTATTCTCTTCTACTCTATTAAATAGATTTTTAATTCCCAATATTGTTGGTTAAATATTTTGATTTTAATTAAGAAGTATTATTTATTACGCCCAAGGCGTTCCCTTTAGCATACGAAGACCAGCTTTGACAGATCGACGGTCGAAGTTGTCTTAGAAATGTGCAAGACGATTGAAGTCGAAGTTGTCTTAGAAACATGTAAGACGATTGAAGTTCTATTAGCCATTCAATTTCAATTGTTAGGAAGACCTGCTTTGGCAGATCGACTATCGAGATTGTCTTAGAAGCGTGCAAGACGATTGAAGTTCTCTCAGCCGTTCAATTTCAATTGTTTTCCCACTCGTTTTTTCATCACCCCCATTCATTTTCCTTTCATTCACCGTCCACGAAGTTTCTTACTCTTGCTCATGCTCGATATTCCGGCTAACCTTTCGCCATATGAAATGACATCCAAGCAAACTCTGTTATTTGTACCGCAAAAATGCTCATAATAAATGAGTCTATGTGAACCGCACACTTCTTGCTTTGATTACACTTTTAAATGAAGACTTTGCCAACCTTTTATAATTTTAAATCTATGTTACTTAACTTTGTCTATTGCCTTTGTCTTTTTCCTTCTTGACTTTTTTCCAATTTTTTTTAATTTCTGATTTTTCTATTTGAGATTTTTAATAATAATAATTAATAATTCATGTCCTTAAAAAAAATTTATTTAAATTTAATTTTTTAACAATAATAATTTAAAAAATAATTATAATTATTTTAATAATTATGATGTAAAATTAAAACATATCCACAATGAAAATATTTAAAAATAATTAATAATTAATTATTAGATAGAAATACTATATATAACAATAAATATATATTTATAAGTCATGCAGGGCTTAAATTTGACAGTTGTATAGCTGTATTTAGGCATTTTAGTTGTAAAATACAACTGAAATTTTGAAAAGATTGTATCATATGAAAGGAGAGATTTTGGACAAACTGTCAAAATTTATATAGGATTATGATTATATATATATATATATATATATATATATATATATATATATATATATATATATATATATATATATTCGGTCTTTATATAATTTATTTATACTAATGTATGTCATAGTATTTTAAAGGCAATATTGAATAGATAACTGTCATAAAAAAATTGACAAGCAAGGTTGACTGTCAAATTTAAGCCCTGGGCATACTCATAGACATAATATATATGCATAAGATCTTATTTCTATATTATTATTTTTTAACGTTTACCTTATATCTACCTGAGTCTAACATTAACTTTGATCATTCTCATTTTTCAAATATATATATATAAAAGAAGGTATATAAATTTTAAAAAATATTATTTATATATGTCACGTAATAATTTATATATTTTTCAATATTGGTTATATATACTATTTAAATTAACTTACAAACTTTGACGGGTGTAGTTGAAAAAATATATATATTTATATAAAATATATTATATTTATATATATTTAAGTATATTATTATATTATAGAATTGTTATATTTAAATTGTATATAATATATTTAATATTTCTCTTTATCTTTCTCTATCTCTTGATCTTTTTTGGGTCTTTTTGGACACCTCACCAATGCACCTTAAGACATGTTTTGGGCTTAAATTAGAATCCCAAATGATGAGAAAATAGACAAAAAATTCCTTCTCGGTGCTTTATCACCAGCGTCTTCTCAAGCACATGAAATCAACCAAATCTATTTTGTGCATATCATACAATCATGGCATTCCATGAGACCATATTTCTTGAAGGCATTTTATCAAACACTTCCCTATGTACCAACATCGCAAACTCTTTATGTCACAAAAAATAGAGCATTGGTACAAAAAAACCTTACAAAATGTGTTCCAACAAGTGACAGATACCATTGCATGTGGCCAAACAATATTGCATGGGATTGTCAAATGCAAATTGACCTAACTACGAAACTCTCATTGAAAGGTAATAATACAATTGCACACCAAGAATCCAAACTTGCCAGCGATCCATATGAAGTTTTGTTGAGTGCATCATGTCATATACTTTATGCCTCATCAATTAACCTTAATTACTATAAATAAAATTTTAAATTTATCTTATAAATAAAAATTAATAAGGGCATCTATATCAGGAGGCAAGTGAACCAGCTATCCTATTACATAGACAGATATCAATAGGTGCTCAAAATCATTTTTTAATAATATCAAAATTGCTTATTAAAGAACTTGAAACCCAGTAAAGGTGTGTAGTATAATATTGAAAGGCAAATCATATTAATATTGAGTACTTAAAAGTGATAAAGCATATGAAAAATGATTTGGAAGAGTAACCATTCCTCTATTCTCTATGAACTTCCATGGATTGTGAATTATGTAAGGCATGCAATGCATTCAAGTGTAACTTGATAGAATAATGAAACCTTCATTTTGTATTGATTTGGACTTTAATAGATTTTAAATTTCTTATTTGTCATACCAAGTTCCTACCCAAATTGAAGAGGCTACTAAAAACAACAATTGAAAATTATGGATATTATTTTTTTGATTATAAGAAAATATGTCTTCCAAAAGTTTGTGTAGAAAATAAAGATATACATTTTCATTTACCACACCATGTTAAAGGATTGGTTGGATTTGGAATTCCGTATCACCTTGTGGGTCGGCAATGGAAGCTTAAAGAGTTTGAGCAAGGCCCACCATACTTTTACTTTGAATATGTGTATAATATGCCAAAGGGTGTATGGGCAAACCATATCACACCTTGTGATTTGTGTATTGGTATCAAAGTATATATGCATACATAAGTAAATTTTAGTTCAACATCATACATAAGTATGTTTATAAGGGCTCCAAATTTTTAATATTATTTTGAGGCACAGTTTCAAAGTATATATACTATAATGTATATCGAATTGGCAAACAAATAAAGGTTGAAGCGAGAAATTATTCATAGGAAGGTTATGCATGTAGCCATGTTTTCTACTTACAATCACAAAATATCTTGTGGAAAACAAATAGTATGTTCGTTGTATTTTAGTTGGCCTCCTCTTGCATAGGTTATCTAGGTTAACCCTTGCTATTCAATTAGAGGTAGAGAGACAACCATAGAGAGAAGAGAGAGAAACTAGGGAAAGAGACATCAACAATAGATCAAGATGAATGGGACAAGTTGGATAGAAGAGAGAGATCTACTATTAGGTTGTCTTTCTAATTTAGTCTCGATGAATGTTTTAGTTCAAAACATTGTTATGAGTTTATGAGAAAAAATCATTGCATTATATCAAACTAAGTGTCTTGTTCATGCATTATATCAAACTAAGTGTCTTGTTCATGCATTATATCAAACTAAGTGTTGGGATTTGTTATTATTTATTTACATTATTAATAGAATTATATAATTAATGGTTTCATTTACTTTCTTGTGTTTGAATATAATATTTTGATTTGGGGTAAGTGCATGGAGTTGTGGGACCAAAAAGTTGCCACATGAATGTTTGGTCCCATGCAGAGCAAAATGCGAGCATGTTCTAACCATGTTATAACGCGCTCATGTTTTTTTCTGCTTAAAAGTAAAAAAACATTCATTTACTCATACCTGTGGCCACAAAAAGAGTTTGGAGAGAGAAAATAGAGTTTATAGCGTGGGCGCGTTCAAGGAAAGGCAAATCAAGCAAGTGCAAAGAGAGATCGACGTTTTCACGATGCCACCTCGCCAAAGAAGATGTCATGAAGCAAATGTAGAGGGTCTAGTAGTCGAAGAAGGTAGGGTTTGCTTAATGTTTTTGAGTTTGAAAAGAATTTTTGACTTTTGCAATGTTTGATTAGTTTTTTATATTGAATTTATAGTTAATGAGGTAGGAGAAAACACAAATCCAGCTAAGGAGGGTCAAAACAACCCCAAAAACCCTCCAAACCCACAAAACCCCCCACCTTCACGTCCTCACCATGAAAGAGATACCCAAGAAAACTATTTAGGGCAAATAGAAGAAAATAAAAGACATCTTCAAACCCTAATTGAAATGTTAAACAATCCAAGTGCGAGCACCGATCATAGGAGAGCACTTGCGAATTCATTAGAGATGATTGTTTCTCACACTGAATCGGTGACAAAACAAATCACCGAATTTCATGACTGTAGGGAGAGATGTTGGCAATACTATGCCGACAAATTGTCATATGAACATGAAAAATTACAAAATTTGCATTATGCACACACTTATGAATCCTAAAACTAGCCAAAGATTAGAAGAGACTTGTAAACGCTTCCCTATTCATTGGTGTAGGAATCAAGATATATCCGAAAACTTTTGTGATAGATGGTACATGGTGTTTGACGAGCATCCATGCAACACCAATAAGGTGCCACAATATTTCTTGAGGAAACTCCATTGCAAGTTCGTCCTCAAGAAGATTCTTAATTATTTTGATATCCGAGAGTTCCAGGGTAGAGGTGGTGGCTCTACCTAAGATAGAGAGGGGGCACAGCGAGAGAAAAACCATGTACTAGACCCCTGTTGAGGCTAGAACGTGTGTCACTCCCTTCAACTTTGAAGGAGAGTGTTGAGGTGGAGAAACTACATTCATTGGCTTCTCTCACGCAATCTCTAGCACAACATGGCGATGATCTGACCTAGGCTAATGAGGGTGAGAGCAATAGTTGTCATTTGTCCCCACATCTATGTAGTTCATGTGGGAACCTGTGTGATTATGGGATGCAGGACTTGTGGCAGGACTCTCGGTAGGATGCTACAACACAGGGGCAGCATCTAATGATGGACACATCCATATTGGATGATATTGTTCTCACAAATGATGTCTTACAACGTACATTTGGTATTGACTTTTAGGTAATTTTTTACAAGTTTCATCTTAATTTAATATATTCTTATTTGAAATTTGTAATTAATTTTATATCACTATCTATATTATAAGTCAAAATTAATGTATGTAATTGTCTACGCAATGAAATTCTAGGGTCAGAGTCTTCATCTTGCCTCTGTTAGCCATCCATTGGCAAGTTATGAGAGAAGGTCGAGCCAGCAGGTATGTAATTTATCACATGATCGTAAATATAGTACATATATCAATGATAATATTATTTAGTGACAATTTGATGATTTCAACAGAGAGCTTCACTAGCACCTCCATAGTTTCCTTGGTCCCCTGGACACAAAACCACTTTTACGGAGGTAAATTTAACCATTTGTAATCATTATGCATTTAAATAATGTTATGTATCTATTTCAGTCAAATAACCTTAACTTTATTTTCAGATGCTGAATATGGAGACTCCTCCTCATCTTTGTGAGTTGGCACAGGCAAGCATTGCTGCAGCCGTGTTGTCTTCAAATCCTTTGACTGAGGTATGAGCCAATAATATGAAAATGTCATTTTGTATTTCTTGTTTTATCTCATGTCATTTGATGTACATAAATGATCTTTAAATGTTTAATCAATTTTTCTTCATGATGCTTCTCACAGGAGGTCACAACTTTAACCCATCCAACTATGGATGAAGAGAGAGAAAAGATGACTGAGAGGGATTAAGTGATCGATTACATATGTGATGTTATATAATTCATGTTTTCTATATTAATATGCATATTGTTTGATTGTATTAACAGGTGGAGCTACAAAAATCTCTATCGAGGAGGTCTACTTGACGAGAGAGAGGATGAGTCACTAATTGGCTCTCCATCTTCGCGGCCAAGCAAGGGCCACTGATTATCTGATGAAATTCCATAGGAAATTAGATTTTGGGACACTTTTTTGTATGCCTAGATGGCTTTGTATACATACTTTTGTATGTTACCGATGTATATATTTGTATGTTACTGATGTATATTTTTGTATATGCCTATATGGCTTTGTTTGGACATGCCTATATGGCTTTATATATAGACTAGATGTTATTTTCATGACATTATGTATATGACAATTTATATTAAATATGTAATATGATGATCAATTATCGTTATAGGAATTTAGTTTTACATATGCCAATTGCATTTGCTTGAAAGTTTATAAATCATTTTCAAATAATCCTTTTTGTGCATATCATGCAATCATTGCATTCCATGAGACTGTGCATTTCTTTGAGGCATCATGTCAAATAGTTCACGCGCCTTGTCTATGCTTCCACACTTTCCATATATGTCTACAAGGGCAGATACAAATACAATATGTGACAAAATTCATATATCCTTTATGCTTTGATGGTTGTCCACACCATGTTCCCCAGATCCCATTTTGGCATAGTCAAGGAGGATGTTGGATAAGGTTGTGCAATTTGGTTTTAGACGTGCCAATTGCATTTGGTTGAAAGTTTCTTTTGTGCATTTTCTTGAAAGTTTCTAAATCCTTATGAAAAATCCATTTTATGCATATCTTGCAATCATTGCATTCCATGAGACAACATTTCTTTGAGGCATCATGTCAAATAGTTCACGTTCCTTGTATATGCTTCCACACTTTGCATACATGTCTTGCAGGGAAGTTGCAACTATAACATTTGACAATATTCCTATATCCTTTATGCTTTGATAGATGTCTATATCGTGTTCCAAAGATACCATTTCTAAGGTTTTGGAATTTGGCTTTACACCCGCCAATTACATTTGCTTGAAAGTTTCTAAAGCCTTATCAAACATCCATTTTGTTCATATCTTGCAATCATTGCATTCCATGAGGCGACATTTCTTTGAGGCATCATGCCAAACAGTTCGCGTGCCTTGTCTATGCTTCCACACTTTGTATACATGTCTCCGAGGGCAGTTGCAACTAAAACATCTAACAAAATTCCCATATCTTTTATCCTTTGATGGATGTCCATTTTGGCATAGGCAAGGACGACACTGGCTAATGTTGTGGAATTTGGCTTTACACCCACCAATTGTATTTTCTTGAAAGTTTATAAAGCCTTATCAAAAAAATCCAATTTTTGCGTATCTTGCAATCATTGCATTCCATGAAATGGCATTTCCTTGAGGCATCATGTCAAACAGTTCACATACCTTGTCTATGCTTCCACACTTTGCATACATGTCTACTAGGGTCGTTGCAACTACAAGATCTAACAAGATTCCCATATCCTTTATGCTTTGATGGATGTCCATACCATGTTCCAAAGATCCCATTTTGGCATATGAAGGGAGGATGTTGGCTAAGGTTGTGGAATTTTTCTTCACTAGTAGAAATATGGCAAATAAATGACCAAGTGACTAAAACTTTTTGCAACACAACTATAAATGACTAAATAAATGACTAATTAGGTCATCGATTGAAATGACTAAATAAATTACTAAATAAATGACTAATTTGGTCATTGGACAAAAAACACAACTAAATAATTAGTCACACAAATAAAAATGACTAAATAATTAGTCACACAAAAAAAAATTAGACAATATGATATTAAGTGGATAATTTAAAAAAAATATTTCAGGGAGTGGGTTGTATTATAATATAATATAATATAATAATAATTTATTATATTACAATACAATATAATTTAATATATTATAATGTGATATTATATAATATAATATATATATAATATTATATTATTATTGTATAATATTTTATAATAATATAATATAATATTTATATTATATTATTAATATTACAATATTATATTTATATTATATATTATATAATAATATAATATTATAATATATTTAAAATTATAATATATTTCTTACTCATCATGAGTATCTAGTCACCTAAAATTTAGAGAAATTCAATGGCATGGTTTAATGTTACTCCAGGCCTTTGAGAAAGAATTGGATGCCATTGTTCAAGCTATTAATTAGTGGCAACACTATATTTTGGGTAAGGAGCTAATCACAATCATTCATTCAAATCATAAGCCACTTTAGTTTCTACACACATAGAGCAAGATAGAGAATCCATGCCACGTGAAGTGGATGAAATACTTTCCATAGTTCCATTTGGTGATCAAGCATAAGAATGGAAAAGATGATAAGGCATTAGATTTCCCTAGTCAATTGGGTTCATGCACTCATCATAGTGTTGAACTCATGACTAGAACTTTTCTAACTAGGGAACTTCTACTCAATATATTACAACTTCATACATACCTACACTACAATCACACAAGGTAAATATGTTGGTGAATTGAATAATTTGTGTGACAAGCTTCTTTTCAATCTTAGATATGTTTGTGTTCCAAAAGGTGCACCTTGCTTATGACTCATCTAGGGGGTGCACTACATCAAGATATTGGACACTTTATCATTACAAAGACCTTGGCAATGCTACAAAATTTCTATTGGCCTCACATGTGTTTAGACATCAAGCACTATATCAAGTCTTGCATTACTTATCGCATTGTCAAGCCCATGAACATGAAGATTGGGATTTATATCTCTTAGAGTTTTGTAAAGACCTTAGAAATCTATTAGCATGAATTTAATTAGTGGATTCCTTATGAAAAAGCATCATAATAATTCAATATTTTGTTGTATTGGACATATTTTCAAAAATGGTCGTCATAATTTCTTGTAAGAAAAGTATCACAATGCAAGAGACCATGCACCTTTTCTTCAGTTGTGTTTGGGTACAATTTCAGCTACCCACATCTATTTTGAATGATTACAACCCAATATTTGTTAGCACATTTTTAAATCTTTGTGGGAGAGATTGGATACATAATTGAATTGGTCCACAATATTTCATTTCTAAATAGATATTCAAATAAAGGTGGTTAATTGCACACTTCTGCACTTATTGTGCACCTTCAGATATGCACATATGTGTACTTTGGGTGACAACCTACTATACATCTAGCATGCCTACAATAGAGCTTTACATAGTTCTACAAGTATAGTCCTTTTTAGACATGTCCTAGGATTTAGTTTGCAACAACCCCTTGACATATCCTAATGCATACCACTATATTTGGATTCACATACATGAGAATGAGAAGTAGATAAAGCATATAAATTTTTGCAACACATTCACAGAGTTCATCAATAGATTTAGAAGATTCTATCAAACTAGAAATAGAATTACAAAGAGTACCATGACACACATCACACACCTCACTCTTTTAATGTTGATGACAAACATTAGTTACATATTTAGAAGAAACATTTCAAAGTTCCAAATAGGAAGATTAAGCCTCTATGATATGGTTCATAGACCCTTTTTGTGATAATACATTTTTTTCTCAATCTCACATAATACCCAGGATAACACCTAATATTCAATGCAGAACTCCTCAAACCATCACAGTTATAAATGACTAAATAATTAGTCATAGAAATAAAAATTAGACAATAGGATATTAAAGTGGGTAATTAAAAAAATATGAGCTCAAAAATGAAAAGGATGGGCGCCAAAAGGGAAATCGATTTCTTTCACCAACACCGCACTGTTCTTAGGGTTTATTTGTTGTTTTATTCTTTGTCTATGCGCAATGGAATAGACATTGTATTTCAAGTAGATTCCATTATCAGATATGTCGATTCACATTCCTACCTCAGATCCACAATGGACGGAATATGGATCTTAGCATTAGCCAGGCTTGCCTTTGAAACTTTGATCATGGATATTTGATCCGATGATGTGGTGGCCCTAAATCCCAATACCTTTGAGAATGAAGTGGGCAAAGACAAGGGTGCCCTTGTTGAATTTTACACGCCATGGTCAGTAATTTTATTTATGTTTTTTTAAATGTAATGTTTTACTGTCTGATTTGATTTTTCGAGGCATGCCTCAGTTGGATTTTACTTCCACATTTTGCGTACATGACTACCAGAGCATTTCCAACTATAATATCTGACAAAAATCCCCCTTCCATTATGTTATGATGGATGTCCATACCCTGTTCCAAAGATCCCATTTTGGCACAGACAAGGAGGATGCTGGCAAAGGTTGTTGAATTTGGATTTACACCTGCTAATTGCATTTGCTAAAGTTTCTAAAGCCTTTTCAAAAAATCCATTTTGTGCATATCCTGCAATCATTGCAGTCCATGAGACCACATTTCTTTGAGGCATTATGTCAAACAGTTCACGTGCCACCTATGAGATCATTCAGGAAAATTAGTCTAGCTCCAGCTGCTACAAGGGAGAAGGCTACATCAAATCCTTTCTACGTGAAAGTGAGCATGGATGGAGCTCCATATCTCAGAAAGGTTGACCTCAAAATGTACAACAGCTACCATGAGCTATCCTCTGTACTGGAGAAAATGTTCAGCTGCTTTACCATGGGTATGTATATGTGTGTGGGCATTCTTCTTGAGACTTGCCATATAAGGAAAATGAAATAAATATAATGAAATGAAATGAAAGATTAGATTTTTAATGAGGTTCAAATAGTTTAAGTGATCCATAACTTTAAGAGATTTTTAAATTTTTTTTTAATGTTGGATTTTCTACTATGAATCTTGACCAAGAAATCAGTCCATGAAAGCCATAACTTTGAAGACATTTTCAATTTCTTTTTAATGTTGGATTTTCTACTATGAATCTTGATCAAGAAATCAAAAGATAAGAATGATGTTTTCAATTGCTTTTCAATGTTGGATTCTCTACTATAAATGTTGATCAAGAGATCAACCTTTTTGTAAAACCTTGCCCACCTTTCAAATTGTTTTGATACTGAATGAGGGTTTCAACTTTTTCAGGGCAATGCGGATCGCATTACCAGTAGCATGGGGTGAGCGAGAGCAAGTTGATGGATCTGTTGAATGGATCAGAGTATGTGCCCACATATGAAGATAAGGACAGAGATTTGATGTTGGTGGGCGATGTGCCATGGGAGTAAGTTCAGCTGGAAAACCCTTTTTATGTCTAGTTTTATAGATTCACTCGTTGTAAGAGCTAGCCTAGAGGAGAAAGTGCTGACGAATATGATGATTGCTTGTTTGTTATAGGATGTTCATGGATTCCTGCAATAGAATGCAGATAATGAAGGCATCAGAAGCTATTGGCCTTGGTATTTTACCAGACTCTCTTTCACCTTATAAATCGAGTATAGATTCATAAGCTTGCATGTTTACTAAAGACAAGGAAAAGCTAGTTAATCTGCAGAAAACAAATAACAGGTAACCCTAGCTCCCAATGGAGTGCATTCTAGCCTAGAAAACCAGTCAAACAAACACAAAAACAAATAAGAATTTAAGCTACGACATGTCTAATCTCCATTGTCCTTCTAAATCTTCCATTATTGCTCTCAAATTTGCAGATTTTTGCACAATCGTGAGAAGCTCAAGTGTGAATGGCAAGATGTTGGAGAGTTGAAAATGAAAAACTAAACTAAGAAAGTGCATAAGGGGCCAAAATGGAGCTAAATGAGTGATTTTATAGAAGAGGGAATTTGAATGGAGGGCCAAGATTCATTGTTGACTTAGATCCAAAATGAAGGGCTAGGATGAGTTAGGGTTTTCCTCCACAAGAGGACAAAAGTGAATTTAAAATTCACAAATGTGATGAGGTGTTTTATGATTTTTAAATTAAATAAATGGTGTTCATTTATTTAATCTATTTGAGGAAAGGGATAATGTGATGGGGGATTTAAACAAATGTTGTATTTGTTTAAATCAAACAAAGGGAACATTAGGACATGAATGATTAAATAATTAATTAATTCAAATTAATTATTGAACCATAGGGGAAAATTAGGGAAAATTAGGAGAATGTAGAAGAAATTAGGGTTTTGCGACACGAGGACACTTTTAGGTGTCTACATTTTGCCCCTCTTTGAGATGATGTTCGAGATGATGAGAATTATGTCTAGTAACATCATTTCAAAGAAGCTAAGGAAATGGATAGAGGAAAGGGATGATGATGGAAAGATAGGATGATGATGCTCCCTCAAGAGGATAGGCGGGTTGGACAAACACAGGTAGGCTCTCGAAATGAAATGGATTGGTGAAGCAAGAAAGATAGGGGAATGGATAGAAGAAATGAATTATAGGTAAGCTGCAATGAAGGTGGAGGAATGAAGATGTGAGAGAGGTGGTGGAAGAATGAAAGATTGGCTAGAAGAATGGGAATGATATCTTGCTTTGATAGATTTTTGAGCTTCTCACTTGCAATTTTTTTTTTCTGCTTATCATCATAGAACTTATTATGTCAAGGATGACAATCACCATGGCATGACAAAGGCCAATAGTGGAAAGTGTAGTCCCTTGTGAAACAAGCATGTGATAGACAAGGAATGCTTGACTCAGACTAGTAATTGTGATACCTTGTCGGAACATGCGATGAGATAACTATGAGATGTGCAAGTCCTTATGCAAGGAAGTAGTTATTCTTTCCATTGCATAGGATGTCTTTGATTCACACCCAATGGAATCCCAATCACACGCAAAGCACCAAGTGCCCCAGTCATTTCGCCAAGACAAACCGCAAATGGCAATCAAAGAAAAAGGTCTTGCCCTATCCTCACTTCTCTTCATCACTTAGGGACTACCTTGAGAAGCATAAGAACGAGACTGCAAAAGAATCTAGTAAAATAAGATAGACTAGACCAACAGCCAGTTAGACCTTTTGCCAAGTGATATGTGCTTGATTGATTATGATAGGTTGAATAACGGAATAAGGAGCCTGGTTTCAAGAAAGAAGCATGTCGTATAAGACGCCTGGTCTAGTTTTGACAATGCAACATCCTGTATAAGGCAAGTGATATGATTGATTGACACTAGTGTTGTTGGCCGTGCGAGCAACACCAGGGTTTGATTGAAGATATTTGATAAATGCCACATGTTGTATAAGGAACAAAATCTCAGTTTCGACGATGCCCCATTTCGTGTAGGATATGTGATGGTTGATATTGATAGTGACATATGATTATCACAAGGCGATTGATTTGATTTGACTAATTGGATAGCTTGTCTTTGTTGATTTTGGGATTGGTTTTGAAGTGCATGTTGTTGTGAAAGATTGATTGTCTGATCAAAGTGTCCATTTCATGAAAGGACAACTTATTATGATGGTTGGCTCAACGAACCCTAAGGGACTGACCTAATGCCTTGGAGGTGCATCGAAGATGGTCTTGCCTACATGAAAGCTCAGAGGCGACGTAGTTCGACCATCTGAACTTGGGATGATTTGAAGAATGGATCGATCGAGAGATTTGATTGAGTGATTTGGTTGAAGAATTGATTGAAGAATTGATTTGGTTGGAATGATGTGATGAATTGAATTGGGTGGATGAATGGATTGATATGATGAGTTGATTTTATTGCTTGGATTTTTTGTAGGATATTTGATTTTTTTGTGTTTTGGGGAATATTTTTATTTTTTGGATTTTGACATGTTTCAATTTTTTTTGAGTTTTTGAAATGTTTTGAATTTTTTGGATTTTTGAGATGTTTCATTTTTTTTGTGTTTTTGGAATGTTGTGATTTTTTTGGGATTTTTGAGAATATTTGATTTTTTTGGTTTTTGATATGTTTTGATTTTTTTTTTGTGTTTTTGAAATGTTTTGATTTTTTTGTATTTTTGAACTGTTTTGGGGAATGGCATTGGATCGCAATTTTTGTAACCTTTATGCTAGATACCAATGACAAGGGGAAACTAAGTCTTGGTGCAAGGATGAATGAATGGGATTGGGTGAATGGATAAGAAGGGGGGCGATAATGGATGGAACGAATGCACGCATAAGAGGGCAAGGATGTGATCTCCAAGGACTATGTTGCATTGGAATAATGTGCCCCATTATTGGTGGTATACTTAGGATTTCTCATGACAATGCTTATGACCATAGGGTAATGATAGGATTGTTTGGAAAGGATGAGGTATGCCAAGAGATACCCTAGACATGTTTCTATATTTTGCCCCCATTTATTTATCAAGATCAAAAGAGGAAGGGAGAATGAATGGGCTCAATAGGCTAGGTGTATGTATGTGGATGGAGGGAAATGGCATGATAGGATGAAAGTGATATGTTGTATGAGACAAGGTGCCCCCAAATGTAAGTGACATAGAAGATCGACCTACACATGATGCTTGTTTTCTAGGTTTTCATCATGGTACTTATCCAAGGCCCCTATTTACCAGGTTTTCACCATTGGATGAAGGGATTTATCTTTACTTTTTTTTTTTTTTTGCTTTTTTTTTTTGACCTTTTGATTTTTGAATAGGAGTTTGGATATGAGGGACTCAAGTGTCTAGCTCCATGAAGGTGATAGTCCCATTGGAGAAAGATGTCACATGGACTATGTCAAGTCATTGTGATCATCGATGTTGGTAAGGGATATTGCATGAAAGTGAGATGAATTAGGTAGATAGTGGATTATGAAAGGAAGGATAGTGGATTATATAGGGCATAATAGTGGATTAGGATGGACTTATGCAAAAGTATGGACCATAGCGAGGTGATAAGGCATATATGTAGGGTAATGGTTGGATGATGGGGTGATGTAGGCATGGAAAGGAATCATGACCAACGACTGCACACACCGTGATAAACATTGAAGCATTTGATTAGATGGAGGTGTAGGAAGCAATGGTGGTGTTTTCTTAGGAGATGGGTGGTTTAGGCATTTTGGTACCCACTTAGTGTTTTTATGATTTTTGTTTTTCATGTGGGTTGGAGGAATTTGAGACTTTTGAATGGAATGAGTAGAAGAGGATGGTTGGGATTTTTGAGAGGTGGATGTCTCACTTGATTTGATTGCTTTTTGTTTAGGGACCCATACCATTTTAGTTTTGGACTTTGCTTGTGATGGTATAGATTTAGATAGCTTTTTAGATGGATATTGCTTTGATTTTTTGGATTGATTTCCTAAGGTATTATGGCCCTTAGGATTTTGTAGCTTTGTGAAAGGAGGCATTCAAATATTTATTTTTGAATCCCATGGACAAGGTGGAATGAGTGGAAGTTTCTTGTTTACATGATGCATGCATTTGTTGGTCATGATTAGGATATTTAGGGTTTTTATGGATGATAGGAATGTTATGTGTTGGAAGTAATGGTGGCAAAGTGGATGGTAGGATATGTGGAGTTGGAAGAAGTGGAGTTAGATTGGATGGTGGAAGATGTATGGTCACATGCTTTTGACATTTGTAGGATGATGGAGGAGGGAATGGCAACATATGTCTTGGTAATATGATAGGGTGTGCGATGGAAAGCAGACTTGGGAGGCATGGAGAAAGTACCAACATCGTTAGATTATTGTCCTTGGGGTGTGTATCCAAGGCCATATGAGGATGGAGGAACATTGACATGAATAGGCTCTAAAATACCTTGTTCGTGAAGGCCTAAACCTTTGCCTTGGTAGTTCATGTTTTGGAGGATGCGATTGACAATGGTACTATGTGTATGTTGGACACTAGACTTTAGTTGATTATTGGATGAAGAAGGTGGGGTGGATGAAGGTTGTTTCTTTCTAAAGGAAGCACATTCATGGATGAAGGTGGTAAGACCAATAGGATATGATGGTGGACTTGAAGTGGGGTGGATAGTAGATGGTGTGGAAGGATTAGGATCTTGATTAGCATTGTGTTCACTAAGATCCAATTTATTTGTTTGATCTTCTATGTTTATGTGTTCTTGGGAGGCACATGTCTCATCATGACAAATGAAAGTGGTTAGATCATGGATGGGTGGAGTGGAAAGATCTTGACCATGGAATGCATAAAGTTGGCTACATGGATCATCATGGTTTTCTTGATCATAAGTGGGATCATGATCATAAATGGGAGCTTGATCATGAAAAAGATTAAATGTGTTATGGATGGGTGAAATGGAAGGGGTTTGATCTTGATGTGGATAAGGAGGTAATGTTTCCTCATGCTTAGGATGATGCTCTTGACATGGAAGTGGATTTGGATGACTCTTAGATAGGTTTGATAAATTGTTGACCACATGATAGGGTTGAATGTTTGGACATGGTATTCAATGTTTCTTTGATGGGCTCAAAGATAGGACTTGGAGGACATGGTTGACTCCTTTCTAGTAGCCATTGGATCACATCCTTTGCAAGGGCATGTGTGGAAGGACAATATAGTGGATGGACAATGAGGGTAGATAATGTGGACTTATGATGAGGATGGTAATGATAGTGAATGGCTTGCATGGACTAGGTTGATCTCTCCCTTGTCAAAGGTGGCATTAGAATTCAAAGGCACTTTGTTTTGCTGCCAAGGTGGACTTGGATAAGCTTGTGAATAGGCTTGGGGTGCTAGAACCTTGTTCTCTAGGATTATCATGGAATGATGCATATCTTCATATCATTTTATGTCTTCTTGTATGATTATGACCATGTTGACGAGTGCTCGACTAGGATGAATTAACGATGTGGAGTGATTAGGATGAATGAGATATGATATGGTATGAGATTGATTGGATGATTAGATGGGTGACTGGGGATGATTAGGTTATAGTTAGGTTGTGGTTAGGATGACTTAGATTGAATGATGTGGTTAGAAAGGGTGATTAGGATGCGAAGGTTGAATGATGAAGATATGAGTAGGATGTTATTAGGATATGATTATGATGAACAGTGATTGGGATATGATTAGAATAAGGATGATGTGGAATGTGTTGGGGAGAATGTTGTGTTGATGTGGGATGGTTACGAGAATCTACCCCCTCTTTTCTCTTCATTTTGCAATTGTGTCTCTACCAAATGAGACTTGTGAATTTTGGGATGGTACTCTCGTCTACTAATGACCTTTCAAAGTACAAATTGGTTTTGTCGAGACCTTGAGGTATTGAAGAGATCATTGATTAGAGTGAACCCATGAGTTTCAAAATTCACTTGTAAGGATGGACTTAAACTAGCCATGGAGTATTAAGCCCAAGTTTTTATTGATGTGAAAAGATGTCAAGATCTCTTGGTCCAAATTTATATTGTGATACGGTCAAGCTTCAACAGTTTCTCCCTATGTTTCAACCTTAGGAAGACTGATGTTTAGGGTCCTCTATATATGTCAAAGGCTGAATTCTAATGAAATGTTGTGATGAAATTTGATCATAAAGGAATGGAATGGAATATGTTGTAAGTGAATAGAACCAATAGGTCTATAATGTTTTGACCAGTTGCAATCGATTTGATAGGGAGTGTAGATGCTCAAAGTTTTCCCTAGGGTTATGGTGTGTTGTGATAGGAAATGATTTGGATGGAATCAATTGGATTGGAATGATGATGATGACATATAGTGACAAGATTGGATGATTTGGATGGATTAGGGAATGCTTAGGATGAAGATGGTGTTGTGTAGTGATGAGATTAGATGATGTGAATGGATTAGGAAGAAGTTGATTAGGTGCAGATGATGATGCAAGATGATTAGGGTTTGGACTAGGATGATTAAGATGATGACTAGAAGAATGATTAGGATAATGTTGATTGCACGAGAATGACGATGTGTAATGACTAGGAATAATGAATAGGATAGGACAAGGATGATGTGAATGGTTGGATGATGTGATTAGGAGATGACTAGGGATGACTTGGATATGATGGTGATTAAAAAGGGTGATGACTAGGATGATTAGGATATGATGAATACGATAAGGTTAAGATGAAGTGTAATGATGAGGATATGATGACTAGGGTATGATTAGGATGTGGTGTAATGGTTAGGTACAATGAATAAGACATGATTGGGTGACTTGGATGGATTAGGGTATGATATGGATATACTAGGAATCATTAGGATGATGATTTAGGATGAAGTGTAATGATTAGGTATGATGGATAGGACATGATTGGGATAATGTGGAATGATTAGGAAGGACGAAGAGGATACGATTATGAAGAGGTGGAATGATTAGGAATGAGGAATATGACATGATGTGGAATGGATGTAATGATTATGAATGATTAGGGTACAATTATGATGAGGTGGAATGATTTGGACCGATGAATAGAATATGATTAGGATATGGTGTAATGATTAGGTATGATGAATAGGACATGATTGGGATAATGTGGAATGATTAGGAAAGATGAAGAGGATATGATTATGAAGAGGTGGAATGATTAGGAATGAGGAATATGATAGATTGGGGTGAGGTGGAATGATTAGAAAATGATAAGAATTTTATTAGGATATGATATGATGTGGCTAAGGACATGAAGGTTGAATGATGAAGATATGAGTAGGAATGTGATTAGGATGTGATGAGTTGGAATGATGAATATGATAAGATGCAAAATGGATGTAATGATTAGGAATGATTAGGGTATAATTATGATGTGGTGGCATGAAGAAGATATAACAAGAATGTGATTAGGAATGATTACCTAGGATTGATATTATTTGGATGTGATTAGACAATGTGTAATGGTTAGAATGATGTGGATTGGATAATGTCGAATGACAAGGATATGATTAGGATTGGATTGGGATGACTTGGATATGATTAGGAATGACACAATTGTATGAATTGGATGGATTAGGATGATGAATAGGATGCTTAGAATTATGGTTAGGTGTTGGTTTGACTTGGAATGGTGTCAGTTGGATTCGAAAGAGGATGATGTGGAATGATTATAATGTAATTGGGATGTGATTGGGATGGGGATAAGGATATGATAACTTGGAATGAATGGATGGAAAGAATGTCCAAGTGTGATGATTAGGCAAGCACACACATCAATCAAAGAAGACACTTGGCATTTTTGATGAGTTTTGAAAGCACTTAGAAAACAAGCACAACCCTAGGGCTAGGCAAGGACTATACTTGTTGAGTTCCCACTTGGTTTTACCCAGCCGTGCCTACTTATGGTGTATAGCTCTAGGAACTTGGGGCACAGGCTCCCCCTTATAGTGCACTCACTTCTCAGGCACACCAAGTTCCAAGTCCTTAAGATGCGCAGATCTTAAGATACTTTGCTATCTTTGCCATAAGCCACAAAAATGTGGGATGACTATTAGAGTTTGATCATCTGACCTCTTGTATCAACAAGTAGAGGGTTTTTGGCCACTAAACAAAGAGGTTCTAGTGTATATCTGGGGGACTGGCACCTCACGAGCATCCAACAAGCCACTTAAGGCTCTAACTAACACTACTAGGGTTTAATATACACAAAGGTACACCTTCTTTTGAGCTAGCACTGTATGGTGAGCACTCATACCAGTTAGACTTGGCTTTAGCCTTATCCTTAATTTATATATTAGACCGGATGAAAGTACCGCTTGGGGTCGCAAATGAGTTTTCCTTGCGGATGTGTCTCAAGAGCAGGCTCACTCTCTAAGGCTCAAATAAAAGCAAGACAAGCTAACATGTTTTTGATCTTGAGGCTCGCACTAAGTCGCAAGGGGAGAGCATGTTGGCAAGAGACACTATATGGATTCATGGTTGTTGTCATTGATGGCAACAAAGGTCATTCCACATATCCGCAAGTCATGATATATCTCTACCGGAAGTCAGATTGAAGATTGTTGTGGTCCGGTGAACAAGAACAGAGCATGTGGCAAGGTCCGACAGATTGGTCCGGATCTCTCAGAGGAAGTGTCTTGGCACAGTGCGGATCTGGGGAAGTCAAGAGGACTATCTTGAGTAGTATATTCCAAGGATTTAGCCTCCGGAGATGGACAAGGAAAAAGATATGAATAGTTGAGTACCGGATTCCTGAGAGACAGTGAAAACAGAGGAAGAACTGACTGACTGAGTATCAAACTACTTTCCGGATGTGTTACAGATGATGATAAAGGTTGCGGAGGCATGAATCATGTTTGGCCAACATAATTGATGATATCTACAAGTATATGCTTGATCCGCATTGCTTGGTGAGCAAGGATTCAGCCGACAGAACTAAGTTTGTAAGAAACTAGACTGTTCCGGATGCCGACTAGAAAGATGATGAAATTACTTGTGCGGATATATATAGAGGATGGATTTAGTTGTAAAGTGGGTGAATATGTGAAAGGATATGCGAACAAGTCCAGAGTAGAGCAGAAGTAGCAAGAAAGATCCGGTATGTGAAAGGATAGCAGACTAAAGAACAGAGGAAAGATGAAGTGCAGCAGATCAGTATACTGAACTTAACCGGAACTGAACTCCAGCATATGCAGATGCTTCCAATCAGTTCAAGACTGTGATTCTTATCACTTTGTAAGACAGTGTGTCTTCTTGTAGGCAGTGAGCCTCTTGTGAGCAGTGTGCTCGGGCAGTGAGCCCTAATTGGCAAGTGCCATTTTTGTAATTTCCTATTCTTCTAACAGAGAATAATTCTTGGGTTAATCACCCCGTGGTTTTCTCCCTTAACAGGGTTTCCACGTCAAAAATACTGTGTCATGTGTTTCTTATTTCATGGTTAATGTTTTGTGTTTGATTTTATGCTGCTTCAATTAAAAGGAAAGTTTAATAAGGGAAATAATTAGGATAACTGATTCACCCCCCCTCTCAGTTATCAACAATTGGTATCAGAGCTAAGTTCCTCCTAATAGAGCCTAACAGCTTGAGGAAGATCTGGGATTTCAAATGGATGCATATGGTTTAAGGGAGCAACTCAAGACTGCCCTTGAGGATCTTGAACAGTCAAATTCTGAAGTCAGTGAATTAAAGGAAAGACTCAAACAGGCTGATGAATTCATGAGAGAATTAAAAGACAAATTAAGTCTCTCTATGAAAAAGAGAAAGGAGCTGCTTCAACAGTTGGCAAGACAAAGTGAAGAAAGCAATACAAGTGAGGAATTGACTGAGCAAACCAAGTTATGTGAAAAGTTATCAAAAGAAGTCATTATGTTAAGACATGAAATGGAATCAGGAACTATAAAGTTTACTCAAGAGATTGAAGAAAAAAGAAAGGCTGAAGACAATCTAAGACAATCTCTTAAAGAAAAATCAGAAGAATGCCACCAGATGGACAGGATTATCAGACACCTTGAATCTGATCTTGAAGATTCCAAAGATAATGAAGGAAAACTTGAGGATCAAATTGCCTCTCTCAAAAGAGACCTTCAAACAGCAAATGAATATAAAGAGAAATTCAAGATAAGTTCTGCTCAACTTGAAGTTCTTCTTGGAAGTCAAAAGAGGACAGATGACAAGTATGGCTTGGGATATGAGAAAGGAGAAAGCTCCGGATCCGGTCAGAAGAATCTTGGATCAGAAAATCCAAGGAGCAGGCCTAGAAGACCTCCGGTAAGACAGCCAAATGCTCAAAGATATCCATCCTTCAATGGATACTGCCACAGCTGCAACCACTTTGGTCACAAAGCTAATCAGTGCAGAATGAGAATGAATCAGATTAATTCATCCTTCTCCGGACAGTGCTTCAACTGCAAAAGGTATGGACACAAATCCCATGAATGCAGAATTATGCAAGTAAACAAATCATTCAAAGGTAGATGCTTTACATGCAATAGAGTAGGTCATATGGCTAATCAATGCAGATCAAGGGGATATCAGTTAAATATGCAAAGAAATGTTATTTGCCAAATCTGCAATAGGTCCGGTCATAATGCTAAAGTCTGCAGAAACAAGAATCAGGACAAAAGAGGTCCGGTGTATAATCAGAATCAAGACAAGGGTAAACAAAAGATGAATGCGGATGAAGTTAGGAATCAGATGAGCAAGATTTGGGTGAAGAAAAGCTCAGAGAATGTAGAGGTTGGATCCGCACCAGATTCTGGTGCTGATATTTCTTCCAGAAATTAAAAAGTGAGCTCAGGCTCAGGGGGAGACTCAAAGAAGATTCTGTTCCCCCAGCCAAACAAGTTGTGCCGGATGTGGCACAAGATGCGGATTAAAGGGTTTGTAGATATAAGTCCTGAGATGCTTCAGTCAAGTTTTCAGAGGTCCGCATGGAGTTATGAAGAAGCTGTGTTCGATTAAGTTAGACCTGTTCAGGGAGGTGCTCCGGTATGATAAAGGATTACAAAAAGGTCCGGAGAGATCCGGAAGTGCACGATCTTGTCTTGCGGATTGGACAGAGTGTTTGGGATGTTCTTGTAATATGTTACCTAGATTTATTCATGATTTAAAGATCCGGATGATATTCAGTGATCAGGACTAATCCGGGATACTCCAAGCTGTCCAGACATGGTAAACCAGAATAATGCAGGTGAAGCATTTATTGCAGACAGATATTAGGGTTTGCGGAGCAATATAAGGATTTCTCAAAAGTTATCTGCTCATTCTACACTTGAGAAGAAGCGAATAGTGGAGCTCTGCAACAAGGTTCATCAAGCACACCAAGGATCTCCTGCCGAAGCTATTGCATAAAGAAATCAATCCAACCACTCCGTGCAAACCGAAGGCGCATAAGGTATTCTTCGTTTTTCATTGCCTCACTGCAAATCTTTGAAGAATGGCTACTCCAAACATAGTTAAGATCTCTGATAGACCTCGCCCCTCATTCAAGAAACATCCCTACAAATCATTGGAGGTAGATCCACTAGGAGCCTTCTCTAGTGTTCCCCACGGAGTCTTACATACTGAAGATATTAGGGTTTACATACACGCAAACATTGAGGAATTTGGGGAATTCAAATTAAGAGACCTCTATCACAAGCAACTGATAGACAATGCTTTTGAGCTCAAACCAGAGTATAAGGGTATCCAGAAGAAACAATTTGAGCAATTCATTCATTTCCCTAGCTTTGAAGAAGATGAATGGGTCCGGTATGTACTGAGCAGGATGCATGACAACTTCCTTTGGCTAGATAGACCCTGTAAGATCACAAAAGAAGCAATTAGAGCAGTAACTGGTCTATACTCTTCCGGGGGGGTACCTATCCTCAAATCTGTCAAGAACAACGTTGTAACTGAGGCCACCGGATCAAAATATGATAAGAGGGCAATGACCATTGAAGATATTTCGGATCCGGATATCAAATATGCATCAATGATAATAGGATACAAGATCTATCACTCCAGCAGGGAGAATTCTGTATCCGAAACTGCAATATACACAGCATATGAAATGCTAAGAAAGAATGCAGATTATGATCTTTGTGAACTACTACTAAGCCAATTGATGGAAAATGTACAGAAAATCAAGAAAGACAAGAAGAACTCCTTTAAGTATGGTACTCTCATTGTATGTCTATTCTTTTACTTCATGAATGAGCTACTCGGAACAAGTGGATGGGTATGGCAGAATGACAAACCTGTTGCAGTCCAGATAAGAGACTATTTGCATGGACTTGGGGATGCAAAAGCGAGAAATACAGCTCTATGGGGATACTTCAAAAACTTTCAGAGCATGATGCAAGCAAGAGAGAGAATTCCCCAGTCTCTCATTGAGAAATACAAGGACTCAGTATGTTTTATGGTTGACACTGATCAGTGCCTAATGGAGGCAGTGGAGCCAAGGACTGTCTGGATCATGCCCATGGGGTATGAAGTTGATGAACAGATAGTAGAGCTGCATGTTCAACACATGCTAAGTCAGCCCAAAGATCCTAAGGCAGAAAGGTTTGGAACCTTTGAGGAGCTGAGCGTGAAATTACATGTAGAACTCAGGGAACCTGAGATTAAGAGAAAAGTGAGAAAAGAAGTAGAGCACATTGCTCAAGGCCTAGGCATCTCAAAAGAGGCACTTGATGCCAGCCGGGAAAAGAGGAGAAAGGCTGAGGAAGAAGAGAAAAGCAAAGAAAGTGCTCCGGTTGGAGCTCCCACCCGGACCAGATCAACAAAGAGATCTGCACCTCCCTCAACCAAAAGTTCAAAACCGGAAGTCCAGGCATCCGGAAAGAGATCAAAGGCAAAAGCCACAAGGGCTTATGGAAGCCAAAAGGATGAAGAGGAGACAGAATCAGATGAAGGAGTAAGAGAAGTAAAGAAACAGAAAAAGAAAGGATCCGGTAAGCCCTCCACAGGCCAAGACAAGGAGGAAATGGCAGAGGTAACTGTTGAAAAGCCCACTCTGTCACTAGAGAGCATAATCAAGTCGGTCACGGTGGATGGAAACCTTCAACCAATGACTGAATCCTATGATGACTTCAGTGAGGCAGACCAAAAGACTCTGCAGGAAGCCACAGTTAAATATCTGAACACATACAATAAGGCTTTCATTGAGATCATATCTCTCATTCCTAAAAGCCTAGAGAAGGAAATGGAAGTAAGAAAGAATAATGCTCATGCCAAAGATCTTGAGATCCGGGAGCAGATAGCTATTCAGCTATATCCTCAAATTGATCCCAAGACAATGAACATGATCTTCAAGGACTGCAGAGATGAGTTCAGAAGTAAAGCCAGGATGAATCAGCTCATGCTTGGTGAGACTGACAAAGTGGCACAAGAGACAGAAGAGATCCTCCGGAAGGCCTTCAAAAGGTTCAATCTTCCTGTTGTAGAGGACTTAGGTGCAGAAACAGCTGCTGATTTGGAATCTTCTGTTCCGGAAGAAGTGAGCCATGAACAGACAAGTGAGGACTTGGGACCCTCTGCTCCAGAAGAAGTGGCCCATGAACAAGCAAGCATCTCTCCTCCGGTTTCCCCTACAGTCTCCGGATCCAAAGAAGAAGAGCAATTGCAGGAGAAGGAAGCAGTGGTGACAGACAAAGAGGTTGACAGTTCTAAGACTGCAGAAGAAAAGAAACATCTGTCTCCGGCAAGAGACACTGCACAAACTGTTCAACAATTTTTGAGCAAAGAAACTCTAGAGATTGATGAACCGGAGCTTCTAAAAGGTCCATTTGATTTTGACTCTCTCTCTCCGGTACAAACAATGAAGATAGCTTCATTTGCAAATGCCAAGGCAAATGAAAAACTCCTGAAGTCTCATATGGAAGACTGTGAGTTGATAGAGGCTGCTTCCGGAGTACTTGTAAAGATCATGCCATCAATCCAGATAGATCCGACAGCCTCCACTTCCGGTAATCTAAAAACCTTAGTCAGCAGTATTGATACACATTTTAATTCTCTAGAAAAATCAGCTGAAGAAAAGGTCCGGAAGGAATTTTTGGATAAGAGATTTTCTGAAATATTAGAATTAATCTCTAAGGATAGGAAGATTGTAAGCATTGGAATAAAGAGCTTAGAAAATGCTCTTAAGGATGGCGGTGACATATACAAATTTTGTATATCTTGGTCAAAGGCAACAGCAGCAATTGACAAGAAAATAAAAGAGGAACAGGACAAGCTTCAAAGCTTATCTCAAAATAAATCAAGAATGTCAGACTATTGCAGTCTTGAATGAAATAAAGAATCTTGAGAAGGAGAGGAAGAACATTACCAACCGGATGGGAGAACTTAGAAGGATTATAGTCCCTAAGTTGGAAACTATGCATGAGGCCATCAGTGATGCCCAGACCACCGCCCATACAAAAGATCCGACAGATCTCAGGCGGGCAGAAGCTTTTGCATTTTTGTTGAGTGGTCACATTTCAATCTTGGACAGAATGAAGCTAAGTTGGGCTACTGAAATGGTTCAACTGCAGACATCCTTTGCAGACATTCTGCAGTATATGTGAGTATGTAAATATGCGGCTATATATAGAAAATTTTTGAAAATTTTGGTGTGCGGACCCTACCCTTTGCCATTGATGTCAAAGGGGGAGTGAGGAGCAGTGAAAAATGAGGAATCCAACTCAGGGGGAGTTCCAGAAATTGTATATAAAGACAGAGCATCAGCAAAGGGGGAGCATAGTGTAAACACTTAGTCATTTTTCACTAAGTGTTGCCATCAATGCCAAAGGGGGAGATTGTTGGCAAGAGACACTATATGGATTCATGGTTGTTGTCATTGATGGCAACAAAGGTCATTCCACATATCCGCAAGTCATGATATATCTCTACCGGAAGTCAGATTGAAGATTGTTGTGGTCCGGTGAACAAGAACAGAGCATGTGGCAAGGTCCGACAGATTGGTCCGGATCTCTCAGAGGAAGTGTCTTGGCACAGTGCGGATCTGGGGAAGTCAAGAGGACTATCTTGAGTAGTATATTCCAAGGATTTAGCCTCCGGAGATGGACAAGGAAAAAGATATGAATAGTTGAGTACCGGATTCCTGAGAGACAGTGAAAACAGAGGAAGAACTGACTGACTGAGTATCAAACTACTTTCCGGATGTGTTACAGATGATGATAAAGGTTGCGGAGGCATGAATCATGTTTGGCCGACATAATTGATGATATCTACAAGTATATGCTTGATCCGCATTGCTTGGTGAGCAAGGATTCAGCCGACAGAACTAAGTTTGTAAGAAACTAGACTGTTCCGGATGCCGACTAGAAAGATGATGAAATTACTTGTGCGGATATATATAGAGGATGGATTTAGTTGTAAAGTGGGTGAATATGTGAAAGGATATGCGAACAAGTCCAGAGTAGAGCAGAAGTAGCAAGAAAGATCCGGTATGTGAAAGGATAGCAGACTAAAGAACAGAGGAAAGATGAAGTGCAGCAGATCAGTATACTGAACTTAACCGGAACTGAACTCCAGCATATGCAGATGCTTCCAATCAGTTCAAGACTGTGATTCTTATCACTTTGTAAGACAGTGTGTCTTCTTGTAGGCAGTGAGCCTCTTGTGAGCAGTGTGCTCGGGCAGTGAGCCCTAATTGGCAAGTGCCATTTTTGTAATTTCCTATTCTTCTAACAGAGAATAATTCTTGGGTTAATCACCCCGTGGTTTTCTCCCTTAACAGGGTTTCCACGTCAAAAATACTGTGTCATGTGTTTCTTATTTCATGGTTAATGTTTTGTGTTTGATTTTATGCTGCTTCAATTAAAAGGAAAGTTTAATAAGGGAAATAATTAGGATAACTGATTCACCCCCCCCTCTCAGTTATCAACAGAGCATACACATGTGAACTTGCTCACACTCACACATGTTCATTGACCTTTAGAAAATAGATGTGCGATGTGATTTATGCAAACGTTGTGAAGTGTTTTTGATTCCCAAGATTGCTTAAAGTGCGAGGGAAGAGCATACACACTTCACAACCTAAACACAATCACCAAGCATAGAAGACAGTGATTCATTTTAAGCCCCCAAAAAAATGTGTGAAAACAACAAGTTATGTTCATTTTATGCACCAAAATTAAATGTGCCTATGATAACCAACACACATGCATATGAAAGAAATTCAACCCCTACATCAAATGTGTTAGTAATTTTAGTTTGAAGTCTTTGACCAGCATACACCACATCCTGAAAATCAAAAATCAGTAACATGAAAAAATCTGATAAAAATGTGAAAAACGTGAAAGCACGTGCATTTACCCTCTTTTGCAAGCCTGCAAGATAGAGACCAAAAAGTGGATTTTGAAAAATATTAGAAAATTTTGATCAGTTACAGGCAAACTAATGGCATAATAAAAAAATTTAGAAAATTATAAGCAATTTGAAAAAAAAATCATCAAAAATGGAGCAATTTTGCATAGTTAGATATGAGCATTTGAAGTTTGAATTGAGGGTTGACTTTAACCAAAAATATATCTAATAAAATGCCATCATTACCTGAAATTGACTATGCCAAAGTGAAATTGGGTGATTCTACTTTGCAACACAACTTGTTTCATGCTGACGCCATTTCAAAGCCACACAGAAGTTGCTCACATGTCGAGTCACATCCAGTCTCATCAAAGTCACAGCATTGTAGCTAGGTACATCAGGCCATCATCATTAAGATTGGTTCAGGTACTTCTCTTTAAGTAAGCATTAGTTAGTAACTATCTTGTTATCTCTATTTTGGGGTGCCATCATTATGACATGTCCTCCTGCTATTATTTCCCTCTCTCCTCATGTGTGCCGCCATCTTTCCTACACTATCACCATGTCTACGGAGTGTCCCATCACTCTTCTGCAATTATGACCGCATAGGCACTCTAATCGATTTTAAATTATTTTTCCATAGTCCAAGCCATTAAATGAATTGGTATAATAACCCTCATTCAAAACTACAAAATACCTTAAAGAACAGAGTCAGCTAATACAGTCCCCCAGAGCCTATAAAGTTAAAGGAGGAAGAACAAACTACATAGAAAAGTGAGGGACAATTTTAGCATAGAGGGTGGAAAAAGGACTTAGAAATGGAGATTAAGAAGAAATCAAAGCCAGAAAGTATTACAGGTCTCTTGCATGACGAAGCTGTAGCAGAAATTCTTAGAAATGTAGGATGGCTAGAGTTTCTAGAAAAGTTTGAAGGGTTTCAAGAGGATATTGTTGATGACTTCTTAAGAAACTTGAGGGACAATCAGACAATTGTAAGGGGAGTTCAAATCAATCTCTCTGCAACCACTATCAGTCATATTTCTGGATTGCCTGAACAAGGTGAGAGGTTCTATCATCTAAAAACTTTATATGTTGATTTGATTAGAAATTTCTCTTTAGAAACTGAACCTGTAATATAGTTGCATTTGAACAAGAATGAGGTTAAAGGAATTCTTAGGTCATCACTACCAAACCCATGGCAATCTGTAGCATTGTCATTGATGAAGTACTTTACATGTGATGGCCAATTTTCCTTAGTTCTCGGACCAATAATGAAAATGTTGATTTTTCTGAGGCATGGAAATGCACATCCAGAATTTAGCATAAATCTTCCAAACTTCCTATACTCTACCATTAGGGCAACTATAGACAAGTACCAATAGGAATGGATAGGTGGCTAGTTCAGACCCCCTCTCATCATTGAGCCACTACCTGTCTAGGCTAAGCAAATGGAAGATGATAAATTGTAGGAGTGGATGAAACAAGTTGATCAGTACAGGGGAAATGGTAATACAGACCGCACCACTTGGACTACCTATGCACAGGACTACAGCTTGACCGATAGGATATTCCACTAGAATAAGTCTAGATTGTGAGAAGCGGGAAGTATGGGGGGATGACGAGTGCCAGGTAGCACCCATGAAATACACCTTTTTACCCCTCTTTTTCTCCCTTCTTATTCCATTGTCCTAATGACTGCACCAAAATAAGCTAACAAGATTGTTCTAATGATGATTAATAAGAGATGAATTACTTAGAATCATGATTTCTGATTGAAGGACTAATGTGCATTGAATTGATAGAAATATGCAGAAATCTTCTCTTTTTGAATCAACAGGTGCAGGTATTTGTAAGGAAACGAGGGCATCTCAGAACGTATTTCTAAGAACAGTGGTGTCTTCGACAGATTTAAATTCTTCCCAAATGCTTCAAAAACCACACACAACTATGCCTTTAAAGCGGAAACAAACATAGAACATTTCCTACATTGACCATTAGAGGAAAGCACAAGAAAACAATATCCAGTTTCAACAGCAGAGACATTAAACATGGAAGACAGAACAAGAACACAGATTTATGTGGGGAAAACCCTTATGGGTAAAAAACCCCACACTCCAAATCACAGAGCCATTGTATTATTCAGCAACCAAATAGTTACAATACATTTACAGGCTCATAGCCTTTATAGGAGATTAACATCTTGTTCCTTCTGAAGAATAGCTGACAGTATAAACATGCACAAAGATCTCCAGCACTCGGTTAGTTCTTCATACTGTGATCATGCCACAAACAATACACAGTATAGAACTTCATCTTCTCGGCTAGAAAACTTTCACCAGAACTCTATTTTCATTCTCTTCTTAGTCCCTTCACATGTTGTTCACATGCTGCATACAACATACAACAAAAGACTTCACAGAAGGAGAAAACCAGAGCTCTCACTCAAGAAGAACTCTCACCATTCCTACCGATCTCACATTGCTTTTTGTAATCCAATCAGCTCAACTGTCTGAGCAACCAAAACATTTCGATTACACTCACCAACTGTCGAAATAGTCGTTTCTGACCATTCGCATATCCATGAGGACCCATTTGTCGCACATGCACAAGTTCGAGTTGGACATCCAGGTTTAAATGCCCGAACACATGTAAGATAACTGTCAGCACTTTTGCCGCCGACGACTCCAAGGTAAGTCTCATCAGAGTAACCAACACCATCGGTGAACACTTCAACACTCACTCTGATGGTTCCTTGTCTCACCGACTCCAACACAACGCCAACTCTCCATCAGAGTGACTTCTACCATCGGATTGACATTTCAATGCTGGGCCGATAGAAGTTCTCACGCCGACGCCAAACACTTCGTCAACTTCCATCGGGGTGACCAATGCCCATCGGAGAAGCTTCCAAACTTCATCTCGACAAGGATTGTCATGCTGATGACCGTTCCATCAGAGAGACACCGACAATCGTCGAGACTATACCAAACTTCACCGATAGTGATAGTTACACTGATTGGTGTATCAAGCACCATCGCCAAGACATAGTAAACTTCATACCGATGACTAGGCCTCCATCGGAGTAACACAGCATATCAGAGACAACATTCCAATTCACACTGATCTCACACATCTTACCAATGCCTAACCTCCATCGAAGTGACCCAACACTATCGGAGCTCCTACCACCAGCTTTGTCGATGGTCAACCTCATGCCAATGTCTCACTACCATCAGTGAGACCAAAGAGATCGAAGACACTACCACAGGCTCCACCGATGGTCACTATCATGCCGATGGACTTCTGAACCAATGAACCAATGATGTACCAAGTAACCATTGAACCTGTAATTTGAGTCACTAGTACTCAACATTCTCCCACTTGATGAAGGAATTATAGGAAACCATCAATGCTCCATATCACAGAACCAAAGATGATACTGCCACCACTCCACTATGCTCACAAGCTCCACATAAGCTTTAACAAAACCAACTTCAAGGCTTCTAGAACACAGCCATGAAAACATCCTCCAGAAACAAGATAGAACATCAGCTAGAACAACAGTCAGAAAACTAACTGCTCTCATCCAACTGAACAAAACCCACTTGACTGAAAATAGCACACACAGCCAGTGCTAAATCATCCAATCACTCATACCTTAAAGGTATGAACATCAGTAGACTCATGCCATCTACATATACACCCATCAGTTGCAAAAACAAGCTCTATGTGTCAACCAGTCGAAGAAGACCAAACACATCAAGAACTCCCACTACATGGATAATGCTGATCTGAAAAAGATCATGGCATACAAAAATCCACCAATAGCATTTCATATAAAGTGTAAAATATCATGTAGTACCAAGGAAACATCCACCATGATATGCAAAAACTGTAAACCAATAACCTGTACATCTCACCACTAGTCCAGAAATCTCTCAAGATCTTCACATCCAATAATGAAAGAGATAACAAAACAGAACCTTCATGCTATCACCCAACAACATAAGTGAAAGCACATGATCACACACTAGTGATCATTTCAGCTCCAATCAAATCTCAAAACAATGTAATGTGAAACACACCATCAGAGAAAATAACTGAGACCAAGAGAAACACTGCACATCATATACCTGTAGACAATCCTTCTACATACACCTCTGAATGCCAACTGTGTCAAGTATGATCTCCTTCAAATCACCCCAAAGTGAACAGCATAACAACACCCAAACAAACATTCAATCTCAGGAGATCAAATAATTTAACATGGATGTAAGCCTCTCAGATCAAAGAAGATCAAACTAATTCATTTCCTATTTCAGGAAATCAGCCCATTAACCATCTCCTAACAGTCCTCATCAATGAATGATATCTCTAAACTCAAATGCAAAAGGAGATAAACATGCTATCCATCTCTCACAATGAATCCTCCAGAACCATCTATGAGTAGTTCCAGATCCATGTCTATGAAAGAAAACATAAAACACCTAAGAGAAACAATGGGCAATACCTCTCAAGTTATAAAACTGTCGAGAAGACCAAGAGTGGGAATGAGTGCTCCTCTAGGGTAACTGAGTCTGGATGACTTCTCCAAGAGCAATCTCCTCATTGGTCTCTATTGAACTCACATCCAACCAAGGTAAAGATTCCTCAGACTTCCTACTACAAAATCTGAATAAGCACAGCAAATACAGTCTCACCTTATTCTCCATGTATCCATGAGTACCTTCAAATCAATTACCTCATGTTGAACTCCAACTCCATCACTACAACACTATGAAGTAATCAAGCAAATGATAAATGTACCCAAACATAGAGAAGTAACCAGACCACTGTCAAAACTCCAATCATCTGAATCAGGAACTTATCATGACATCATGATCTTACCATCTCCTTTAGGAGATTCCATGCTCTAGGTGAACATAACCATGGTCTCTAGATCAATGTATCATACCAAAATTCAAAAGCAGAAATCATGATATGAAACAAACCAAAATTCTAAACCAACATCACTTGTCAAGCACCACCAACACCTTAGCCAAGAATTTCATGAATCCTCCATGACTTCAAGATGTTACTCATCCTCAAATAGTGCCCCTACAAATGCGAAAGAACCCTTCTACAGCAACAGGATCAAAGAACTCCTCCTAGTAACATCTGAAACACTAAAGAAGATCATTCACCACTAAGTGATGAACTTTCAGTCATTGCTAAAGCTCCCACTGAACAGTGACAATAGAGCTTTCCAAGCATTCTGACCAAACATCTCCTAATCTGAAAAACCTCCAAGTCCACATATTAACATGTCCATGTGACAATAAAACCAAATGGCACCAAGATCTCCAAACCAAGGAAATATAAACTATCATTGTCGATAGCTTACAAAAACCTGTGTATTCAAGCTATACATGACATCATGATACACATGTTACAGGTCTCCATAACCAACTATTTAGATACTCTACAACATCCATCCTCTCATCTCGAAACAGTCACACCAATGCACAAGTGACCACAGATAAGGCCATCTAACAAGTCTGCACAATCAAATAATCAATCTTGTGGATATAGACTATCCACTTCCAAGTTATCTCACTACAATCAATAGGTTGTACACACCTAAAGAACTGCATAACTCGTAGATCCAAAATTACTAAAACATACAAACCCATCATTGCACTAGAAAACTGCAAAACTGAGATCTCAAAAAATAGATAACAATGTAGACAACATGACTTAAACACCAGATTACTTACAAAACTGATTTGCCAAATATGTCCACAACCTGAGCACCATAGTCAAGAAACCAAAAGCATTACCACAGAAATACTGAGTGTCATATCACATACCAGCACTCCCATGCAGAGAAAGCATTTCACCTCCTCACACCATGCACATAGCATGCATGCAAAATTGCAACTATATCATCCAGCAACATCCCAAAAGTCAGGGTCTAGAAATAGCTTAACTGTAGCTTCACAAAACCACAAGTTTTTCTTTTGATTGTGTAAAACCTGCAAAACCACTGTGTTTGAAAAACACCCATGCACATCCATACCCACTTCACATTTGGAAGACCCAAAAGTCTGCAACACAAACTCCATAACAGTTAAACCAGAATAATAGATCATCATGAATATGTATAACCATAGATTTTAAGGAAAAACTATAAAACCCCTCAAATCCAATAAACATGAATCTGAGTCATGCAAGTACAAAATATCCATTTAAGGAAACAACAATTCAAGAGCTTCAGGCCCACTTGTAGACCAATCTCTCAAACCACCAACATGCACATGCATCCGAGAGAATCAGGCTATTACAGAAGCTCTCAGATCATCCAATGATCAACTCCAAAGCCTACATGCAATCAGGGTAACAAAAAAAAATTATGCCTTCCAATACCAGGAACAAAACACCCAGCATAAGCCCAATACTCCATGGTTGAGCAGTAACACAAACTTCTTCATATCATCAGAGAGCCTCTCACACAGACACCCAATATGAAAGTTACTGTAGCAACACAACCACAAACCAAACCCTATGCAACAGATTAAATATTGTCAACTAAGAGCCTCAGGCCACATCATTGACTCAAATGTATTCAGGTAGACAATATTGTGCATCTCCGGAGGTAGTCCTAATGATCTCCGGAGCCCACATTAGAATGCCACGACTGGTCTCCAATGTTTCCAATTTGATTGGAGAGATTTTGGGATAAGGAGGTAAATCATCTCCGGAGCTAGACTAAAGTCTTGAGCATCTCCAGAGCTGAACACGAAGGTCACAATCATATCTCTAGAGCTACAGACTAAAACATACATCTCCGGTGCCTCTTTAGAACAATGCAGATTTTCAGCACAGCTGTCGGTCAAACACTTCCAATGGTGATCGGGATGCTCCTGATGTTGCTCAAATCATCACCTGAGTAATTAGGGCAGTCTATAGTTAATTGCTGGAAGTTTTTATCTCTTTTTGATTTTGCATGAGTTATTGATAAACTGATTTAAGTACCTATATTTCAAGGCCTCACTACCCAAGTGTATCTAAAAACTAAGACTCAGATTTAGTATGGACTGTTGTTCCACTAAATCTATTTTAATTGCATGGATATTCATTCTGTAGTTAGACAGTTAGTAGAATAAAGACATTGATGTTATCTCTTAGATGAACTAGTAGATAGGGTAAGTGATATCTCATCATAGATTTAGATATAAACTTACAGAAGTAGCAGCAAAAAAAGAGCAATTATTTTTATGATTTCTGTAACCTTATTTTGATATAGATATTTTCTGAATACAAAGCTGATGGATTGGACTAAATTGAGTTGTGATAGTATTCTCTTGTGCTGATTCTTTATTTTAGTCTTTAGCCCTAAGGGTGTGGAGCAAGGGCCCACTCTCACCACCAAGGTAGAAGGCTAGTACCATTGTTTTATTATTTTAGATTCTATTTAAGAAGATAGTTACTGTTTCCATAGATAAATGCATGTTTCAATTGAAAGGAATAATATAGATTTACTTTAATCAATTCATTGTTTAGTTTTGTTTTCAGCATTCTTGGAATTCATTTCATAGTAGATTGATCAGTAATATTAGTTTCTTTAAAGCAATAAATGTCATTAGAGTTAGTTAGATAAAACTGGCAACTATAGGATTCCTAATTGTAGATGGCCAAGGACACAACCCTAGATTTGACAAAAGAAATATGATTAAATGATGAGGTACAATGACCCTTGTCATTTTTGGCGCCATTGCAGGGGATGTACTGTGTTAATTAGGAAAACTTAGCTAAATAATTTAGGATAGATCTGTATGGTTAGAGCTAGGGATTCAAAAGGAAGATACATAAAACAGACACCCCATCAAACTATAGGAGAAAGTAGTGGGGTGGCATAAGATCTTGTTGAAGAGATACATCTAGAACCTGCCTTGGAAGATGCACATAAAATTAATAATCCTTTCAATCCTCCAAATCTTCCACTCGCTGACTATATCCAGGAATTACAATAGAAATTCCAAGCAGACCCTTTGCCAAAACCTATTTTCCCAGAACCTCAAGAAGAAGAACCAGTACTAAGCATGGATGATAATCATGATAATCATGAAGATGAGGAAAATCAGGCTCCAAGAACCTTCTCATATCCCATTGTTCTGGCTACTGGAGATAATGCCCCTATGAAAAATATTTCACCTACACACTTGCCAAATTTTAGGGGTCTTGCCTTTGAGGATCCAAATCAGTTTTTGTTTGAATTCAAAGTGGTATGTCAGACTTATGATTATGGATTAGATAATCAAAAACTCAAACTGTTTCCCTCAACCCTAAAGGATTCTACAATGAGATGGTTTATGGGCCTGCCCCAAAACTCCATCCATTCCTGGGATCAGATGGAGACAGAATTCTTGGGAAAATACCAGGACTACTATAGAGTCAGTGATAAGAATGAGGAATTATTCAAAATTAGACAGAGATAGGAAGAGACCTTAGAGGATTATGTGGATAGGTTCAACTTTGCTTTGAGAAGATATGGCAACCCTGTAAATCATTTTTTAGCTAGACCTCTATTTGTAAAAGGATTAGACAAAGAATCAAAACAAGCACTAGATCTGATGGGAAAAGGGAATATCAACAAAATGGTTATGCCTGCTATAGAAGAACTCTGCAAGAACTATTCTAGAACCCAAGATGGAGTGAGAACGCCCAAATCTTTCAAAGGGAAGAATGAAATAGGACAGTTAATGGAGGAAATTACAAATTTTAAAACAAATATTCTAGTCCAACTAAATATCACATTAGATGGAATTCAGGAAAAAACTAGAACAAATGATCAGGACAGAACAACTGAACCACTCTCCATCTATTGTCCTAGGTGTAGAAACAAACATCTGTTGAGAGAATGCCCTTTAGATAAAGCAGAGATCTGTAAGATCTGTAATAGGGAACATCCTACCAGTCAATGCAGTCAACTTCCAGCCTTAAAAGGGCTAAGTAAAAAGAATGCCATTATAGAGGAGGAGTTGACCTATGTAGGACAAAAACAAGCTGGATATTTCCCTTATAATCAATATCCGAACCAGACTTCTTACAGGGGTCCTTCTAATTGGGGAAATAATCAATGAAATCCAACTTGGCATGGGCCTCAGAATAATCCTCCTTGGGGACAACAAGATTGGCCAAATCAATAATGGTAAAACCAACATTGGCAAAATCAACCCTGGGGAAATCAATAATGGCCACCACAGTTTGGATCACAAAACATGCAGCCTCATTGGGGTCCTCAACAGGGATATAATCAATAGTACCAGGGACAACCTAGACGTTTCCAACCTCAACAACAAGCATTGCTAACTGGACCCCCCAACACACAAGGTCAATCACAAAATGAACCAGTTTGCTAACCACCCTTACCAACTCAACCTATACCAAACCCACGGAATAAGTAGGGAGCAGCTGTTTACATGACATAACAAGAAAACATGGCTAGAATTAATGCTATATATTCCAATAATCTCCAACTACGTTCTGGGAAAACACTTTCAAGACCATCTCCTCCAACTATAGTTGAAGTAACCAATGATGATGAACCTAAAAATCCATCCACTCAGCTTTCAAAGGAGATTACTACCAAAATAGTGCTAAAAGAATCATCCTTGGATAACTCCAGAGATCCTCCTAAAAGAATGAATCCAGAGAACATCTCTGGAAACATTTATGATAAAAGCTCCGGAGATGCTCCTGAGATGGAAAAACTAGCACCATACCTAGAACGGCTCAAACAACATGTTCCCTAGAAAAAGGTCTTACAAAAACAAGTCCAATCTACTCTGGAATCAGAACTGTTACAAAAAATTAGACAACTGAATATTGAAATTCCACTCCTCCAAGCAATCAGAGATGTACCTGAACTTAACCAATTCATCAAACAACATTGTGTCAAGACCTAGGGAAGAAAGAAGAACTTTCCCTCAACTATCCAAGTGGAAGGAAAGGTATTAGACCTCCTAATGGGAGAAGTGCTCCTCCCAAAATATGGAGACCCTAGAAATCCTATCATGAGTGTTTACATCTCAGGGGTAGAAATTTCAAATGTTTTGGTTGATTTGGGAGCAACAATAAATGTAATGACAGTTCATACAATGGACAAATTAGCCTTAACAGGTATCCAATCCACATCTACAATCCTTCAACTTGCTGACCAGTCAATAGCTATTCCAAAAGGGATGATTACTGATGTTCTAGTTGTGATAGAATCATGGGAATTCCTAGTAGACTTCCTGATATTAGAGCCAATAAATTAGAGAAATACTTATCTATTGATATTAGGAAGACCATGGATGGCTATAGCAGTAGCATCTATTGATTGTCGAACTGGGGATATGGTCATTTCTAATGGGATAGACTTAAAGAAAATATCTTTGTATCCTCCAACTAAACCATCAATACATTATACAGGAAGGGTATGGGTAGATGAACTGGATAACATGGAAAACAGTGCCTCAGTAGCTATGGTTACCATCAAAGAACATTTGAGTGAGTTAGAAGAAGAAATTTACTATGATACAACTAAAGATATCACCCATATTCTTATTAATGAGGATATAATGGAGCTAGCCCAAGATTCAAGGAGAGAACTTCTAACTTCTGCTCATTGTACCTTAGCAAATATCATTCCTTGTGGAGAGAAGCAGCCAATGGAGGACAGATTTCTAGATGAACATCTTTTTGGTATCTCCTCTACTGCACCTTGGTTTGCTAACATAGCTAATCTCTTAGCTACATGCTTATATCCATCCCATTTTACCTCAAAACAAAAGAAATGCTTACTTAAGGAAAGCTTATCTTACAAATGGTTAAATGGTTTGCTATTTAAATGCGGTCCTGACTTCATTTTGTGCAGGTGTTTAAAAGTTGATGAAATTTTTGATGTCTTAAGGGCATGTCATGATGAACCATCCGGTGGGCACTATTCCTCACACAACACTATCCACAAGATTTTGGGAGCTGGTTACTATTGGCCCTCTATTCATAAGGATACCAAGAAGTATATGCAGTAGTGTGACCAATGCCAAAGGATGGGACAGCCAACCTTCACCAAGGAGATGTTACTGCACCCTCAAGTAATGATGGAGCCATTTGAATAGTGGGGTCTAGACTTTGTGGGACCAATTTCTCCACCATCATCAGGCTAAGAGTACATCCTTGTATGCACAGACTATGTCACTAAATGGGCTGAAGTGCAGGCATTGCAATTTGTAAGAGAAGAGAAAGTTGTTGATTTCCTTTATAATAAGATTTTCTTGAGGTTTGGAGCCCCAAGATCCATAGTTTCAAATAGAGGACCTCAGTTTACTTCACAAGTAATTAGAGCAGTCACAAATTTATATCAATTCAAGCACAGGAAATCTTCACCTTACCATCCTCAAGCCAATGGGCAGGTAGAGGTGACTAATAGGGAACATAAGAACATTCTGACAAGGACAGTGGTAATGAATAGAAAAGATTGGGCTAAAAGATTACTTGAAGCAGTTTGGGTTTACAATACCACTTGGAAGTCAACAAAATTCTTACCATATGAGTTAGTCTATGGAAAGAAGAACATTCTGTCTATAGAATTTGAGCTCTAGACACTTAAAATTGCAATAGATATTGGTCTACCATTGTCTATAGCCCAACAGAACAGAATTCTTCAGCTCAATGAGTTAGATGAAATCCAGACAGAAGCCATTCAGTAAATAGAACTGGTTCAGTATCAGAGGAAGCAATGGTATGACCAGCACATCAAGAGAAGGACATTTCAGCAAGGTGATTGGGTTCTCCTATATGATTCTAAGTTCAAGGATTTCAAGGGAAAGCTATAGACTCATTGGATGGGTCCTTACCATATAAAGGAAGTTTTTGAGAACGGAACAGTGCTATTGGAACCTATTGATGGAGGCAAGGACACATTTTTAGTGAATGGCCACCGAATTAGACTCTATAAAAGGCAATCCACTAAGGAAAAGTTCATTAAAGATTTGTGCTTGGTTACAGGGGACACATCCTTTTTCATAGACTTGGACTAAAAAAAAGGAAGATAGAAAACTAGTAAATGGTTGTCTTTCTCAACCAAGGGGATTGAAAACTAGCAAATGGTGGTTCCCTTCTTCATGCCAAATAAGAATAATCAAGCTACGAAGATGATCAGGTGTCGAAAGTTACTCAAACACACCTCTGGCGCTCGCAAATAAGGAGCACCTCTGGCGCTCTATCAATAAAGAGCTATTCATAAATATAATAAATTGGGAGGCGACCCACCTCTCTAGGAAATAAAGTAGAGATGTCATTCGATGAGGTCATCATGACTCATCCTCCACTTTATGACAAGGACAAACATGATGTCAGCATGCATATCATCAACAATTGAGAAAAAGGTCATTACTCTCATGTGCAGGTACTCACAAATGACTGCGCTGACATCACCTAAAAAGATGGCATTCTCGAACCACTCAGTGGAAATGATTGCATGGAATGTGACAATAGGGATGCTAACGCTATTTCCAAGCCACGCAGAAGCTGCCCACGTGCCGAGTCACATCCAATCTCATCAAAACCATGACGTTACAGCCAAGTACATCAGACCATCATCATTAAGATTGGTTCAGGTACTTCTCTTTAATTAAGCATTAGTTAGTAACTGTCTTGTTATTTCTATTTTTGGGTGTCCTCATTATGACATGTCCTCTTGCCATTATTTCCCTTTCTCCTCATGCATGTTGCCATCTTTGCTACACTGTCACCATGTCTATAGAGTGTCCCATCACTCTACTGCAATTATGACCACATAGGCACTCTAACTAATTTTAAATTCTTTTTCCATAGTCCAAGCCAGTAAATGAATTGGCATAATAACTCTCATTCAAAACTGCAAAATATCCTGAAGAACAGAGTCAGCTCCTCCGGAGCCTACAGAGTTATAGGGGGAAGAACAAACTACATAGAAAAGTGAGGGAGAATTTTAGCATAGAGGGAGGAAAAAAGACTTAGAAATGGGGATTAAGAAGAAATCAGAGCCAAAAAGTATTACAGGTCTCTTGCATGACGAAGCTGCAGCAGAAATTCTTAGAAATGTAGGATGGCTGGAGTTTCTGGAAAAGTTTGAAGGGTTTCAAGAGGATATTGTTGATGACTTCTTAAGAAACCTGAGGGACAATCAGACAGTTGTAAGGGGAGTTCAAGTCAATCTCTTTGCAACCACTATCAGTCATATTTCTGGATTGCCTGGACAAGGTGAGAGGTTCTACCATCTAAAAACTTTATATGTTGATTTGATTAGGAATTTCTCTATAGAAAGTGAACCAACAATACAGTTGCATTTGAACAAGAACGAGGTTAAAGGAATTCTTAGGTCATCACTACCAAACCCAGGGCAATCTGTAGCATTGTCATTGATGAAGTACTTTACATGTGATGGCCAATTTTCCTTAGTTCTCGGACCAATAATGAAAATGTTAATTTTTCTGAGGCATGGAAATGTACATCCAGAATTTAGCATAAATCTTCCAAACTTCCTGTACTCTACCATTAGGGCAACTGCAGACAAGTACCAACAGGAATGGATAGGTGGATGGTTCAGACCCCCTCTCATCATTGAGCCACTACCTGTCTGGGTTGAGACAATGGAAGATGATAAATTGCAAGAGTGGTTGAAACAGGTTGATTAGTATAGGGGAAATAGTAATACAGACCGCACCACTTGGACTACCTATGCATAGGACTACAACTTGACTGATAGGATATTCCCCCAGAACAAGTCCAGATTGTGAGAAGTAGGAGGACCTGCTAATCCTTAAGTACGAGGGGATGATGAGTGCCAGGTAGCACCCATGAAATACACCTTTTTACCCCTCTTTTTCTCCCTTCTTATTCCATTGTCTTGATGACTACACCAAAATAAGCTAACAAGATTGTTCTAATGATGATTAATAAGAGATGAATTACTTAAAATCATGATTTCTGATTGAAGGACTAATGTGCATTGAATTGATAGAAATATGCAGAAATCTTCTCTTTTTGAATCAACAGTTGCAAGTATTCGAGTAGACAATTTTGTGCATCCCTAGAGGTAGTCCTAATGATCTCCAGAGCCCACATCAGAATGCCACGACTGGTCTCCAATGTTTCCAATTTGATTGGAGAGATTTTGGGATAAGGAGGTAAATCATCTCCGGAGCTAGACTAAAGTCTTGAGCATCTCTGGAGCTAAACAAGAAGGTTACAATCATATCTCTGGAGCTACAGACTGAAACATACATCTCCGGTGCCTCTTTGGAACAATTCAAATTTCTAGCACAGCTGTTGGTCAGACACTTCCAGTGGTGATTGGGATGCTCCTGATGTTACTCAAATCATCACCTGAGTAATTAAGGGCAGTCTATAGTTAACTGCTAGAAGTTCTTATCTCTTTTTGATTTTGCATGAGTTATTGATAAACTGATTTAAATACCTATATTTCAGGGCCTCACTGCCCAAGTGTATTTAAAAACTAAGACTCAAATTTAGTATGGACTGTTGTTCCACTAAATCTATTTTAATTGCATGGATATTCATTTTGTAGTTAGACAGTTAGTAGAATAAAGAGATTGATGTTATCTCTTAGATGAACTAGTAGATAAGGTAAGTGATATCTCATCATAGATTTAGATATAAACTTACAAAATTAGCAACAGAAAAAGAATGATTATTTTTCTAATTTCTATAACCTTATTTTGATATAGACATTTTCTGAATACAAAGCTAATGGAATTGGACTAAATTGAGTTGTGATAGTATTCTCTTGTGCTGATTCTTTACTTTAGTCTTTAGCCCTAAGGGTGTGGAGCAAGGGCCCACTCTCACCACCAAGGTAGAAGGCTAGTACCGTTGTTTTATTATTTTAGATTTTGTTTAAGAAGATAGTTACTATTTCTATAGATAAATGCATGTTTCAATTGAAAGGAATAATATAGATTTACTTTAAGCAATTCATTGTTTAGTTTTGTTTTCAGCATTCTTGGAATTCATTTCATAGCAGATTGATCAGTAATATTAGTTTCTTTAAAGTAGTAAAGGTCATTAGAGTTAGTTAGATAAAACTGGCAACTATAGGATTCCTAATTGTAGATAGCCAAGGACACAGCCCTAGATTTGACAAAAGAAATATGATTAAATGATGAGGTACAATGACCCTTGTACTTGTGAATGGAGCTTAATCCAAAAATGGGCCCATGCCTGTCTATATTCTAGTTAAGACTAGTAAATGGTCTAGCAGGACATTTACCAGGAGAGATTGGTAGATTACATTTGTGAAACACAGAAAAGGAATCTTTTTACAATGAACTCATTGCTTAATGTGTTTGACCACACAACACATGAAGCACAAAGTCTCAACACATTCATTCCACTATCAATGGCGACTAGGTACTTCAACCACCGCCCCCAAAATAGTTAGGGTTTGGCTTGGCCGGGGCGGCAAGAGTGAAAAGAGATTAATCTTATCAGATGATGATCTTCTACATAAACATTGGCAAAGAGGTGTTACAGAATTTGCAAATGAAAGGGTGTTCCAACAGTTGAGTGGCAGTCCACCTCTTTATGACGAAGCCAAGGGCAGAGAATCGAGAGGGAATGCAGACAGAAGACAATGGGAATGTGGGAAATCGACCAGAGCGTATGGAGAGGAGTCAACTAGAGGAATAAGGGATCAACAGAATGCAGAAAAATACAGTCAGTAGGGGGTTGGGGTTTTAAAACTAGGTGGTCGACAGATTTCAAACACAGCGATGCAACTAGGGTTTTTAAGCCTACAACGAACAAATATTAAACCTGCATTTTTATTAAACCTGCAAACATATAATACTGTCAGCCACTAGAAATGTTAAACCTGTAGCCCAGAACACTGTACGGCACTATACGGCTGGTCCGTACCTTACAGATCCATATGGTACGGACTGGCAATTTTTTAAAAAAGTCAAAAAAATACAAAAAATTTCCTGTCACCAAAATACAGCAAATTTACTGTCATTTTTTGCAGAAAGGGCCTCTGGGACTCAACGGTGAGGTTTGTTTGAGCTCCGAAGGTCACCTGCAAAACTAAATTTTTAGAAGTTGACTAAACAAGTTGATTCACATTGGGTTCACCAGATGAAGATAGGGAAAAGCTAGCTAATCTGTAGAAAACAAATAATAGCTAACCCTAGCTCCCAATGGAGTGCATTCTAGCCTAGAAAACTAGTCAAACAAACACAAAAACAAATTAGAATCTAAGCTACAACATGTCTAATCTCCATTGTCCTCCTAAATCTTCCATTATTGCTCTCAGAATTACAAATTTTTGCATAATCGTGAGAAGCTCAAGTGTGAATGGCAAGATGTTGGAGAGTTGAAAATGAAAAACTGAACTAAGAAAGTGCATAAGGGGCCAAAATGGAGCTGAATGGGTGATTTTATAGAAGAGGGAATTTGAATGGAGGGCCAAGATTCATTGTTGACTTGGAGCCAAAATGAAGGGCTAGGATGAGTTAGGGTTTTCCTCCACAAGAGGACAAAAGTGAATTTAAAATTCACAAATGTGATGAGGTGTTTTATGATTTTTAAATTAAATAAATGGTGTTCATTTATTTAATTTATTTGAGGAAAGGGATAATGTGATGGGGCATTTAAACAAATGTTGTATTTGTTTAAATCAAACAAAGGGAACATTAGGACATGAATGATTAAATAATTAATTAATTCAAATTAATTATTGAACCATAGGGGAAAATTAGGAGAATGTAGAAGAAATTAGGGTTTTGTGATGTGAGGACAGTTTTAGGTGTCTACATTTACCAATATTTTTTAGATGGTGATTTACAGCTCCCAAAACCATGGACAAGTGCGGTCGTTTTGCAAGCAAGGGGCATGGCAATTGTTGAAGTGGTGGAGTGGGCATGAGCGATCTAGTGTTATGCACTTTCACAATAGCTTAAACATGAGATTGCGAAGCATTTCAACCTCTCTCTGGTTTTGCCTTGATCATTCTAGGAGGATGACAAAAAATCTAATCTTTGCCAAATAGTTCACATGCCTTGTCAATGCTTCCACATTTGCATCACTCGCTCTCCCGCAGGCACTTCAAGTCATGCCTGTGGTGATGCAGGCTTCCACATTTGCATCACCGTAGGCATGACTTGAAGTGCCTGCAAGAGAATGGGTGATGCATTTCTTTGAGGCATTCTATCAAATAGTTCATGTGCCTTGTCTATGCTTCCACATTTTGCATACATGTCTAACAAGGCAATTGCAACTACAACATCTGACGAAATTCCTCTATCCTTAATGTTTTGATGGATGTGTTTAGAGTCATTCTAATTTAGTATATGTTGTTCTCAATTGTAGGATTAGCACCCACCTCTGCCAAAGTTTATGGACAACTTCTTGTCAATGGGAGGAAATCCAGGTTGGAGTATGGCTCTTATGTAAGTACACCACAAACCTGGCTATACATATTGTAAACTATGCTGTCTATTATAACTTCTTGTATAAGATTGTGAGAAGCACCATTTGTATTGCTTTTCTTTGATGGCTGACTATTGTTAAGTAAGAAATCAGCTGTGTCTGTATTGCCATGTTGAAAATGCATATAATTTTTTTTCTACTTGTGGTTTTATTCTAAAAGTTCCCTTTTAGCATGCCCACTTGTGAAAACAATCATATTTCATTAATGTGTAGGATTTTTTCATATGCAGAAAAACATATATCATACCACAACATTAACTTGTACTCTGCACTTTTTGTTCACTCCATATTCAATCAAACATGTTTGAAGATATGTACCAATCTAAACTTTAAGAGCTATCTGTGACCATCCGCTTAGTCTACCAAGTGCTTCACTCTACTCCCGCAGGTGGCGTCAAATACCACAACACTAATCCAACCATAGAAACAATGTTATCCTTCCTTCTCAAAGCTAGCTGAAACCTGTTTGGTCTCAAGCAATCATTGCAATCCATGAGACCACATTTCTTTGAGGCATTCTGTCAAATAGTTCACGTGCCTTGTCTATGCTTCCACATTTTGCATACATGTCTAACAAGGTAGTTGCAACTAATACATCTGACAAAATTCCTCTATCCTTTATGTTTTGATGGATGTCCATACCCTATTCCAAAGCTCCCATTTTGACACAGGCAGGGAGAATGCTAGCAAAGGTTGTGGAATTTGGCTTTACACCAGCCAATTGCATTTTCTTTAAATTTTCTAAAGCCTTTTCAACCAATCCATTTTGTGCATATCCTGTAATCATTGCAATCCATGAGACCACATTTCGTTGAGGCATTCTATCAAACAATTCACATGCTTTGTCTATGCTTCCACATTTTGTATACATGTCTAACAGGGCAGTTGCAAGTCAACTACAACATCTGACAAAATCCCTCTATCCTTTATGTTTTGATGGATGTCCATACCCTATTCCAAAGCTCCCATTTTGACACAGGTAGGGAGGATGCTGACAAAGGTTGTGGAATTTGGCTTTACAGTTTACACCAGCTAATTGCATTTGCTTTAAAATTTCTAAAGCCTTTTCGACAAATCCATTTTGTGCATATCCTGCAACCATTGCAGTCCATGGGACCACATTTCTTTGAGGCATTCTGTCAAATAGTTCACGTGCCTTGTCTATGCTTCCACATTTTGCATACATGTCTAACAGGGCAGTTGCAACTACAACATCTAACAAAATTCCTCTATCCTTTATGTTTTGATGGATGTCCATACCCTATTCCAAAGCTCCCATTTTGACACAGGCAGGGAGGATGCAATGGAGACAAAATTAGAGGTGCATGCCTCTAAAATAACAATATAATTAACAAAATTTTAGCAATTCAGTCACCTATTTCAAGAATGAAAGAGTTCAGAACCTTGCTTGAAGCTATATGTGCCTGGTGTGACATGATAATGTTTTCTTAAAGTGGCAAAATTCCTCTCCTGCCTCAAGTTGTTTGGTGAGAGTTTTAGTGTTAATGTTCAAAATAAAACTCTAGAGAGTTGTGTATAAAAAGTTCAACTGTTTGTGGCCTCCTAAAAGTTTACAATACTTGAACTAAATAAAGCATTTGAAACTGAAGTTTAATTTCTTGAGATTTTATTCAATCACTTGGCTTCTTAGTTAGCTATAGTTTCAAAAGGTTTTGAAATGTGTCATTTCTTTTATGTAGGCATGAGACAGAGCAGTTACTACAAGTCTCTTAGTTCTAGACTATTCTTATATTTGCTCCATGAAATTGTCTTCCCATGGTCCACTATAATGTGTTTCTTTAACATTAAGGCCGAAGTGACTTATCTTTTATTATCATGACAGTATTAAACTGGTGTAGAGTCTTATATTGACAACATCCTTTTTCTAAACATTTGCAATCAACAGAACGAGTGGCTTGATATTGCAACACCAATTTAAACAGAGATTTCTTATCTCAATCCATTTTTGCTAGATTCTAAATGGAGGAATGCTATTGCTTGTTATAGATTGACACTAGTAATGGTTTACTAGTAATTGACACTCTTGGGCATGAATCTTTCACAAATTTGAGAGCTCGAGGTTCTAGCTTATGTGATATTGCTATAGTGGTTGTTGATATTATGCATGGCTTGGAACCACAAACACTTGAGTCGCTAAATCTTTTGAAAATGTGGCATACGCCCTTTGTAGTTGCCCTAAATAAGGTAAGTCTGTATGGTAGTTTCAATGTGTATTCAATATCCATCTGCCATTAATTTTCATGAAAATTTCCTACCTTGAAAATCACTGACAGAAAAGGCTTTCACTATGTGCTTAACTTATTAAGGTGGACAGGATCTATGGTTGGAAGGCTCATCCAAATGCTCCTATAAGAATGACCTTTAAGAAACAGTCAAAAGATGTTCAAAATGAGTTTGAACACTGGCTCACTCAGGTTTGGCTTTTTACAAGCTTCATTTTCTAATGGGATCTAGAACATACAATCATAGAATGAAAAAGTCTATCTCTCAAAGTAGGGTTCAAAGATTGGAAATATTTTATTAGGCTTTCACATTTTTCTTCAATCTGAACATTTTTTTGCAATGAATGCAGGTTATTACAGCGCTCAAAGAACAAGGACTAAATTCTAAGCTATATTTTAGAAATAAAGAAATGAAGAAATATGTTAGTATTGTTCCAACTAGTGCAATCAAGTATGACTTGAGCTTTTCCAATTTATCAAAATTTACCCAACTTAATAGTAAAGAAAAGTTCAATGTCAAGTTTATTGGTTATTTTTCAAGTGTGTGTGCACACTACTACATAGGCTTCAAGGACTGGGCAGGATGATCATGATCCAGACATTAGGGAACTAGGATTTCTGTCACATAAGCATTGTAGCTTCTTATAATCTCTTTTTTTCTTTGTTAAAGTCCATATTCAGTTAAGGTTACAATATACTGGATTTATGTAAAATAGCCAAAGACTAAAATCTTGAAACATGAAGGCTTAGGTTCTCCTAGAAAGATTACTCCTTAAATGACAACAAATACAAACTTTATTCTGGGTTCATTTCTTGTTCAAACTTTTGCATAACTCAAGATAGTCTTTTAACTTTTTAAGTAGCATGCAACCATTGTCGTTGGCAAGGTTGCCAATGTGACAACTATGTCATGTGCCTACCAAAGACTAGCCCATTTTGCATATGTGTCTGATATGTCATATCAGACAAAGATCATGTTGAATTAATATTCTATGGATTAAAAACCTATTCTAAGGCACCAAATCTCGAGATGGGAGATGCTAGCCAAGATCCTAGAGTCTGGCTCAGCACCTGCCAATTGCATTAACTTAAAACATTACGGCATTATCAGTAAGCCAAATTTGTGCCAATCAAGCAAAGATTTCAGGTAGTGGAACTACATTTTGATGAAGCACTTGAAACTCAAATGTACCATTTTGTGTACCCTTCATTAAGTAAATGTCTTGCATCTAGAAAATACCATGCTACCTTCATCTCCCAAGACAATTGCTCCAACTTTGCATAGATATGTTGTGTCTGTGGATGTGATATGTCTCCTACAGAAAAAGCATGTACCATTTTATGGCCTTCAATCCAACTACATCCAAGGATCTTTTTAATTCCTCTATCTTTCATCAATCTCCTTATCATTTGAACCTCACCCCAGCTGCCCACTTAGATGCATATATGTTTGAGAGAAGAACATTAGTCATAGCATTTTTTAGGATCCAAATCAAAAAGCAGCATTGCTGTAAATACTCCTAAGCCTATATTCATATGTGATTTATAAGAACCAAGAAAACACATCCACACAACCACCATAGGTTTAAGTGGCATTTTAATGATAAAGTTTAGGTTGTCCTCAAGATAGCCAGCATGGGCAAGAAGGTCAACCATGCACACATAATGATAGAATGTAGGAGTAATGCAATAAGGGTTACTCATGTGATTGAAGTATGTATAGCCCTCATCCACTAAACCTAAATAGTTGCATGCACATAGAACACAAGCAAAGATTACAATGTTAGGATATGCTCCAGAGTGCTTCATTAATTCAAAGATTTTGAGAGTATTCTTGTAAAATCCATTTTGTGCATATCCTGCAATAATGGCATTCCATGAGACCACATTTCTTTGAGACATTTTATCAAACCGGTCACGTGCCTTGTCTATACTTCCACATTTTGCATACATGTCTACCAGAGCATTTCCAACTATAATTTCTGACAAAAATCCCCCTTCCATTATGTTTTAATGGATGTCCATACCCTGTTCCAAAGCTCCCATTTTGGCACAGGCAAGGAGGATGCTGGTAAAGGTTGTAGAATTTGGCTTTAGACCTGCCAATTGCATTTGCTTGAAAGTTTCTAAAGACTTTTCAAAAAATTCATTTTGTCCATATCCTGCAATCATGGCATTCCACGAGACCACATTTCTTTCAGGCATTTTTTCAAACAGTTCACATGCCTTCTCTGTGCTTCCACATTTTGCATACATGTCTACCAGGGTAGTTACAACTACAACATCTGACAGAATTCCTTTATCCTTTATTCTTTGATGGATGTCCATACCCTGTTCCAAAGCTCCCATTTTTGCATAGGTGGGGAGGATGCTGGCAAAGGTTGTGGAATTTGGCTTTCCACCTGCCAATTGCATTTGCTTGAAAGTTTCTAAAGCCTTTTCAACAAATCCATTTTGCATACATGTCTACCAAGGCAGTTACAACTACAACATCTGATAGAATTCCTTTATCCTTTATTCTTTGATGGATGTCCATACCCTGTTCCAAAGTTCCTATTTTTGCATAGGTGGGGAGGATGCTGGCAAAGGTTGTGGAATTTGGCTTTATACTTGCCAATTGCATTTGCTTGAAAGTTTCTAAAGCCTTTTCAACAAATCCATTTCATGCATATCCAGCAATCATTGTAGTCCACGAGAACACATTTCTTTGAGGCATTCTATCAAACAATTCACATTCAATCAATTTTGTAAGTGCCAATCAGTGTTTTGTTGTCCATTTCTTTGAGAACCGGATATCTAGCAATCAATTTTGTGTACCCTTCATCAATACACCTAAGTCAAACAAATTGCTACACTCTACAATCTGTCAAAAATTGATGACTAATATACTTGAAACTCATTTGTTAAATGTTGGTTTTGTATGCCCCAATGTTTATTTGTGGCCCTCTATATGATAGAAATGTGGCCTCGATTTTCAATTGGGTGTTGGAATTTTAGACTGCTCTTTTGTTTTGAAACAATATACTTGATGAAGTATGTATTTCTATCTTGCTATGTCTCCTTTGGAAATAAGCTTTTTTAGTTTGAAAAGTGTATTATATCATTCCAACATAGGCAGCAAATTAGTTATATTGTTGTTCTGTGACTGCTTGTAGGAAAATCTATTATCATGTCCTTTCAATTTTAGTCACTATTTTACTTAAATGGGTTTATACATATTAATATTATCTAATATATTTTAATTGCTTTGGTTTCTAGATATCTTGTTCATCCATTTAGATGAACAAATAGATAGCAAAACACTGATTGGCACTTACATTTGTACTGAGATTCCTAGAGAATTCAAGTGGCAGCCCAGTTCTCTTACTCAGGTTGAACTTTTCTATATCGTCAAATAAATATACATTTTTGTTGTCTAGAATGTATCATTTCTTAGTTCATGTATATGTATCTATCTTGCAATTAGAGTATTTTCTCAGTTGTGAAGTGCATGTGGTTTGTTTTTTTATGCAAGCTGTGGTTAAAGGATTCTGGGTAGTTTTTGAAGATGTTGACAAGGCACCATCTGACATTCTCTCTGTTCTTGCACCTTTATTGGAGGATAGAAAATTATATGTTCCTAGTCAGGGAGAGGTTGGTATGATACTGATTTTAATATGTTAGTTTCTACACTCTACTGTGCAGTATAAACACATTAAATTTGCATAGATCATACTGTGTTTCAATCAAATATGAATAAATGAACTATGGAGTTTGACTATCAGACTTGTATATGCATTTCTTCTTGAATACTTTCATAATATATGCCTATATTGTTGTAAAATTCCTTGTCATCCCACTTTGTTTTTCATATTTCAAAGTTTCATAAATATTTTAAAAATATTAACAAATTTTGAGTTTTTTTATTATGGACAGGTACAGAGCAAGGAGAAAATGCAAAACCAGTGCCTTCTAGATGCATTTATAGCCCACCCCATGTGCAACAATGGCATCACTGAAGACATGCATTCACACTGATGGCTTTTTAGCTTTAGTTTTAGTTTTTTTCAATTTTAGAAGCATAATAAATCAATAGTTTGCGTACTGCAAAAAGATTCTATCTTGAAAACTCTATATATAGAGTTCTTTGTAACATATTTTATATACAGTTTGAATATATAGTGAATTATTTTCTATCATTGTTGTTTCAATCCTTTGAGCAGATTTGTTGATAAACGAGTTCTTTGTAACATATTTTATATACAGTGAATTATTTTCCAGCATTGTTGTTTCAATCCTTTGAGCAAATTTGTTGAAGTTTATCAACAAAAAATGGCATAGTTGATGTTTATCATGTACTAGTTGTTTATATATGACCAGTTGACAGAAAATAATGATTAAAATGACCAAATATACTACCAATGGATGGAAATTAGTTAATACAAATGACTAAATGTACTACCAATGGACGGAAATCAGTGACTAAATAAATGACTAAATATACTACCAATTGACGGCAATTAATGATTACAATGACTAAATAAATTTGGTCACGAGATAAATGACTGGCAGTAAACTACCAATGGTCACGTGACTAAAAATGCTACCAAATTGATGACTAAATATACTACCAAATTACCAAATATACTACCAAATTGATGACTAAATATACTACCAAATTAATGACTAAATATACTACCAAATTAATGACTAAAATTTGTTTGGTCATAAATTTGGTCGTGAGATAAATGACTGGCAATAACTACAAATGGTCACGTGACCAAACTACTAATCACATGACCAATTTTTGGTAGCTTTTTTAGTCATTTATTTCTATTTTTCTACTAGTGCTTTACACCCACCAATTGCATTTTCTTGAAAGTTTCTAAAGAAATATCAAAAAATCCATTTTTTTCATATCTTTCAATCATTGCATTCCATGTGATGACATTTCATTGAGGCATTGTGTCAAACTATTCACATACCTTGTCTATGTTTCCCCACTTTGCATACATGTCTACTAGGGTAGTTGTAACAACAAGATCTGACAAAATTCCCATATCCTTTATGCTTTGATGGATGTTCATACCATGTTCCAAAGATCCTATTTTGGCATATGAAGGGAGGATGTTGGCTAAGGTTGTGGAATTTGTCTTTACACCCGCCAATTGCATTTGCTTGAAAGTTTCTAAAGCCTTATCAAAAAATACTTTTTTTTCATATCTTGCAATCATTGCATTCCATGTGACGACATTTTTTTGAGGCATCATGCCAAACAATTCACGTGCTTTGTCTATGCTTCCACACTTTGCATACATGTCTCTAAGGGCAGTTGCAACTACAACATCTAACAAAATTTCCATATCTTTTATGCTTTGATGGATGTCCATATTGTGTTCTAAAGATCCCATTTTGGCATAGGCAAGGAGGATACTAGCTAAGGTTGTGGAATTTGGCTTTACACCCACCAATTGTATTTTCTTGAAAGTTTATAAAGCGTTATCAAAAAAATCCATTTTTTTGCATATCTTGCAATCATTGCATTCCATGAGATGGCATGTCATTGAGGCATCATGTCAAACAGTTCACATATCTTGTCTATGCTTCCACACTTTGCATACATGTCTACTAGGATAGTTGCAACTACAAGATCTAACAAAATTCCCATATCCTTTATGCTTTGATGGATGTCCATACCATGTTCCAAAGATCGCATTTTGGCTTTACACCTCTAAATTGTATTTGCTTGAAAGTTTCTAAAGCCTTATTAACAAATCCATTTTGTGCATATCTTGCAATTATTGCATTCCATGAGATGGCACTCTTTGAGGTGTTCTGTCAAATAGTTCATGTGCCTTGTCTATGCTTCCACACTTTGCATACATGTCTACTAGGGTAGTTGCAACTACAACAGATTTGACAAAATTCCCATATCCTTTATGCTTTGATGGATGTCCATACCATGTTCTAAAGATCCCATTTTGGCATAGGTAGGGAGGATGTTGGTTAAGGTTGTGGAATTTGGATTTACACCTGCCAATCGTATTTGCTTGAAAGTTTCTAAATCCTTATCAACAAATCCATTTTGTGCATATCTTGCAATTATTGCAACATATATACTTTGAGCTTAATTATTGCAAAAATATACACAATAACAATTCCATAAATAAGGGTTTCCTTAAAAATCATTTTAGAGTTACAATAAAGTCATAGGTCTATCCTATAGCCCTTGCAAATATTTCAAATTATTTTAAGGTAAAAAATTTTCTCATATGCACATACATAATTGCTATCCACATATTCAATCAAAGTAAAGTATTTTCACTTTGTTCTTAAGGGATAATAACAATACATCTTATCAATGAGACTATACACATGGAACTAAGAACCATAACAATATTCAAGAGAAAACTAGTCATTTTAGAAGGCACTCTAATTTTTTCTTTACCATCATCTACAAATTCATTTTGAGCATATTAATAAAGCCTCTAGGGTTTGTCACTATGACTAACACAATGAAATTGATCTTCACCATTTAATGCTCATAAGATAAAGTCCAAATGTATAATACTTCTTGAGAAACCAAACCCTTTTCCACCATTCAAAATAAAACCTACATAATATTCATCACAGTCAACTTGACAAACCCTTACCACTATTTTAAAATACAATCAACCCAAAGAAGTGACACTTGAGAACCCACTTGAATCCAACCATGCAATAGGGTCATAGTACCCAAAGAGAAGAAACAACTAGAAGACTCAATATTACACAAAATTCACCACAACTAAGCCTTCACCATGAAGAATAAAAGCCCTCAAACATATTCATGATAACTTTAAGTGAAGTACCCACCAAGAATGAGTAGTAAGATAAACCATAATGAAAGCCAAAAATCATGTGTTCTATCAAACAGTCCATGTGCCTTGTCTATGCTTCCACACTTTGCATACATTCTACAAGGGCAACTATAATTACAACATGTGAGAAAATTCCTATATCCTTTATGCTTTGATGGTTGTCCATACATTGTTCCAAAGATCCTATTTTGGTAGAGATAGGGAGGATGCTGGAAAAGGTTGTGGAATTTGTCTTTACACGTGTCAATTGCATTTGCTTCACAACAAAGAATAGACACAAATAATGAATTAAAGAATAAACATGACAAAGAATAGATACAATTAATGAATTAAACCCTTTTGTAACATCTTGCAGCAGTGTTAGGAGATGGCTACCTCAAGATAACAACATTTCTGCATTCAAGCTATTGTAACATTCTCCCTTTGATATAATATGTATGGGGTTTTCTTAACCTACTATTCATGTAAAATTACAACCCCTATTTTAGCCATGATCACCCTAGATGGAATAGTGAATTCTTTGGTTTCCTCATGAGTTTTGTGATAATCTTAATAGATTGTAACGGTAGGGGAATATGACAATCCAGTCAAAGATAATGCCTTGCATATGAACAATTGATTGCCAATAATGGATCTAGATATGTGAATCATGTGTGATGAACATGTATACAACCCTGTAGACAATTCCTTGAATGTAATAAGACCTTGATCTCCATATCCCTACATCCCAAATAAGATCAAACTATCAACCCTATTACATAAGTACAATGATAAAACTAGATTGTACTCATACAAATGAATCAAATCAAATCCCTAGCCATTAGTTTATGCAATTAGATCTAACTCCCAATTGAAATTCTTCATTTAAATAATACAAGATTTAGAAAAGATGAACATCCAACACCATGAGGACCTCCAAACTCGTTTCACTACCATAAACTATCAAGCCCTAGGTTGAAAATGCTAATTCAGGCAAGGAATTTCTGATTTTTCTCTATAAGAATGCCTTCAATATGCAAAACAACTACATTTTGATCAAAGAAGAAAATGTTAAGACTTTGCCAAAAAGCTTATGACATTCAAAATATCCATGCACAAGATTCTAAAGGGTAAGTTTGTTTTTATTTATAAATCAAATGGATGAAATATGTGTCCTCAACACCTTGTCCATACATGTGTATTAAAGTTTCATTACATGTGTATTGTAGTGGAAAGGTGCTGGGAGTGACATTTTGCATTCCAGAGCTTGTGCGATCGAACTGACTGTGCCAATGCATCGAGATGGGTGGGTAAATACTAGGGGAGGTCTCATTTCATGTGCCAAGCATCCCAATCATTCAAGGTAGCAGGCTACCGACAAAGTCCCTTAGGATCCCTAAGACGAAAAAACTACCAAACTATGACAGAGCAGTTCTCAAAATTTGTGGTAGCCGAGAATATTCTGTTTGGACCTACATGTGCAAGTGGGGTCTACCCACAATAAGCTCTCTCAGTTTTGGTCAACTCCAATCTGTTTGACCGTACCAAAATCAAATGCATTCTTGCAAAATGCTTCAATTTCATGCAGTGGAAAGGTGCTAGGAGTGACATTTTGCATTCCATAGCTCGTGAGGCTGAACCAACTACACCAATGTATCAGGGTGGGTAGGTAAATGCTAGGGGAGGTCTTGTTTCATGCGCCAAGGGTCTTAGTAGTTCGTGGCAGTAGGCTACCGACAAAGTCGCTTAAGATCCTAAGAGCAAAAACTACCAAACTTTGACAAATCAATTCTTGGAATTCATGGCAGCTGGTAATGTTCTATTTTGATCTACAGGTGCATGTGGGGTCCATCCACAATAACCTCTCTCGGTTTTGGTCAACTCAATTTTTTTTTACTGTGCCAAAATCAAATGCATTCTTGCAAAATGCTTCAGTTTCATGCAGCACAACCTTGCCAGGTGCCATATTTTTTGTTCTTCTCATCGTGGGGTCGAACTGACTACGCCAACACATTGAGGTGGGTGGTTAAATTCTAGGTGAGGTCTCTTTTCATGTGCCAAGCATCCTAGTCATTTGGGACAGCAGGCTACCGGCAAAGTCCCTTAATATCCCTAAGACCAAAAAATTGTCAAACTATGACAGAGTGGTTCTCAGAATTTGTGGTAGCTGGGAACATTCCATTTAGACCTTTAGGTGAAACTAGGGTCTGTCCATAATAACCTCTCTCAGTTTTGGTCAACTTCAATCTGTTTGACCATACCGAAATCAAATGCATTCTTGCAAAATGCTTTAGTTTCATGCAGTGGAAAGGTGTGAGGAGTGACATTTTATATTCCATAGCTCTTGGGGCCGAACTGACTATGCCAATGCATTGGTGTGGGTGGGTGAATGCTAGGGGAAGTCTCATTTTGCGTTCCTAGGGTCTCAATCATTCGCAAAAGCAAGCTACCGACAAAGTCACTTAAGATCCTAAGAGTAAAAATTGCCAAACTTTAACGGAGCGATTCTCAGAATTCATGGCATCTGGGAATGTTCTGTTTGGACCTACAAGTGTAGGTGGGGTCTGTCCACAATAACCTCTCTCAGTTTTTGTCAACTCAAATCTATTTGATCATGCCGAAATCAAATGCATTCTTGCAAAATGCTTTAGTTTCATGCAGCACAACCTTGCCAGGTGTCATATTTTTTGTTATGCTCATCGTGGGGCCGAACTGACTACGTTAACACGTCAGGGTGGGTGGGTAAATAGTTGGGTAGGTTTTGTTTCATCTGCCAAGCATCCTAGTCATTTGGGGCAGCAGGCTACCGACAAAGTCCCTTAAGATCCTTAAGACCAAAAAATTGTTAAACTATGACGGAGCACTTCTCAAAATTCATGGTAGTTGGGAACGTTCAATTTGGACCAACAGGAGCAAGTGGGGTCTGTCCATAATAACCTCTCTCAGTTTTGGTCAACTCCAGTCTATTTGACCGTGTCGAAATCAAATGCATTCTTGCAAAATGCTTTAGTTTCATGCAGCGGAAAGGTGCTAGGAGTGGCATTTTGTATTCCATAGATTGGGGGGCCAAACTGACTATGCCAATGGGTCAGGGTGGCCAGGTAAATGCTAGAGGGGGTCTTGTTTCATGTGCCAAGTGTCCCAGTCATTCGAGGCAGCAAGCTACCGGCAAAGTCACTTAAGTTCCTAAGAGCAAAAACTGCCGAACTTTGATGAAGTAGTTCTCAGAATTTGTGGCATCTGGGAATGTTTTGTTTGGACCTACAAGTCCACATGGGGTCCACCCACAATAACCTCTCTCGGTTTTGGTCAACTCAAATCTGTTTGACCATGCTGAAATCAATTGCATTCTTGCAAAATGTTTCAGTTTCATGCAGCACAACCTTGCCAGGTGCCATATTTTTGTTTTTCTCATCGTGGGGCTGAGAGGACTACACCAACATGTCAAGGTGGGCAGGTAAATTTAAAGGGAGGTCTCATTTCATGTGGCAAGTGTCTCAATCATTCTGGGTTGCAAGCTACCGGCAAAATCAAAAGGAGCTAGGAGTGAGATTTTGCATTCCACAACTCGTGGCCCTAAACCGACTGCGCCAACATGTCAGGGTGGGTGGGTAAATGCTAGGGGAGGTCTTGTTTCATGTGCCAAGTGTCCCATTCATTCTAGGTTGTAAGCTACCAGCAAAGTCGAAAGGTGTTAGGAGTGAAATTTTGCATTCCATGGCTCATGGGACCAAACTGACTGCACCAACGCATCGGGATGGGCGGGTAAATGCCAGGGAAGATCTCATTTCATGTGCCAAGGGTCCCAATCATTCCAAGTTGTAAGCCACTGAAAAAGTAAATGCTAGGGGAGGTCTCATTTTGTGTGCCAAGCATCCCAGTCATTCTGAGCTACAAGCTACCGGCAAAGTGACTTTGATGGTAGCTTATAGCCTGGAATGAATGGGACCCTTGGCACATGAAACGAGACCTTCCCTAGAATTTACCCACCCACCCCGAAGCGTTGGTGCAATCAGTTCAGCCCTATGACGAGAAGAATGAAAAATATGGCTCTTGGTAAGGTTGTGATGCATGAAACTGAAGCATTTTACAAGAATGCATTTGATTTTGACATGGTCAAACAGATTTGAGTTGACCAAAACCAAGAGAGGTTATTGTGGATAGACCCCATGTGCACCTGTAGGTCTAGATGAAATGTTCCCAGTTGCCACGAATTCTGAGAACTGCTCTGTCAAAGTTTGGCAATTTTTTCTCTTATGAACTTAAGTGACTTTGTCAGTAGTCTACTGCCTTGAATGACTGGGACACTTGGCACATGAAACGAGACCTCCCCTAACATTTACCTATCCACCCCAATGTGTTGGCATGGTCAGTTAGGCCCCACGAGCTATGGAATGCAAAATGTCTCTCCTAGCACCTTTCCACTGCATGAAACTAAAGCATTTTGCAAGAATGCATTTGATTTCGGCATGGTCAAATGGACTAGAGTTGACCAAAACTGAGAGAGGTTATTGTGGATGGACCCCACCTGCACCTAGCTACCATGAATTCTAAGAACTGCTCTGTCATAGTTTGGAAATTTTTTGGTCTTAGGGATCTTAAGGGACTTTGTCGGTAGCCTGCTGCCTCGAACGACTAGGATGCTTGGCGCATGAAACAAGACCTCCCCTAGCATTTACTTGCCCACCCTAATGTGTTGGTGTAGTTGGTTCAATTCCATGATGAGCAGAAAAAAAATATGGCACCTGGCAAGGTTGTGCTACATGAAACTGAAGCATTTTGCAAGAATACATTTGGTTTTGACATGGTAAAACAAATTTGAATTGACCAAAACCAAGAGAGTTTATTGTGGATGGACTCCACATGCACTTGGAGGTCTAAACAGAACATTCCTAGCTACCATGAATTTTGAGAACCGCTCCATCAAAGATTGGCAGTTTTTGCTCTTAGGAACTTAAGTGACTTTGGCGGCAGCCTGCTGCCACGAATGACTGATACCCTTAGCGCATGAAATGAGACCTTCCCTAGCATTTACCTACCCACCCTGATGCATTAGCATAGTCAATTCAACCCCACGACGAGTAGGACAAAAAAATGGCACCTGGAAAGGTTGTGCTACATGAAACTGAAGCATTTTGCAAGAATTCATTTGATTTCGGCACGGTCAAATAGATTTGAGTTGACCAAAACTAAGAGAGGTTATTGTGGATGGACCCTACATGCACCTATAGGTCCAAACAAAATGTTCCTAGTTGCCATGAATTCTGAGAACTGCTCCATCAAAGTTTGGTAGTTTTTGCTCTTAGGAACTTAAGTGACTTTGTCGGTAGCCTGTTGCCTCGAATGACTAGGACACTTTGTGCATGAAAGGATACCTCCCCTACCACCCACCCTGATGTGTTGGCGCAGTCAGTTTGGCCCCACAATGAACAGAACAAAAAATATGGCACCTGGCAAGGTTGTGCTGCATGAAACTGAAGCATTTTGAAAGCATGCATTTGATTTTGGCAAGGTCAAATGGATTTGAGTTGACCAAAACTAAGAGAATTTATTGTGGATGGACCCCATGTACACCTATAGGTCCAAACTAAATGTTCCCAGCTACCATGAATTCTGAGAACTGCTCCGTTATAGTTTGGTAGTTTTTTGGTCTTAGGGATCTTAAGGGACTTTGCCGGTAGCCTATTGCCCTGAATGGTTGGGACGCTTGGCATATGAAATGAGACCTCTTTTGGCATTTACCTGACCACCCTAATGTGTTGGCATAGCCAGTTTGGCCCCACGAGCTATGGAATGTAAAATCTCACTCCTAGCACCTTTCCACTGCATGAAACTAAAGTTTTTTGCAAGAATGCATTTGATTTCAACATTGTCAAATGGATTTGAGTTGACCAAAACTAATAGAGGTTATTTTGGACAAACTCCACATGCACTTGTAGGTCAAAATGAAACATTCCCAACTACCACGAATTCTGAGAACTGCTCTGTCATAGTTTGGTAGTTTTTTGGTCTTAGGGATCTTAAGGGACTTCTCTGGTAGTCTATTGCCCTGAATGATTGGGATGCTTGGCACATGAAATGAGACCTCCCCTAGCATTTACCCACCCACCCCAATGCATTGGCGTAGTCAGTTCAGCCCCATGAGCTATGGAGTGCAAAATGTCACTCCTAGCACCTTTTCATTGCAAGAAACTAAAGCATTTTGCAAGAATGCATTTGATTTTGACATGGTCAAACAAATTTTGAGTTGACCAAAACTGAGAGAGGTTATTGTGGAAGGACCCCACATGCACCTGTAGGTCCAAATAGAATGTTCCTAGCTACCACGAATTCTAAGAATTGCTCCATCATAGTTTGGCAATTTTTTGGTCTTAGGGATTTTAAGGGAAATGATTGGGACGCTTGGCACACAAAACAAGACCTCCCTTGGTATTTACCCACCCACCTCGATGCATTGGCGTAGTTGGTTTGGCCCCACTAGCTATGGAATGCAAAATGTACTCCTAACACCTTTCCTCTACATCAAACTGAAGCATTTTGGAACAATGCATTCCTTGCCACCATAGGCAAACGAAATTGATTTAAAAAAATCAAGGTAGGTGTTTGTAGGTGGACCTGACATCCACCTATACATGCAAAAAAGATGTTCCTAGGTGTCACAGTTTGATGGAACAGTTTGTAGGGCATCAATTGAGGCTACCCTTACTGTTGCTATCAATTGTTTGTCATTAAAACTCATTAAGACTCATTATGAAATAGTAACATCATTAAAATGAATTAAACTCATAGTAACATCATTAAATCTCATTAAAACTCATTATGAAATAGAAAGTAAAGGACATATCATCGTGAAATAATCATGAAAACCTACCTTACTTTCCTTCCAAAGACAACTTCATAAGGATTATGTTTGCCTCCATCATACTAAATCCTACATGCAAATACAATTGCACTATTTAGCTAAAATGAGTAGCTAAAATATACAAGGTGAAATGAGGATAGCAAAGAAAAATAACATACCTTTCTGTCATTCCACTAATTCAATCCAATGAACCATCCGAGTCTACTCTACTCTTTATTGTGTCAAGTATTGCCTCGTGATCAGACTCACAAACCTTCCACAAGGTCTTGTTCAATGATCTACCCCCATATTTGATCAAATGAACATTTGATGCCACAACAAGGTTAGAATAATGAAGAAATTTCCTATGTGTGTCAAATTCCTCGAACAACCACACATCAGACTTCTTCACTGGGTACCTTCTAAGCCATGTTCCAATAACAACCACTGATTCTATAGGGTACTCGATGTTTTCTCCATCTATAACAGGGGAATCTAATTTCTTTTTTGCCTCAACATAGTGACACAAATAATAATGTGTTCCCTCTTCATTGTCTTCAGCTACAATAACTGCATAAACATGCCCTGCATTGATACATGCATTCAGATCGATGAATATAGTCAATAATACAAGAAAAACTACAAAATAAGATGGTATATTGAATTTTATTAAATTCGAATGCTGATAATACCTGGTTGAACTAGATCTGAAACATGGTTAAAATCAACCGATTATTCAATCTCTATGATTTGTAGTGTTGTCGTTAGTCGATACATGTCAATCGGGCTTAGGCCTCTTGTACACCAATTGTCAACCCACTCCTTTGACACACAATCATACCAAGATTCATATGTACATGAAGAATAAAAACATGCCTTCCACCGCATATGAATACTCCATGAACCTGCATTAGAGCTTCTAAAAGAGTGTAGCTCACTCGATCTTGTCAATGTACAATAGTCCTCATATTTTGCAATGTTAGTATCATCAACCAACCAAAAATATCTATGAAATATAGACTTAACTTCATTACTTGGACCCATTGGCATTACACCATTTGATAATAGATCTTGCATCTATCAAATTTGTATTGTCTTTGTACTTCAACTCTTCTCATGCCAATGCTCTTTGATACATGCTCCTGCACCATCATGCTCCCCCTTTCCATGCCTAGTCTCACAAAAATTCCACATATGTTGAACACCATTCATCATATGCATCCTGCTCAACCAATAGAACATCTGTGAGTTTTTGAATTGTGATGCACAATTATTTGACCATATGATATGCTGACGAAATGTTATGCTCATTCTGGCCAAATCACGGTAGAACATCTGAAAGAAACCTTGCATGAACTCCATAGAATGTGTGTGATCATCACTAATATAAAAATGATATTCCCTCAAGACCTTCCTGTCATCCTCTGTACTACCTTATGCATGAATAAATGCTATTTGCACAAATATAGCAACCTGTGTAGAGTTGTAATACTGTGACTGCACCTCATTCTATGGCTATAGTGTGTAATTCTCTACAAATTCAACAACTAAAATGATGGTACCAAGTGGAAACGTGTCCTTGCATAACTTGAATTGCAAGTGCAACCATCGAGCTCTATGGGTATGCCTTGCATACTAGTAAACTATACTATCTCAAAAATAGAGATAAACTAATACATTGGAATCTTTTCAATGACCAATTCACACCTTTTTTCTTCTTTGCCATCTTTTAGACTATATGTCATTGTCTTGTATTTACCAAAACTACTAGCTCATTTCCAATTGCATACATGCGTTGTCCATATGTTGACAAATTGGAAAATGTTGCAACCCACCACAATGATCACACGTGCCATCAAAGCATAAGGTATTATGGAATAATCAACCATCCACTCTCTAGAATAAGATGCTTGATATGAAATCTCTTGAAGATCTAGGTGGACACTTTATATTACACTCCTGCAAAACATCGTTAGTATGCAAATCTACAAATATATATCTATAAACATCATAATGATTAGAAAACTCAATATGTACTCTACAACAAGTTGTGTGTGTGTGATTTATTTTGACATAAAAGGGATTTACCATTTTAAAATACCTTTGACTAATTTTCACTTAAGGATGGATCTCTTAAAATTTCTTGAATATTTGTGTTTGATTCACATCCAAAAAATACTTTGGATGTGGCTCATTGTTTTGACAACCAATTCTCCTTCTTATAACATCTCTTGCATTAGGAGATACCCTTGTGTTATTTTGCCAAAATTCTTCGATGAGGGATCTCAAGGCTTCAACAACAACTTTGTCTTTCCATGGGAGTCTCCTAGAGAATGCCCACAATGCATTGGTGTTTGGGTCCTCAAATCTTTCACGTCTTCCAATGGATCTCATTAGAGTTTTTCTACTTATTTTCAATGCCTGACTTGTCTTTCTAATGAGACAAGCTTTCTTTGTTTGTTGGCTTACTATTGTCGATATAATGACACGTCATGTGACATTACTATCCTTGGTGAGTGAGGTGGAACCCACACTCTCATATGCACTCATTAGATTCTTTACAATTGATTTTTCACTTGAGGCATTTGATGTTTTTAGGCCAAGAATCTTTATAGTGGGCCTAAATTTTAGATTTCTCATCAATTCAACAAATAGTTGACATCTTCTAGTTTCATTTAAGTTCTCAAAGAATGATTTCCATATCTTATTTGCATATCTTTGGCAATTGTGCTTAGGAATCTTATCTTACATGGGCTTCAAAACATTCTCATCAATATCAATTAGAAACTTAGGCTTCCTATGCAAAATTCTAGGAGGTATTTTCATTGGTAAAGTTGACTTAACATTAGGAATTTCTTCAATATTTACTTGAGATGGGATAGATGGCGTACCTTCAATTGGAGATAAAAAATATGAAAAGGGTTGAAGTTGAGATGGAGAAGATGGTGTACCTTCAACTTGACATGTGAATGATGGTGTGCCACCAACTTGAGAAGAGAATGAAGATGTACCTTCAACTTCATCTGTGAAAGATGGAGTGCCTCCAATTTGAAAAGATAATGATGGTGTTCCTTCAACTTGACCTGTGGACGATGGAGTGCCTCCAACTTGGAGATTCAATTTCCTCATTGAACGCAGGTTTTACATTCATTCCCTTTGTTCCTCCAATTCCATCTCTCTCTTAGCTTCATTATATGTGTCATGTTCCTCTTCAATTGGCAATGGTGGAATGTCTTATCGTATGGTTGACAATTTCCTACTTTTGCAAATTCACCTCATTCTTTCTCTTTTTCTCTCATTCTCAACTTCATGCTCTTTTGGTGTTAGAGTATTTGCTCATTTCCTTGGCATGATGATGATTTCTATATGCATCATGAATAAGAAATGATGATGTTAGAAGCATAATGAATAATCAACATATGAATAATTAGCATTTATGATGACTCCAAACTTGTTGATTTTGACATGATTAGATTCTAGAAGTGAAATGTGTAATGACAGTCTAGGCCTAGATGTTTTTGATGACATAGATGAGCACATGTTGATTATTGATGTTAATTTACAAATGGTGGTAGGTACAATCTCTAGGTTAGTTTCACATTTTCTTAACATATCTTCTCAAACACGCTTTCTTAACCTCCCATGGATCCGAATACACCTACTCGAGACAAGATAGAAGAAGTCACTAGCACTAAGGAGAGTTATCATAAGGACATTGTGATGGACCAACCATTACAAATGGAGACTCATGTAAGGTAAAACTAGACCTACCAACATGTTAAAGGACGGCCCAAATTCTTATATTGTAGGTGGTGAATTAGTTAGAGTAGCTCATGAAGACAAGTATGAAGTCATGTATATGCTTAGATGTGATCATTGTTATCTCAAGTAAGTAGATGGGACTACATAGAACTTTGAGGGGGCTTTTGCAACAAAAGCCAAAATTGGAGAAGGAAGCAACAACTCTTAACAATTCCCAATAATGAAAATGGTAGACAATTCTTTTTGAATAGAGGAGTCCAAGAGACTATAGTAGTAGAGGTTGTAGATGTTCTACAAATAAAAGGCATATTTAATGCCATCATTGTAAAAAGAAATTGGGCATTTTGAAAAGGAGTGTAGGCTCAAACAAAATCACATGTGAAATAAGAAAGCAATTTTTACTTGAAATGAAGGAGAGCATCTCAATTCCAATATTTTTGTCTTTTGTCATGAAGAAGAGAAATCTTAAGATAATGTTTGGTTTCTTGATTTTGGTTGTTCGAATCATATGATAGTCAATGAAGACTTATTTATGCCAATTGATAAAGTTGTGAAGAGTTGATTAAAATTTGGAGACAATAAAGTAGTGTAAGTTGTTGGAAAAGGCAATAAAGTAGTGTAAGTTGATGGCCTTAAGCATAATTTATTGAGTGTAGGTTAGCTTATTGAAAATAATTTTTTTTTATTTGTAAGAGGGCTTTTTGTATATGAAAAGAAAAATGAAAAAATATCAGGCAAGCCCTTGAAATGAGGGGAGCATAAGTAATCCAACTAAATTGACTGCAAACCAACCAACTGAACTCCAACACCATGAGAAGAAGTGAAGCCAAAACAACCCAATAGAGGCAACAAAAGATAAGACTCCATGAATCAGATCCAACAGAGAGAGAGAGATACTAAGGCCAACCAGCTAAAGCCAAGCTAAGATTTAACATTTTTCTAGGATAAGATGGCCTCTATGGTCCATTGAGAGCCCTCCTCTACCACCTCTTTTCCTTCAATACAGAGTTTTTCAGCCTTAGATTTCCTTCCTTTTTTCTACTTTGAATCTCCATAGTCAAGTTTTATCTTTTTGGATTCAGTCTGAGAGATTCCCAATTTTTGAGGAGCCACATAAAAGTCTTGATCGAAAAAAATAGGAATTGGGTCATCCAGATCATCCATAAAAGAAAAAGTGCCATCTGACTCTGAATCCTCTACATCATCCACCATAGGAACAATATCTAAGTTAAGGATAGGGGGAATGTTAGGGTTTGAAGATTGTACAAAGGGAGGATCAGGTGGAACCACTGATTCAAGACCCGAAGAAGAATGGGGAACAAAGAACTTGTCATGATTGCGCCAGATGAAATTTGCATCCAGAGACCTAGATTTTCTACTCCACTTCTTAAGGCTAAAGCATCTGGAACTAGACAGTCTTAGAGCAGAACAATCCCCAATCTTGTGACCCAGCTCATTGCAGCAAAAACATCTAAAAGGTAAACCATTAAAATTTAAAAATTGCACCCAGGTACCATGAGAAGAATGAATCTGAATTGAGCCAGGAAGGGGTTTGGAAATGTCTACAAGGGCATAGACCCGAGTGTATCTCTGTGAGCCATCTCCTCAGTATCTAACTTCATGAAGGATCCAACCTAATTGATCATCTACCCTAAGAGTGAAAAATTCCTCATCACGAGGGGAAGATTGTAAAGGTTTTGATAAAAATCATGGTGGAAAAAGTTGTAGCAGAAGTTCTCATGACAACAAATAGAATGTTTCTATTGCAAATGTGTTTATTAAAATAGATGCTCTAAAATCAACTCTTGAGGATGCCAATTGGTTATGTCATGTTCAGTATGGTCAGTTGACCTTTAAGGTGTTGAACTTCTTACAGACTAAGATTTGTGGATTGTTCAAGATCTTGTTGAAGAGTTTGATCATAAATTGATAAGATAGTGATAGAAGCCTACATGTGGTAACCATGCATTGAGAGTTGGACATTGTGCTATGGCATGGAGATTTATTACAACCAAGTGTTTCTATGCTAGCAATTGCAAGACGCTTGGTGAAGAACTCGTTATTGCATCATGAGCTAAGTGAGTTGTTAGAGCATGTATGGTAGTGCAAGTGCACATGTGGTAGTGTTGGAGTGCATGTAGTGACAATTGAGAACATGTATATGTTCTAGAGAATGTTCTGAGGTATCACAAGTGATAAGAAGAAATTAAGAGTTTATCTTTGTTATTGCAAGCCATAGTTTGATTTTGGTTGCAGTGTAGGAAGACGAAAGACTATAATATAGAGTTTATTGTAGCTTAACCAGTCTGATTTCTTGGAGAAACCTAGAGATGACACTATATTTTAAATGTTGATACAACTGGTTACATTAGAGAGAATGATGATAATAGTTTATTAAAGGGAGGTATCGATGACATAGTTTAAATTCAAGATACAACAAATTCTATTAATGATTCAAGATACAACAAATTCATGTATATATCATATTTTAATGATTCTAATTCTATTAATGCACATAATGATGACTTTTTTAACTTACATAGTTCCACTTTTAGTGATTATGAGTGTTCTAAAGAACATAAACTGAAGTAAATGAATAGATAAAGAATATACCTTAGAATTCGATATTTGAGTTGACCAATCCTCCAAAATTTGGCTTCAAAGTCCTCAAATTGATCTTTTTGGCAAGTTCCTTCGTATTCAATATTGAATTCTATATAACTCTAGAATAGGATTAGTGAAATTTATGAAAAAAACAAACATATATCATCAAATTCAATCTAAATACATGAAAATTAGCTTTGAAACAATATGAAACATGAAACTTTTAGTTTAAATAATCAAATTTTGTCCAAAAATATGTAAAACTAGTTCTTCTACATTGAAAAAACAAAAAAATGTGGTGGATTGATCAAATAATTATTCTTAAAATTTCAAACACCATGAAAAAACATTTTCTTGTCCGATAGCATGCATGAAAAGTAGGGAATAACATACATGTGGGGTCTGAATCACGAATCCCACATGTTTTTTTCTCATTTTTTTGCTTCCCAAAATGTGCTTGTGTTATAACGCAAGCGTGTTTTGGGAAGCATGAAACCTTTACATGCTTTCATGCATGCAAACAAGTGTTTTCTCTGTATGTATATGTATCTATCTATAAGTATATATCTATGCAAACCTTTATGTATAAGTATATATCTATCTCTATATCTCCCTCTCTCTCTCTAAACCCCTAAACCCTAAATAATGCCCCTAAACCTTAAACTTTTATCTCCCTATCTCTCCCTCTCTAAACTCTTAACCCCTAAACCCTAAATCTGATCAACCCTAAACCCCTATCTCCTTGTCTCTATCATCCCTCTGCATCTCAATCTCTCTACCTATGTCTTTGGCCATGTCCCTCACCCTCTATCTCCCTATCTCTCCCCTCGATCTCCTCTATATCTCCCTATCGGTCCTCTCTCTCTAAACCCTAACCTAAACCTCTAAACCTTAACCCCTAACCCTTAAATCATAAACTCTAAACCCTAAATAATGCCCCTAAACCCTAAAACTGAGCAACCCCAAACCCCTAAACTATAAACCCTAGAAGTAACCCTAAACCTCTATCTCCCAATCTCTATCAGTCGCCTCTCTCATCTCTCTCTAAACCATAAACCATAAACCATAATCCCTAAACCATAAATAATTCCCCTAAACTCTCTATCTCCCTATCTCTCCCCTCTATCTCTCCCTCACCAGGTTATCGATGAAGGAAATGAAAATAGGAAAACTAGGACTCTCTCCCTATCACCCTATCTCTCCCCTCTCTCTCCCCTCCATCTCCACCCTCTCTCCATCTTCCTCCCTCTCCCTCTCCCTTATCGACAAAGACCATGGAAACAAGAAAACTAGGACATGCAAAGAGAGATCAAGATATAAATTGGGAGGATGAAATGGAAACAAGATAATTTACAAAATTTCATTGGATGGGAAGAATGATGAGGAGAGGTAGAGATGGAGGGAAGTAGAGTGAGAGAGAGGGTAGTAGGTAGAGAGGGGAGGGAAGCAGAGAGTGAGAGAGAGGGTAGGAGGTAGAGAGGGGAGGGAAGTAGAGAGTGAGAGGGAGGGTAAGAGGTAGAGAAGGGAGGGAAGAAGAGAGTGACAGAGAGGGTAGGAGGTAGAGAGGGGAGGGAAGTAGAGAGTGAGAGGGTAAGAGGTAAAGAGGGGAGGGAAGAATAGAGTAAGAGAAAGGGTAGGAGATAGAGAGGGGAGGGAAGTAGAGAGTGAGAGAGGGTAGAAGGTAGAGAGGGGAGAGAAGTAGAGAGTGAGAGAGAGGGTAGGAGGAAGAGAGGGGAGGGAAGTAGAGAGTGCGAGAGAGGGTAGGAGGTAGAGAGGGGAGGGAAGTAGAGAGAGAGAGAGAGGGTAGGAGGTAGAGAGGGGAAGGAAGTATAGAGTAAGTGAGAGGGGAGGAGGTAGAGAGGGGAGGGAAGTAGAGACTCAGAGAGAGGGTAGGAGGTAGAGATGGGAGGGAAGAAGAGAGTGAGAGAGAGGGTAGGAGGTAGAGAGGGGAGGGAAGTAGAGAGTGAGATAGAGGGTAGGAGGTAGAGAGGGGAGGGAAGAAGGGAGTGAGAGAGAGGGTAGGAAGTAGAGAGGGGAGGGAAGTAGAGAGTACGAGAGAGGGTAGGAGGTAGAGAGGGGAGGGAAGAAGATAGTGAGAGAGAGGGTAGGAGGTAGAGAGTGGAGGGAAGTAGGGAGTGAGGGAGAGGGTAGCAGGTAGAGAGAGGTGGGAATAAGAGAGTGAGAGAGAAGGTAGGAGGTAGATAGGGGAGGGAAGTAGAGACTCAGAGAGAGTAGGAGGTAGAGAGGGGAGGGAAGTAGAGAGTGAGAGAGAGGGTAGGAAGTAGAGAGTGAGAGAGAGGGTAGTATGTAGGGAGGGGAGGGAAGTAGAGAGTGAGAGAGAGGGGAGGGAAGTAGAGGAGGGGAGGGAGAGAGGAGGGGAGGGAGTGAGTGTTTCAGTTTAGCATAACGTGAGTGTGTTATAACGAACCCATGTTATGTGAATGCACATAATACAAGCACGTTATAACGTGCTCGCATTATGCTTTGGCTTGGAAATTACCAAGCCTAAGGCTTGGATTTTCCTTGGGCTTCCAACCCAAAGGCTTGGAATATGTTTAGGTCATGCAAGGACATGTTTTTCCATATTCTAACAAAATTCAAATAATTTGGAGCATGTTCCCCATCAGGATTGCACTTTTTTCAATGAAAAGTTGAAAAAAATACCACCATAATCTTAAGCTCTTTGTTAGCTATCTAACCATATAATCTTTTTCACATTTTGAGTATGTTAAGGGTTGCATCTATAATTTCTTTTATTAGTGTATCCATTTTTTTGTCAAAAACTAGTGTTTGGTATTTTTTACTTTTTTAACTATTCATCAAAATTTCAAATAAGTTACATTTTTAGAAACTAGACTCCATTCTACACATATTAAAAAAAATTGACTTTCGATTAGTTTTCAAAAAATTTAGGGGGGAATACGCTCAATTTTATGTTTTTTAGGATGTGTCCACTTTGAAAATTACTAAAAAATCAATTATTCATGAAAAAATTATTAGAAAAATTAGGGATAAACTACATGGTGTTAGCTAATTTCTCATTGAAGTGATTTTTGAAATGCTAAAAAGAATTAACATTTTAGGGCGAGCACAACAGACGCTATGTTATGTTTTTTTTTAGAAAAATAGGACCAGTTTCTATGTTCCCCCTTTTTGAGTCCCTTAATATCAACCATTTTTGAAAAAAAATACTAGTTAGAAACTAGATTCGGAGCACTACAACTCTTATTTTTGTTGTATCTTCAAATATTCAGTGTAACTATCTTCAATTTCTCATCCAACATCAATCTTTAATGATTTTAGAAAAAAAAAGTGGCATCTTAAGACCCCCTTTTGGTCCCTCATCTTTGTGCACTCACCCTTTGGCTACAAGTGATGAAGAAAATAATATGGACATCATAACTCCATGTAAGAGTATTGACTTATTCTTTGGGAATCTCTTTGATGCACCAATATTCATTTGAGTGTCATTTTGAAAACATAGGAAGAGAGAAACATGTGAAAAACATAGGGAGAGAGAGAGATCTCATAGAGAGGAAGTGTGTGAGAGAGAAGGGGGGAGGGTGATGGAGATGGAGAGAGAAAGAGAGAGAAAAGAGGTAGATAAGCATATGTAGAGAGATATTATTGTTTCCTATTAAATTATAATAGGGGCTTCCACCTATTATCATATCAAAACCTCCAATTGAATTAATCATTTCATCAAGTCTTTCTTTTGTCAAATTCTGCACATCTTCCACCTTAATCAATTTACCCTTAAGATGTTATGTGGAGAGAGAGAGAGATGTAGATATAGAGACAAATGTAGAGAGAGGTAAAGAGATAGAGTGGGAGAGAGATAGAGATAGAGAGAGTGAAAAAAGAAAGAGAAAAAGATATATATAGAGAGAAAGAGAGAGTGAGAAATAGAGATAGAGAGAGGAAGAGAGAAGGGAGAGGGAGAGAGATGAAGTGAGAAAGATAAATAAAGTAGGAGATAGAGACAGAGAAGAAAGAGGAAGAGAGAGAGAGGGGTACAAAGATAGTGAAGGAGAGAGAGGGGAGGTAGGGAGAAAGAGATAGAGCAAAAGACAAAGGAAGAGAGAAATAAATAGAGCAAAGAAGAGAGGTAGCAAGATAGAGAGAGGATGAGACAAAGAGATAGAGAAAAAGATAGGTAGAGTAAAAAATCTTAGAGAGAGGAGAGAGAGAAACATAGGGAGAGAGAAATCTCAGAGAGAGGAAGTGTTACTTGATAGAATAATGAAACCTTCATTTTGTATTGATCTGGACTTCAATAGATTATAAATTCCTTATTTATCATAGCCAAGTTCCTACCTAAATTGAAGAGGCTACCAAAAACAACAATTGAAAATTATGGATATTATTATTTTGATTATAAGAAAGTATGTCTTCAAAAAATTTATGTGTAGAAAATAAAGATATACATTTTCATTTACTACACCATGTTAAAGGATTGGTTGGATTTGGAATTCCATATCACCTTATGGGTTGACAATGGAAGCTTAAAGAGTTTGAGCAAGGCCCACCATAATTTTACTTTGAATATGTGTATAGTATGCCAAAGGGTGTATGGGCAAACCATATCAAGCCTTGCGATTTGTGTATTGGTATCAAAGTATATATACATACATATGTAAATTTTAGTTCAACATCATACATAAGTATGTTTATAAGGGCTCCAGATTTTTATATTATTTTGAGGCACAATTTCTAAGTATATATACTAGAAGTAATCCGCTGAGCTATCTCTATCTTTCCTTCTTTCATGTTTATATGAAAACAAGTATAATGAATATATCAAATTGGAAAACAAATAATGGTTGAAGAATTCATTATGCAACGAGAAATTATTCATAGGAAGGTTATGCATGTAGCCATGTTTTCTACTTGCAATTACAAAATATCTTGTGGAAAACAAATAGTATGTTCATTGTATTTTAGTTGGCCTCCTCTTGCATAGGTTATCTAGGTTAACCTTTGCTATTCAATTAGAGGCAGAGAGACAACCATAAAGAGAAGAGAGAGAAACACAGGGAAAGAGACATCATCAATAGATCAAGATGAATGGGACAAGTTGGATAGAAGAGAGAGGTCTACTATTAGGTTGTCTTTCTAATTTAGTCTTGATGAATTTTTTAGTTCAAAACATTGTTACGAGTTTATGAGAAAAAATTACTACATTATATCAAACTAAGTGTCTTGTAAATAAGTTGTTTTTTAAAATAAATCTGTATTATTTAAAGATTCATGAAGGAGACTTTGTAACCAAACATTTAAAAACTTCCTTCCATAGATGTAAAATTATTCATTATATTATACCATCTCTTTGTTTTTAAGCCTATTTATCTAGGATCAATATCCTTTATTCATTCTCTAGAACTAGGGGTGTAGAAGTTGCTTTGTATAATTTGGGTATACCACTCAATTATGTTGAATCTACAAAAAATGAAGATAGGAAGAGCTAGAACATTCACTAATCTATAAAGTTATTGTAAGTGGATGAACAACCAATACATGCAATATCAAGGACACAATCTTAGCCAAAAACTCCACTTAGCCGAATCAACATTAGTTAGGGATTGTTATAATGCTTGACATACCTAAAGCATTTGACAAGTGTGATTCAAACATCCTCCTAAAGACTATGAAAGTTTAGATTCAACAAACAGATGATTGATTTGTTTCCCCTCATTCTCCATCACAATAAATATCCAAAAGGGTAAATCCCCTCAATTCCTAACTACTTATTATCATGGAAAAAACACTTATAAGAAATAAAGTTTTCCACTAACAAGAAAGGAAAATCTACAGCCATCTAGCTATAAATGGAGGAACTAGATGCATAGGTTATCATTTGCAAATTACATTATCTTCTATTCCACTCTTTATCTTACTGAAAGAAACTAAATCAAAGCAACTCTTTACAGCTAACAACAAGCTTCAGGGAAAAATAAGAAATGTCCCAAACCACAAGAAAAAGGTGATTCTTAATATCTAGGGATAGAAAGAAATGAGATTACTAATGAATTAACTAGGATTTCTGATACACCAGAAAGCAACAAATAGGCTAAGGGAAAATAACCAACACATCACTCATGTGAACACACCTATAAGAATAATAGGAGTAGAATTTTATCATTGTATAAGTTCATTATATGAAATTTCTTGTTACTAAGTGTTAGCATTTGTTATTATTTATATACGTTATTAATAGAATTATATAATTAATGGTTTCATTTACTTGCTTGTGTTTGAAACTAATATGTTGATTTGGCTACAACTGATGAAGAAAAGAATATGGACATCATAACTCCATGCAAGAGTATTGAGTTATTCTTTGGGAATCTCTCTGATGCACCAATATTCATTTGAGTGTCATTTTGAAAACATAGGAAGAGATAAACATGAGAAAAAAATAGGGAGAGAGAGATATCTCATAGAGAGGAAGTGTGTGAGAGAGAAGGGGGAGAGAGATGGAGATGGAGAGAGAGAGAGAGAGAGAAGAGGCAGAGAAACATATGTAGAGAGATACTATTGTTTCCTATTAAATTATTATAGGGGCTTCCACCTATTATCAGATCAAAAACTCCAATTGAATTAATCATTTCATTAAGTCTTTCTTTTGTCAAGTTATGCACATCTTCCACCTTAATCAATTTACCCTTAAGATGTTATGTGAAAGAGAGATAGAGATGCAAATATAGAGACAAATGTAGAGAGATAAAGAGATAGAGTGGGAAATAGATGGGGATAAAGAACAAATGAAAAAAAGAGACAAAAAGATATATATATATATATATATATATATATATATATAGAGAGAGAGAGAGAGAGAGATCTCAAAGAGAGGAAGTGTGTGAGAGACAAGGGGGAGGGAGATAAAAATAATTAGAGAGATAAATAGATATACATATATAGACCTAGAGAGATAAATAGGGTGAGAGAGAGAGAGAGATAGAGAAAAAAAAAAGAGAGGTAGAGAGACAAAGATAGGAAGACTATACATTACTTTAATTTTTAACACTTAAATGTCAACATTATGTCAAAGATTTTCTTCATTGTGAAAAGCAATTGGCTAAGCACAAGTACTCGCATGTCTCGAGGCTTCTGCAAATGTTTTCTAAACCGCTTTTAATGTGCAAAGCTAGTGTCCACTCTTAACACCTATGCACTACACTCTACCCTTTCAATATTATTATTTTAATTTATATATTAATGTTTTTGAAATATTAAAATTAGTTTATAAAATTAAAAGAAATAGGTAAATTGAGAATATAAATCTATGTAAGAATAAAACTTTAAAAATAGTGGCTCTGTAGGTTCAATTTCACGCCAACTTTTCTAGTTTCGTTAACACACCTATTCTCCACTCTGTATTTTGTTATGTCACATTATAAGAACACCGCCAAACATGGACTGTGGTAGTCAGTTGTCAACTAACATAATCAAATCATGGTCATGATTGGTTATAGTGAAAAAGATTTCTAAATATTCTAATTAAGTAAAGGTGAAATAAACAAGTATTTTATGTAAAATTAACTATCATTAGTTTCTATCAATGGATTTGAAGATGTACGATGCAAATTCCATAGATGGTAGTTTAAAATTCTTTCCCAATGGGCTATAATATATTGCTCCAATGAACCAATAGAATGCTTGAAAACATTGATCATCTACTATTGGGATAGTGTTGAAACAAGGGGAGACTCAAATAGTAGGTGTTAAGTGTTGTTTCCATTTGTTGGACTTCCGAGATGCTACAAATGTCCTTTTTTAAGGCACTTCAATAAGCGGCATTGTTTCCACCTATATTGGTCATGCCATGTGTTAAGGGAAAATTTGATCTAAATAAATAATCAATATAAATATCAATGATACCCAAAACTCAATGAAATAATGAACAAAAGAGATTCAATCAAACAATGAACAATACAAAGCAAACCTCCTTTAATTCTCAGCTTCCATTGATCGCCTATCACAAATGATCTTGTCTATGAATATGGCCCTCAGAAGGTGCACTTCCTTGCTATGATTCCAAGATGTTCAAATGCGAATGGCTATGATAGTTTGCCATGAAGATGAGCTTCACAACAATGATAATAATGTGTAGTAACGAGTTTGATCGCAAATAATGAAGGAATTGGTGCCAAAGGTGCATTGTAATTCCTACAAAGTAAGTTTACTTAAAGCCTAGATGAATGAAATGGAAGAATTGAGTTCAATTTATAAACTTGAGAGAATGAAGATCAATGGTATAGAAAGAATGAGAAGATCAACGGTTGAGAATGGTTGAGGAACGTGCACGAATAAGAAGAAGACAAGTGTCACACAAAAGTTTGTTTTATTTGAGTTAACTACTTTCTTTTCTAAAGATAAGACATGTTTTTCATAAACTAGAAAGTTTTTTCTAATTTAAGAGATATTGATAAAAACAACCTTGATTGAATAGATAACTCAACTTGAGATTTTCTTTTGCATGATTTGAGAGCAATTAAATAATAAATTATTTAATTATGTGTGCATGAAGAAGAAGACTTATTTTTAGAAGATTTGACAGATATTTGAAGAATTAGAAGATAAAAAAGCAAATTAAATAAATAGATTTATTTAATTGTTGTGCATGATTTGGAAGAATAAATAAAATATTTGATTTAAATTTTATTGGGAGGATTTAAATAAACTTGATTTATTTATTTAAATTTGGAAGAATGATTTGATTTAATTAAATAATTAAGAATTATTTAATTTGTTTGGAAGAATTTAATTAAATAAAAGATTTTATTTAATTTTGACTTTAGAAGAGGTAATTAAATATTCTGATATTTAATTAATTTAGAGGAATATGAATCAAATAAATAAATTTGTTTATTTATTTATTGATAGAAGAATTAGAATGAAATAAATATTAAGAATATTTATTTAGACCGAGTTGTGTCATTTTTAGGTGTATACATTTTGCCCCTCTTTGATACAATGCAGTTTACGGCATTGCTTCAAAGAATAAATAGTCTGATAATGATGCATGCCCCAGTTTGCCCCTGGTATAGGTTATGACAATAGGATGCCCCCTCGGGAGATTGAACGGGAAGAAGGCAGAAGGATGAGAAATGGACAATCTCACGAAGACGGAGGGAAAACTTAGCTAGGTTTGAAGAAAACAGGATGCGTTTCTAAGAAACAAGAGGAAAATGGGAAGAAACAAGTGTGGGAAGTAGTCATAGTCACCACATAGCCAGGTTTAGGGTTTGCATGCTATATATACAAGCTGGGTCCACAAGACAAATCATTTGCACACTTGGCTTTGTTTGATTTTCTTTTTGAGAGCTCAGGAGAGTACAGAGCATAGAGAAGTCAGCACTAGGATGGATATTCCGCGCGAGGACCACCGTTTTGAGCGAGTCTGACGATTCGACCAGCCAGCAGAGGTAGGACCCCTGGTATGTATCTCAAAAAAATTCACCTAGGGTCTATTTTGAGTGCAATAAATGCTAGGTGAAGTTAGGCTAGACAAATGCGCCAGATCACGGTTCAGCGCATCTGGTATGCGAAACTACGCATCTATCAAACTACGGCACATCTAGGAGGTAAAGCAGCACATGCATGAAAGCTACGCATGCATGAGTAAATTCGGTACATATGTAATTTAACGGCGCATGTATAGTATGAATTGACGCATGCAACTAGGTGGCACATATACGGTATGGAACAATGCATTTAAGAAATGTTGCAGTGCATGTGTCAGAAGTGGCATATTTGCTAAGAAATGGTGCATTTACCTTTTATTCTAGCGCATATGATATAGATAGTCAGTTTACTTAACAAAATTGACTCGATTGGCATCCTGTTTGATGCGTCAATCGATAAGCTATCTCTGAGATTGCAGGAATCTAGTCAAGAGATGTAGTGTGCTATTTTGATCAATTTGATATGTTAAGTTAGTTGATATGATTCTATAGATATGTTGAGCATGGTACTTGTAGCTTTAGGTTGATGCCTTGCTTTGCGTGCTTGCAGGAGGACATACAAGATATATTGATGTCGAGGGAGCAGTTTCCCTTGCCTATGTTGCAGTGCTACATGCTGACAGAGATGGATCAAGAGGCGCTTGGTGTGATGGAATTGGACTATGTTTGCTTTATGCCTGAGGTTCGAGTGAACTGCGGCTTACTGACTGCAGCAGTGGAGAGGTTTCACAACGAGGATGGGACCTTCCACTTCCTGACTGGTGAGATGACGGTGACTCTGGAGGACGTATACAGGATACTACACTTGCCGATTCAGGGAGAGCTCATGGAGTATGATCCATAGTAGGACGCAGGACTTGCAGAGTGCAGGCAGGTCTTTGATGACCTTGAGCTAGAGGGATAGGTTATCTCCTGGCAGGATATACATGACTACTATGACTATTTCCCTAGGATAGTCGCAGGTTTGATTGGAGATGTTATATGTCCCGATAGGAGATCATATGGGTTCCTGATTGGATGGGGACGGATCATGGAGAGGATGATCACAGAGGGCACCCACCATGCTTAGGGTGTCTGTGTTTTGGCACACCTATACCACAATATGCATCAGGTGGTATATCACAAGGGGGCTAGCCTATCAGCAGGTGTTTCTTTGTTGTAGTTTTGGCTATGGGAGCACATAGCGATCACTAGACCAATTTGTGTGTTTCAGAGGCAGAGGGGAGAGCCTTATAGCTATGGGTATGTAGGAGTAATTTCTCAGCATAGGCTGGGGAAGCTAGAGTATTGGAGGCACACCTTGGATGGGGTAGATGTGGTCATCTAGTGACCATATCTAGATTGTGAGCCTTGGGATGACGAGGCGGACGAGCTGCCCTACTACTATCAGACTCGGTGACTTATAGGCAGGACACGGTTCATCCTAGAGAGACAGATTGTTAGCAGGGTGAGGTGACAGTTTGGGAGGAGACAGGGCATGCCACAGGGGCAGGCACAGTTTGCGCAGACTCATGTTGAGAGATTTAGATGGGGCCCAGTGGCATCTTATGAGGAGGCAGTGGCAGAGTTTTGATAGATACCCTACATTGCCTGGCTGATGAGGAGAGAGATTACAGATGCAAGGATGACTCTGGATTATGAGGAGTGGTTCGCTGCTCACCCTTTTCTGAGGTACTCAAGGCCCAGAGAGCTAGTTCCTTGCATAGATGAGGTAGATTCAGAGGATGAGGGTAGGGTAGGCAGGAGGAGGAGGAGAGGAGGATAGAGAGATGGTGGAGGAGGAGGAGGAGGTGGAGGAGATGGAGGAGGAGGGGGAGATGGAGGCATACCCCAGTAGAGGAGGAGATCTAGGGAGGGATCCTCCCACACTCAGCAGGTAGTGCAGCTGCAGGTTGCAAAGTAGGGATCGATGCCCCCACCGCAGCAAGTGGCACAACAGCAGGTGCAGGGACAGGGTGAGGCCGCTTAGGGTCTAGCACAGTTAGATGTCCAGGAGAGAGACATTGCCATACTAAGAGGATAGGTCGGGCAGCTGAGGGCATAGCTTAGGATGGCCGAGGCTCAGTGGGATATAGATGCAGGCCGAGTGTCAGAGATATCGAGAGAGCAAAATGCGGCCGAGGCTAGGATACGGGCTATTCAAGTAGAGAGAGACACAGCTATAGCAACCCTTGGGACAGACAGCACCACCACATTGCTGGTTGGACAAGTACAGTAGACACAGGCACAGCTTGCTCAGGCTCAAGCACAGTTGGCATAAGTGCAGCAACAGTTAGCGCAGGTACAGGGTGAACTTGCCAAAGCGCAAGCTCAGACATAGTACTATCGAGGACTATACCATGGCCTTGTTCCTATTGATCAAAGGGCTCTGAGTTACAAGAGCTAGTCCATGGCCTCACAGAGAGTAGGTGAATCATGGTTGGGGGCCTCTGTGATGGGCCCATAGCAATCTGGGTCTGGCAGAGGAGGCGAGACAGAGGATACTACTGGGAGTAGTGGTGCATAGTAGTAGGGGTAGCAGACTTGGACAGATTTTGACTTCTTATGTACTTGTATTTTGATGGCTCAGATAGCCAGACATGCATATGTACCATTTTTGTATTTTGAGACATGTATCATTATCCTCGAGATGTATACATTATATATGACACTGACTCAAAGATGTACCTTTTGATATTGTACATTTGGACACATTTTTGATATCTATATGATGATGCCGCTATATTTGATGATCTCTATATGCAGTCATGTATGCTATATGTTATGGATGCATTTTTATTATACGATGTGATGCACATGTTTATCTAATGCAGACTTAGATATTTTACTTGATATGCCCCTAATGCGTAAATGATATCTATATGATTATTCAGCTTATGTGATACATTTATCTATGTTTTTGATTTTTTTCTGTTGACACTATTTGATGATTGCAAAATGTATATGTATGACCTAATGCATTTATTATGTATGCATCTGATTTAATCATGTAAATGACTATCTCATGTGATATGATATGCCACTGTATGCTATGATTTTGTGATGTCCAAATGTACTCTATTGACACAGAGATGACACAATGATAGATAGAAGATTGATTGAAAGAATGACTTGACAGAAAGACTCACAAGCTTTAATTTGTATTGATACTTTGCATTGCTTGGATCATTTATTGCATGGGATACAGATGTATGGGTGTATAATAGATATATGATGGATGTTTTTCTTTTGACATCTTGATGGTACAAGTATTTTGAAGTGCTTATTTCATCATTGGGTGATTTTTTTGGTACTTTTTTCGAATGTTGTAAGTTAATACAAGCATCTAGGTATAATTGAACCGAGATGACCTGAGTACTGCTTACATGGATTTTGATTTAGCAAGCTAATACAAGCATCTAGGTATAATTGAACCGAGATGACCTGAGTATTTCTTGCGGATCAATAGACAAGGATTGCCCACTTTCGTGTTAGACCTTTGATGTCCTCGATGATCTTTTGTCAATCATGTCTTTAGAAAAGGCTTCACATTACTAAAGTTTAATCCACAAATAGCAAAACAAAAGAAAATAATTATGCCCCCATCATAGCATCTCTAGCTTTAGGCATCCTCAAGTAGCATAGAAAGACATAATAACATAAATCAAGATTCTATAAGTTAACCTAACCAACACAAAACATTCTTACATTTAGATGTGTTTTTCTTGCCATAATTTAGGTAAAATCATTTAGAGTGCTTTTAGGTACTTGCTTGCTTTGATTTGGATAGGTTGAGGTGTTGCGTCAAAATTTAAGCTTTGAAAGCAAGATTTGCTTGTGCTTGCGTGCCTAGTGAAGGATTCCATAATCTTTATTGGTGAGATGGACCCTAAGGGACTGACCTAGTGCCTCGGGGGCTCATTGCTAAATGGCCTTGCCTACGTGACGACGCAGAGGCAACGTAGTTCAGGGTAAACCCTAATGGACCATAGATGGACTAGAGGATAGATGACAAGAAATGGGATGGATAGAAATGTGGAGCCTCAGGGGTGCATTAAAAAAAATGGCCTTGCCTATGTGACAACGCAAAGGCAACGTAGTTCAGGAACTTTGGACCATAGATGGATACTGGCGATAGACACTATGCTAGGCTGACACTATGGATAGGATACTAGATAAAACCTTGGTTGACAAGGCAACAAAGAGATAGAGTATCATGCCATGATAGGTTATCGCTAAGTACTTTTATTATGGAACAGATATGGATTGAATGGGACATGAGTGAAGGAAGAATAGACACAAGGTGATTGGTTTCCCAAAGATGGAGAAAGAGGTTTATCACAAGTAATGCCTATTTACCAGGATTTCACCACTTGCTTTTATTTCCACAAAAGCTAGAAAGGATGCATGACACTTGTTTGCCAGGTTTTCATCATGATACCTATCCAAGGCGCCTGTTTGCCAAGTTTTCACCAAAGGACAATTTTTTTGCATTTTTCTAGTTTTTTGTATCCTAGGTCATGAGGACTCTTAGGATTTTTGACTTTATAGGTAGAGGCATCCAGATTTTTATTGTTGAATTCTCTTGAGATGGTGGAAGTGGAGTTGGAGGAAGCCCTTTGTTTAGACAACATGTGCATTTGTTCGCCATGATTGGGATTGCTAGAAGATTCATAGATGGATGGATAAGGTATTGGAAGAAGTGGTGGTAAAATACATGGAGGGATATTAGGAGTTGGAACTAGCAGAGGTAGATTGGATGGTGGAAGGTGTATGGTCACATACTTTTGACAATTGTATGATGATGGAGGTGGAATGGTGACATATGTTTTGGGGATATGAAAAGATTTTTGATGGAAAGTAGGGGATTTAGGAAGAGTGGAGGAAGTACTAACATCTTGAGATTGTTCACCTTGGGGTGTGTATCCAAGGTCATATGAAGGAGGAACATTGATATGGACAAGTTCTAAAATACCTTGTTCACGAAGGCCTAAGCCTTTACCTTGATAGTTCATATGTTGGAGTATGCGGTGGACAATGGGATTATGTGTAGGTGGAACACTAGACACAAGTTCCTTATCAGATGAGGAAGGTGAAGAGGTAGACAATAGTTGTTGGTGTTCTAAGGAAGAACATTCATGCATGAAGGTAGTGAGATCAAGGGGATATGATAACAAATTTGCAACATGGTCGATAATAGAGGGTACAGGATCATTTTTTGTTTGATCTTCTATGCTTGCTTGGGAGGCAAGTGTCTCATCAAGGGAAGTGGAAGTTGTTGGATCATGGATAAACTCAGGACCATGGAATGCATAAAGTGGGCTAAGAGGATCATCATGGTCTGCTTGATCATAGATAGGCTCTTGATCATAGATGGGATCTTGATCATAGATAGGCTTTAGCATGATGGAATTAAGGTGCTCTTGTATATGTTCTTCATCAACGATAATATCTTGATCATGGAAAGGCTATAGGCCATGGAGAGGTTGGAATTTGATCTCTTGTTCATGTATAGGATCAAGTTGCTCATGGATAGTTTCTTCATCAAAGGTACTATCTTGATCATAAAAGAGATATAGGTTATGAATGGTTTGAAATTGGATTTCTTGCTCATGTATAGGTATAGGATCATCGAAAAGATAAAGGTTATGTAAGGGTCGAATGGGAGTGATTTGATCTTGATTTAGACAGGGGGTTGATGTTTCCACATGTTCTAAAGTGTGCTCTTGACATAGCTCTTGATGTGCTTGAATTGAAGTTGAGGTAGAAGACTCTTGGATAGGCTCTTGGTCAACAACATGAAGGTGCGACAGACCTTGACTTTGGTGCATGGTAGGAGGTTCTTCAATATGCTCAAGGGGTTGCAGGTGACATGACGAGGTTAGAGTAATGGACATGCTTGAAGGTTTTTTGATAAGGTCAAGGACAAGAATTTGGGGATATGGGTGACTCTCTACTTGTAGCCCTTGGATCACATCATTGGTAGGTGTATGGGTAGAGGAGTGAGGCAATAGAGGAGTGGATTTAGAGTTCTCCCTAGCTTTTCTTTTGTTGTGTAAATCTAGAAAACATTTTTCCCAAAACTTATCAGAGGCTTCTTTGGTTGCACATTTAGAGCTTGGGGAATTCAATGGCAATGTTAGTGGAAGACTGGTTTGCTTTGGGATATGTGCCTCAGAAGATGGTCAAGGAGGACTAGTAGATAGAGTGGTATACGATTTCCAACCTAAGGTGGTGCTTGCCTTGTCACGAGTATCATTAAGACGGGCAGAGAATGAACGATTTTGGGGTGAGGTGTAGCTAGTACTGGCCTGTTCAACTTGTAAGATTACAAAGTGTTGTTGTATGACTTGGAGTTCTTGAGCAATTTCTATACGACCTTGGGGTGAGGTGTCTAAGGTTAACTGTAATTTCAGGTATTTGAGTTCTTGAGCAAGCTCTTCTAATTCGGTTGTCATATCCTCATAAGCTAACACAAGACCGAAATGGGTACCCAAAAAGGTTGAAAAGTTTCTCTCAAAGTATGTGGAAGTGCTCACTGTCATGCATGCGAAGGAACATATGCACAGCAGAAAAGGATGAAAGCACAGTAAGTCGTTATGGATGTGCAAAACTGGTGAATAGCAAATGCATAATAACAAGTGATATAAGCATAGCAAGTCAGTGCAAATGCGTAGAAGGTCAGAACAGACGCTCAACAAAAAATGATAAAAGCTCAACTCTAGTTTTTTCAGTGTTTTTGCAAATTTTTGGCAATTTTTTTGATGTTTTTGGTCTCTTTGGTTGTAAAAAGGTTTCTTTTGATCTAATTTTCTTTAATTATGGCAAGAAGACACAGCAAACCCAAAGAATGTTTTCATGTTTTTCTATTTTTTTGTGATTTTTTGACTCTTTTTGGACTAAAAGGAAAAGCAAGTACAATCCTAGGCTTCAAATGGATTACAGGGTTTTTGGCCACTAGAACAAAAGGTGTTTAATAAAGGCAATCGTTCGAATGGTTATACATACGGTAGCACTACTCTCCATTATGGAGTCTTCCAGCCTATAAAGGTTGCGCCTTGGAGGGTTTTGGGGGAGGTTAGCTGTCAGTGTAACACAACTGCACTCGTTGTTTGAAGCTTTCACTCCAAACACAATTTATTTATAGTGGATTGGTAGGGCTTGGTGTTTAGCCTGTTACCACTTAGGGTCATTCCTACTTGGATGAACGGTATCCAAGAGTAGGCCCCTCTAAAGGAAAAACACATGCAAGAATGATATGTCTGGCATTTTAGTCACCCAAGATAGGGGAGAGCATAGGCCTGGTATCATTCCCAAAACACGGAAGATAGTGGTTCTTTTTCCCCTAATTAAAAATAAAAGACTAAATGAGCTATCTACTTGGGTAAGCATAGAAGTTTGTTAACTTTGAAGTGATAACAAGATAGCAATGGTTCAATTTTACCTAGATAGTAATGATGTGTTCAATTTTACCTAGATAGCACAGATTTGTTAACTTTGAAGTGATAACAAGATAGCAATGGTTCAATTTTACCCAAATAGCAATGATGTGTTCAATTTTACCTAGACAACATGGATTTGTTAACTTTGAAGTGATAATGAGATAGCAATGGTTTGGTTTTACCCCGATAGCAATGTGTCTGACTCTGAAAGATAGTAGTATAACAATGATTCAAGGATATGCAAGATAGCAATGATTCAATTACCACCTTCCTAGCTAAGACTATGTGAGATTTGCATGAGCATCCATTTACTTTCCTTTAGAAATCAAGAGGTGAGTTAACAAATGCAACTATATGATCTAAACTTGCCCCTATCCTACAAGTAGATCAGAGAATATTCCTGCAAATTGTGTTAGCATTAGAGATTTCTCAAGAAACAACTCAAAAACCTAGTAGAATGGATGCGCAGTAGAATGCAGTAAATGCACAGCAGAATGGAGTATATGCACAGCAGAATGGAGCATATGCGCAGCAGAATGGATCATATGTGCAACTCTGGTAAAATCAAATGTGCCACAGAATGGGGTATATGTGCAACAGAATGGAGCATATGCGCAATAGAATGGATCATATGCATAACTTTGGTAAAATCAAATGCGCCACAGAATGGGGTATATGCACAACAGAATGGAGCATATGTGCAGCAAAATGGAGCATATGCGCAGAAACGTCTTGTGTACAGATTTTAACACACAAAAACTCAATTTTGAAGTTAAATTGGGGGCTAGGCCCCACGATGGGTGCCAAAAATGTTAAGGGAAAATTGGATCTAAATGAATAATTAATATAATATATCAATGATACCCAAAACTCAATGAAATAATGAACAAAAGAGATTCAATCAAACGATGAACAATACAAAGCAAACCTCCTTTAATTCTCAGCTTCTATTGATCGCCTATCACAAATGATCTTATCTATGAATATGGCCCTCAGAAGGTGCACTTCCTTGCAATGATAGTTTCGCCATAAAGATGAGCTTCACAACAATGATAGTAGTGTGTAGTAACGAGTTTGATCTCAAGCAATGAAGGAATTGGTGCCAAAGGCACGCTGTAATTCTTGCAGAGTAAGTTTACTTAAAGCCTGGATGAATGAAATGGAAGAATTGGGTTCAATTTATAGACTTGAGAGAATGAAGATCAATGGTATAGAAAGAATGAGAAGATCAACGGTTGAGAATGGTTGAGGAACGTGCGTGAATAAGAAGAAGACAAGTGTCACACAAAAGTTTGTTTTATTTGAGTTAACTACTTTCTTTTCTAAAGATAAGACATGTTTTTCATAAATTAGAAAGCTTTTTTCTAATTTAAGAGATATTGATAAAAACAAGGTTGATTGAATAGATAACTCAACTTGAGATTTTCTTTTGCATGATTTGAGAGGAATTAAATAATAAATTATTTAATTGTGTGTACATGAAGAAGAAGACTTATTTTTAGAAGATTTGACAGATATTTGAAGAATTAGAAGATTAAAAAGTAAATTAAATAAATAGATTTATTTAATTGTTGTGCATGATTTGGAAGAATAAATAAAATATTTGATTTATATTTTATTGGGAGGATTTAAATAAACTTGATTGATTTATTTAAATTTGGAAGAATGATTTGATTTAATTAAATAATTAAGAATTATTTAATTTGTTTGGAAGAATTTAATTAAATAAAGGATTTTATTTAATTTTGACTTTAGAAGAGGTAATTAAATATTTTGATATTTAATTAATTTAAAGGAATATGAATCAAATAAATAAATTTGTTTATTTATTTATTGATAGAAGAATTAGAATGAAATAAATATTAAGAATATTTATTTAGATTGAGTCATGTCATTTTTAGGCGTATACACCATGTATTAATGAATGAAGCTTGGAGACGGGATGTTGCTATTGTTAGAGATAGCTACACTTTAGTGTGCAATGGGTACACTAAATAGGTCTTAAAGGTGAATTATTAGGTCCTTAAGAAAATGACGTGTTTCATTAATATATTAAGGTTTACTTTTGGTGGTGGGTCTCTTACTCAGAAGGGTTTTCCCAAGTATATATTTAACTCTCTGTCTCTCTATCTCTTTGTCTCCCTCTCTATATGTTTCTCTTTATCTCTCTTCATTTCTATCCTCATCTCTTTTTATCCCTCTATCTATATCCCTCTCTCTCTTTCCCTCTTTTCCCTCTCCAGCTCTCTATTTCTCTTTATCTCCCTTCCCCCTCTCTCACACATTTCCTCTCTCTCTCTCTCTCTCTCTCTCTCTCTCTCTCTCTCTCTCTCTCTCTCTCTCTCTCTCTCTCTCTCTCTCTCTCTCTCTCTCTCTCTCTCTCTCTCTCTCTCTCTAAATCTCCTCTCCCTCTCTCTCCCCTTCTCTCTTCCTATATCTCTATTTCTCATGTTTCCCCTCTCTCCTGCTCTCTCTGTCTCTATGTTCCACTTTATGGCTACCAAGCGAACCCAGGTCTACTACATGAACAAGAATCTAGAAAGTTGATGCATGCAAATAGAGCCTACACACCAAACATAAAAGCTCACATTTGAAGTAGATAGCATCCATTAAGATTATGTAAATTAATTCACAATACTTGATAAAATAAAAAAACACTCAAGTCATAGGGATACAAGATAATCATCATTCACTTAAAGACATGGCTATTCAACTTCCCCAACTATTCGGCATACCCATTGCACACCAATGTGTGATTTCTAGTTTAGAGTTGTGCTTGAGCCAAAAAGATGAGAAGGACTACCATTAAATCAAAGATTGAAAGGATTATCATTGAATTAATTTTGCCTAAAGATTTTAGAGATTTTATAAAGTGATTTTGATCACTTTAGCATTTATTATTGTTAATAGTTTTGAAAAACAGGCTTAACAAACTTTACTTTTCTATTTATTTCTATCACTTACCTAAATATCTTTTATTAATTCTTTTGAAGTACTTGCCTTGTTAGTACCTCCTTGGGCAATACTATTGCAATTAGTTTTTTTTTAATGTAGTGATTAATTTATGTAAAATAAACCAATTACAAAGAGAGTATTATTTTGAATGTTAAACAAATATTAATTTTTCCTAAGTCTATATGCAAAAAATTTAACCAAAATTATTCTAAAAATCATTTATCAATGTTGTGATTGACTCATAATTTATGTTCTTAAGAGCGGATTTTGCAGATTTATTGTTTTTAGATATTATGTTTCCCCTTTATAGAGATATAAGTATTAAATTTTGGCTATTAATAATGGGATTTATTTTATGGATGAAATTTGCTGAGGATTCATGTTTATAGAGATATAAGCATTAAATTTCGGCTATTAATAATAAAACCTTATTAATGTTTGCCATGCAATTCCACTTTCCAAAAAATTAATGGGATTTATTTTATGGATGGAGTTTGCTGAGGATTTGGGATTTATTTTATGGACAGAATTTGCTAAGGGTTCCCATTTATAGAGATATAAGCATTAAATTTCGGCTATTAATAAGCAAAACTTATTAATATTTGCCACGCAATTCCACTTTCCAAAAATTTGATGGGATTTATTTTATGGATGGAGTTTGCTAAGGATTCACATTTATAGAGATATAAACATTAAATTTAGGCTCTTAATAAGCAAAACTTATTAATGTTTTCCACAATCCAATTTATTTTATGGACAGTAATTTGATGAGGATTCACGTTTATAAATATATAAGCATTAAAACTTATTAATGTTTGCCACGCAATTCCACTTTCTAAAAATTTAATAATGTTTGCCACTCAATTCCACTTTCCAAAAAAATTAATCGGATTTATTTTATGGATTCACATTTATAGAGATATAAGCATTAATGGGATTAAATTTAATAATGTTTGCCACTCAATTCCACTTTCCAAAAAATTTAATGGGATTTATTTTATGGATTCATGTTTAGAGATATAAGCATTAATGGGATTTATTTTATGGACAGAATTTGCTAGGTTCACCTTTATAGATATATAAGCATTAAATTTCGGCTATTAATAAGCAAAACTTATTAATATTTGCTACACAATTCCACTTTCCAAAAATTTAGTCAGATTTATTTTATGGATAGTAAACTTCAGCTATTAATAAGAAAAACTTATTAATGTTTGTAATTCCACTTCCACTATTTTTGAAACTTCCCTCCTATCTTGGGTAGGTAAATTGATTCTATTTCAAATAATAGTACGTTGTATAAAAATTTTATTGCTATGTATAATATAATATAATATTGAACTATATGGTATGATTAAATATGATTTTTAATTTAATATAATCTCCACTATTACTATTAATATGATTATTTGATTTATCATATTTATTTTTTATATATGGTGAATACACATTGTATTATATATTAATTTAATATAATCGCTACTATTAATATTAATATGGTTATTTGATTATCATATTTATTTAATAAATGTTGAATACATTATATAATATGATTAAATATGATTAAGTATTCATGCTTAAATATGATTTTTAATTTACTATAATCTCTTATATTAATATTAATATTAATATGATTCTTTAATCAACCAATATATCTTTGCATACTTGAATATAACTTAAATGTAGTATAATATGAAGTGATTTTTAATTAGTTCCACAATTAATTTAAACAAACTCCTATTTTTTAAGATAACCTACACATGCACCATCTGATCTCCATTCCAATCTTCCATCATGACAATTTCTCATTCCTTTAAATACTCTAAAATATGAATGTATAAACATATATACTTATATATATGATTTCTTCACTTTATCAAATAATTTTATAATGCATTTATTAATTTATTTTTTTTTGGTTAAATAGCTGCTTAGGGGCAGCACCCTTTATAATAACAAAGTAAAAGAAGAGAGAGCTTCAGACCCGTCAAACGGGGAGCAAAGAGAGACAGAGAAACATCTTTAGACCATCCATAAGTAGACACAAGGGGTGAAACTGATTAAGTGGAACTAAGACAAAGATATCTTAAAGGTAGTAGAAACTGAGAAAAACCAGAAAAGGCAAAGACCACAAAAGGGGGAAAAAGACTAAACACTGCTAAAAGGTTGTCGCCATCACATCCAATTTGCTAAGATCTTCTTCTTGCTTCGAGTAAGAAGAGCATCCATGGTCCATTGGGATTCCTCATCAACGGCATCTCTACCTTCAATCTGAGGTTTCTCTGCTTCAGTTTTCCTACCTTTCTTCTTCTTTGGAGCACCACAATTTGGTTTCAAAATATGGCTCGCCGTTTGGGCAAGGGAGCACTGCCTTAAAGGGACAACCATCTCATCATGATCAAATGGGATTGCCATTTCATTATGGTCAAAAATGTCCATCAATTCATCATCGAGATCCTCCAAAAAGGGATAAGTATCCTCAGCATCAAAGCAAGGAGCCTCCCCCACAGGAGCAGGATTAGAACCTTCTTTCAGAGGGTTGTGGTAGGGTGGAGGTGCCTAAGGGAAAGAAGGAGAAGGATCATACACCACAACTGTCACTAGTGTCAAAGGGGGATCCAAGAACTTGCCCTGATTGTGCCAAATGAAATCTGCATCCGGGATGTCAAGTTTCTTAATCCATTTTTTGAGATTGAATTTCCTAGAACCAGGCACCCATTTAGCGCAGCAACCAGCAATCTTGTGACCCAACAAGTTGCATCTGAAGCATCTGAAGGGGAGTCCTTCAAAGTTGAGGAAATAAGTGCATGTGCCAGAGGAGGAATGTAACTGTTGCAAGTATGAGGTGAACCAGTGTTGTCATTGATGTCAACATACTCATATTACATTGACAAGAAGGATTGGATGAGCTGTGTGTTGAGGATATTGAGAAAATTAGCCTCAGTCAGGAACAGTGAAGAATAGTGATGAGAAGAAGGCAAATATATTGGATAGGTTGAGAACCGGAGGATGCGGATTAAAGGGTTTGCAGATATGAGTCTTGAGATGCTTCAGTCAAGTTTTCAGAGGTCCGCATGAAGACCTGAAGAAGTTATGGCTGTCTGTGTGGAACCGGTTCCGGCAAGTGCTTAGAGGTGATAGAGGATCACAGAAAGGTCCGGTGAGGTCCGGAATTGTACAATCCTAATCTGCGGATTGGAAAGAGTGTTTGGGATGTCCTTGTGATGTGCCATCTCAAGCTGTGTATGATTTGGAGGTCTGAAAGTACCTCTTGCATTATGACAGTGGCGATAGACTGTGTTCTTGAAGTTCCGGATAAGGAGGATAAGAGATTTCAGTAAGTAAAGGAAATGCGGACGTACCTGGTCATTCAAGCAGGCTTGTGAAGGTTCTTGGATCATGTTGAGGTTGTGTTGTTAGTCCGCATTGATAATGTATGATTTGAAGGTCCGAAAGTACCTTCTACAGTGGCGACAGACTATGTTCTTGAAGTTCCGGATGAGGAAGACAAGAGATTCCAGCAAGTAAAGGACGTGTGGATGTATCCGGTCATTCAGGCAGGCTTGTGAAGTTTTCTAGATCGTGTTGAGGTTGTGTTGTTGATCCGCATTGATAGTAGAGCCCGGAATTGAAGTTATTCTTCCGAATGAAGTTCTTGCTCTGTTTAGCCGACCGGATGAGTTGTTCATCCTGCGAATGTTCTTGTGGTGGCCGACCGGATGTGTTATTCATCTTGCGGATACTCTTATGGTTGTTTGCCGACTTAGATGTTTGTTCCTAAGTCGATGTCTTGTATAAATAACGGTTTGTGAGTTCATTTCAAAGTGTGGATTGTGTGGATGAGTGTGGCATAGCGAAGAGAAGTGCGAAAGGCAGAGCAGAAGTTTTTGGGCTTAAAAGGAACTGATCCGGACATAGTAGAGATGTCATTCTCCAGTTCAAGATTGTGATTCTTATCACTTTGTAGATAGTGTGTCTCTTAGTAGGTAGTGGGCCTCTTGTGAGCAGTGTGCTCGGGCAGTGAGCCCTAATTGGCAAGTGCCATTCTTTTTCTTATTCTTCTAACAGAGAATAATCCTTGGGTTAATCACCCCGTGGTTTTTCCCTTAACCGGGTTTTCCACGTCAAAATCTTGGTGTTCAATGTGTTGATGTTTATCTGCTCTTGTGTTTATGTATTATGCTTTCATGGATGATTAATTGATATGCTGTTAACTAACAACGAAGAATCAAGTGTTTGAAAGAACAAGAAGTTTTATACAACGGATTCACCCCCCCTCTCAGTTGTATGCCTTAAATCCAACAATTGGTATCAGAGCTAAGTTCCTCTGAAAGGAGCTTAACCGCTTGAGGAGATCCAGGATGTCGTCATACAAGAAGGATAGTCCGAAGTTCGATGGAACCAACTTCACTCTCTGGAAAGGTCGCATGAAGTGTCACTTGGAATGTATGGGAAAAGCATACTTGGCTATGGTCTCAAAACCATATGTACCTCCACAAGGTGGCCCGACAACTCTGAATGAAATCACAGAAGCAGAAAACAATCTGCGGACCAAGGAAGCTCTTCTAAGCGCATTGAATGACTCAGATCTCTCAAATGTTATTGACCTACCAACTACATATGAGATCCTGACTAAACTGGAACTTCTGTATGAAGGAGATGAGTTTATCAAAAGTGCAAGGTTGCAAAGTCTGAAAGGGAAATTTGAAAGATTGAAGATGAGAGATGATGAAAACATCACTACCTTTATGCCAAGAGTGAATGAGTTGGTATGTGGAATCAGAAATGCTGGTGGAACTCTAGATGAAAATGAGATTGTCTACAAAATCCTAAGATCCCTTCCTGCTGCCTACAAAATCAAGGTTGCTGCCATTGATGAATTCAGAGCCCACACAACTGTCACAAGAGAACAACTGGCTGGCAAACTAGCTGCATTTGAAATGACCGAGTTTGGAGATGATCCTCCCAAGACTGAATCTGCTTTCAAAGCCAGTGCCTATGTGAAAGGCAAACAGAGATTTGATCCGGAAGAAAACTCATCAAGGAAAATGTCATGGTATGATCAAGCAAGAAGAGACATGGAAGAAGAAGAAGCAGAAACAGCTCAACTTGAAGCCCTCATTGCAAAGAGACTGCCAAGAGGATCCGGTAAGTATGAAGGAAAACTACCCTTTAAGTGTTTCAACTGCAATAAGATAGGTCATTTTGCTTCAAGATGTCCGGAAAGATCTGCAAGGTCTAATACTAACAGACAAAGGTTTCAAAAGAATTGCTATTATGTTCATGAAGAAGATGACAATGAAGGAGTAACAGATGATGAATCAGAACTAGGAAGCAAATCCGGAAATGAGTGGGTGTTTATTGCCATCAAGGAAGAAGATTCAATACTCTCTGAATCTGTCAATCACAAAGTTGTTGAAAAAGCTTTGGCTGCTCAAGTGGAAGAAAAAGATGATTGGGTTATTGACAGTGGATGTTCTCACCATATGACTGGTGACAAGAATAAGTTCTTGAATTTGGAAAGGTATGAAGGAGGAATGGTAAAGTTTGGTGACAATTCTGCAGGTAGAATCAGAGGTAGGGGAACTATTTCCTTTGATGGAAAGAGCAAAATAGGTAACGTACTATATGTTGAAGGATTGAAGCACAATCTTCTCAGTGTTGGTCAGTTAGTGGACAAAGGCTATGATCTCTGGTTCAAGAATGGAAAATGCAGAATCTTTACAAGCTCCGGAACTGAAATTGCATCCGGTACTCAGACAAAAGGTAATATCTTTCATCTGGTTGGTTCAAATAAAAGTTGTTTGTTTGTTCAAATTGATCAGAGTTGGTTATGGCATAGAAGAATGTGTCATGTAAATTTTGATAATATCATCAAGATAAGCAATACTCAAGCTGTAAGAGATCTTCCAAAATTGATGAAACCTACAAATAGTTTGTGCAAAGAATGTCAGCTAGGTAAATAAAGCAGAGTCTCTTTCAAAAGCAAAGATCAGTCTTCTACCGGATTGTTGGAATTAGTACATACTGATCTCTGTGGTCCGACAAGAATCAAGAGTCTGCAAGGTGATAGATATTTCATATTGTTAATTGATGATCATTCCCAGATGATGTGGGTTACCTTTCTAAAAGAAAAATTAGAAGCATTTGAGAAGTTCAAAATCTTCAAAGCTATGGTAGAGAATCAAACCGGATTGAAACTAAAGTGTCTAAGGTCTGATAGAGGTGGTGAATTTACATCTGGTGAGTTCATTGACTTTTGTGAGAAACAGGGTATAAGGAGACAGTTGTCTGCTCCTAAGACTCCACAGCAGAATGGAGTAGTTGAGAGAAAGAACCGGACCATCCAGGAAGCTGCTAGGACAATGATGTTGGAAGCAAATGTTCCTCAAATGTTTTGGAAAGAAGCTATCAGCACTGCAGTCTACACTCTAAATCGAGTTCAAATCAGAAACAACACCGGTAAGACCCCCTATGAACTCTGGTTTGGCATCACTCCTACTGTGAAATATTTCAGAGTATTTGGTAGCAAGTGTTATATTAAAAGAGATGAAGATCTAGGAAAGTTTGATGCTAGAAGTGATGAGGGAATTTTCTTGGGTTACTCCACTCAAAGCAAAGCATACCGGTGTTACAATAAGAGATTGAGGAAAATGATAGAAAGCACCAATGTGAAAGTTGATGAAGGAATTGAGAAACCTTCAAGATTTTATGAGTTTGATGAAGATGACCAAGACAGTGTTCAAGGAACTCAATCCTCTCCGGTGAGACAGAGTCAGCCTAATCCGGTAAATCAGGAAGAAGAGATAGGTTTGAATGAGCCTGATCAAGAAGCAACAGTGCTGGATACTCCCAAAATTCCAAGGTATGTAAGACTGAACCACTCTGAAGATCAGATCATAGGTGACAAAAGCAAAGGTGTACAAACTAGAAGGAATGTTGCTCAAAATCAGGATGAATGTTGTCTGATTTCAAAGATTGAACCTAAAACAATAAATGAAGCCTGCAATGATGAGAACTGGACCAAAGCAATGGAAGATGAATTGATGCAAATTGAGAAAAATCATACTTGGGATCTTGTTCCCAGACCTAGAGACAGGAATGTAATTGGAACCAAGTGGGTCTTTCGGAACAAACTAAATGAAGCTGGTGAAGTAATCAGAAACAAAGCTAGACTGGTCTGCAAAGGCTACTCTCAAATAGAAGGAATTGACTTTGAAGAGACTTTTGCTCCGGTGGCAAGAATTGAAGTAGTCAGATTACTTCTTGCATTTGCTGCCTTCAAAGACTTCAAGGTATATCAGATGGATGTCAAGTCTGCCTTCCTAAATGGTGATATGGAAGAAGAAGTCTACATTGAACAACCGGATGGATTTCAACTGTCTGATAATGATGATATGGTCTGCAAGTTGAAGAAAGCTTTGTATGGATTGAAGCAAGCCCCAAGAGCTTGGTATGAAAGGTTGGATAAGCATCTTGTGCAGATTGGATTCAACAAAGGTACTGCTGACAGTAACTTATATTTCAAAATTGATCATGAAAACATTTTGATTGTTGAAGTGTTTGTGGATGATATCATTTTTGGAGGAAGAGATAGTATGTGCAAAACTTTTGCAAATCAGATGAAAAGTGAGTTTGAAATGTCTATGCTTGGTGAAATGAATTTTTTCTTGGGTCTGCAAATTACTCAAACAAAAGAAGGGATCTTCATTTCTCAGACCAAATATGTGAAAGAATTGTTAAGGAAATTTGGTATGGAAGACTCAAAGCCTATGAACACTCCTATGGCAACCAGATGTAAGTTAAGCAAAGATGATGATTCTCCAAAGGCAGATCAGACAAAGTATAGATCAATGATTGGTGGATTGTTGTATCTCACTCAAACTAGACCAGATATAATGCAGGCTGTTGGTCTTGTGGCAAGATTCCAGGCTGATCCTAGAGAATCTCATGTTATGGCAATCAAAAGAATTTTTAGGTACTTGAAAGGAACAGTTGAGTATGGTCTATGGTACCCTAGAGATCCGGATTTCTCTCTTCATGCTTACACAGATGCAGATAGGGCAGGAGATGTGGATGACCGGAAGAGCACTAGTGGTGGAGCATTCTTTTTGGGGAAGAGATTGGTTTCTTGGTTAAGCAAGAAACAAGATGCAATATCTCTGTCTACAACTGAAGCAGAATACATTGCAGCAGCAGGTAGTTGCACTCAAATTTTATGGATGAAGCAGATGCTAAGAGACATTAAAGTTGAATATGAGGAGCCTATCACAATTTTCTGTGATAATTCAAGTGCAATTAATATTTCTAAGAATCCGGTATTGCATTCTAAGACTAAGCACATATCTGTCAAGTTTCACTTTTTGAGAGAACAAGTAAACAAGGAAGAAGTCAGATTGGAGTATGTTCCCTCCAAGGATCAGATTGCAGATATCTTTACAAAACCTCTTCCCAAGGACTCTTTTGAATATCTCCGAGAGAAGTTAGGGGTCATGGCCCCTCTGGTGATGAACTAGGATGCACTGATGTGCATCAGTCCGGTGGATATCACAGTCATATCTTGTGATCCAGATTGATGATGGGGAGCTGCTACTAAGGGGGAGCAGCTGGTATGATTCTAATGTATTAGAATTGCAAGTATGAGCCCTTTGCCATTGATGTCAAAGGGGGAGAGAAGACATGTGAAAAACAAGTGGTTAATGATCAAAGGGGGAGCAGTAAAGGAAGAGAAGACATGTGAAAAGTTGTTGTTGATAGGGGGAGCTGTGACAGAAAGGAGAAGTTCTTGTCTTGATGGTTTTTCACATCATATGTTGCCATCAATGACAAAGGGGGAGATTGTTGCAAGTATGAGGTGAACCAGTGTTGTCATTGATGTCAACATACTCATATTACATTGACAAGAAGGATTGGATGAGCTGTGTGTTGAGGATATTGAGAAAATTAGCCTCAGTCAGGAACAGTGAAGAACAGTGATGAGAAGAAGGCAAATATATTGGATAGGTTGAGAACCGGAGGATGCGGATTAAAGGATTTGCAGATATGAGTCTTGAGATGCTTCAGTCAAGTTTTCAGAGGTCCACATGAAGACCTGAAGAAGTTATGGCTGTCTGTGTGGAACCGGTTCTGGCAAGTGCTTAGAGGTGACAGAGGATCACAGAAAGGTCTGGTGAGGTCCGGAATTGTACAATCCTAATCTGCGGATTGGAAAGAGTGTTTGGGATGTCCTTGTGATGTGCCATCTCGAGCTGTGTATGATTTGGAGGTCCGGAAGTACCTCTTGCATTATGACAGTGGCGACAGACTGTGTTCTTGAAGTTCCGGATAAGGAGGATAAGAGATTTCAGTAAGTAAAGGAAATGCGGACATACCTGGTCATTCAGGCAGGCTTGTGAAGGTTCTTGGATCATGTTGAGGTTGTGTTGTTGGTCCGCATTGATAATGTATGATTTGAAGGTCCGGAAGTACCTTCTACAGTGGCGACAGACTGTGTTCTTGAAGTTCCGGATGAGGAAGACAAGAGATTCCAGCAAGTAAAGGACGTGCGGATGTATCCGGTCATTCAGGCAGGCTTGTGAAGTTTTCTGGATCGTGTTGAGGTTGTGTTGTTGATCCGCATTGATAGTAGAGCCCGGAATTGAAGTTATTCTTCCGGATGAAGTTCTTGCTCTGTTTAGCCGACCGGATGAGTTGTTCATCCTGCGAATGTTCTTGTGGTGGCCGATCGGATGTGTTATTCATCTTGCGGATACTCTTATGGTTGTTTGCCGACTTAGATGTTTGTTCCTAAGTCGATGTCTTGTATAAATAACGGTTTGTGAGTTCATTTCAAAGTGTGGATTGTGTGGATGAGTGTGGCATAGCGAAGAGAAGTGCGAAAGGTAGAGCAGAAGTTTTTGGGCTTAAAAGGAACTGATCCGGACATAGTAGAGATGTCATTCTCCAGTTCAAGATTGTGATTCTTATCACTTTGTAGACAGTGTGTCTCTTAGTAGGCAGTGGGCCTCTTGTGAGCAGTGTGCTCGGGCAGTGAGCCCTAATTGGCAAGTGCCATTCTTTTTCTTATTCTTCTAATAGAGAATAATCCTTGGGTTAATCACCCCGTGGTTTTTCCCTTAACCGGGTTTTCCACGTCAAAATCTTGGTGTTCAATGTGTTGATGTTTATCTGCTCTTGTGTTTATGTATTATGCTTTCATGGATGATTAATTGATATGCTGTTAACTAACAACAAAGAATCAAGTGTTTGAAAGAACAAGAAGTTTTATACAACTGATTCACCCCCCCCCTCTCAGTTGTATGCCTTAAATCCAACAGTAACCTGATAGAGTGAGGCACAGGCTTTGAAATGTCGACCATAGCACAGACCCTGGCATATCTACAAGAAGAATTTGAGTCCCATTTGACAAAGGATCCCACCTAATCAAATAAATTTTTGAGGAGATCAGAATTCCACATAATCAGAGGCAAGTTCTAGAGTCTGATCCAAATGGGGATTGAGGTGATTTTTGTAGCTGCTGGATCGAAAAAAGGGGACTAAGAAGTAATGAAGAAATTAGATTGCCCAAAGAACCACGGTCCATTTAGCTTCACAAAGTTGCAATCCTCTGCAGAATTGAACCGAAGAAGAAAAATCCAAAGTCTAGTGGTTCAATATCAGGCGGGGACAGGTTGCTCCATGTCAAAATAACCCATTCTACCAAAGAAGCTAAGGGCGGGCACTTCCTTAGTAGCTGAAAAATGAGGGATCGTCTCCAAACATCCATTGTGGTAGCGGAAACACTAGAATTAGGGATGTGAAAATTAACTAGTTCATTTGCAAAAGTAATTTCTGCATCACCCAAAGAGAAGGAGACAACTTCTGTAGGTGGGCGCACCAAATCTAGAATGGAGCCAGATGCTAGCAGAAGGTTATCCACCGTCAAGCTCACTGACAGTTCAAAAGAAGGATTAGGGTTTGCCACAATTTGCTCTTGACATAAGGCACTACATTCATGATAGGGATTTGTCCTATTCTTGCAGGCCTTGAAGGAAAGAGGAGGCACAGCCGTAGGAATGGTGACATCAAAAGAAGGGGGAGCTTGTAGACCTTGTTTTGATGTTGCCCCCAAAGAATCAGACACCATGCCAATCCCTTCACCCAGCGGCTGCTTTAAGCCCAAGCCAGAACCACGAAGCTGAGAACTACCCTTGCGCCCTTCGTTAGTGCCACGCAACCACCTCTAAGCCACATCTTGTACATTGCTCCCGTCCACTCCATTCCTCACCGAAGCCTGGTCCTTTCGCTGCACCTTGCCCTCGCACATATTTGCATTTTTAATGCATTTATTAAATATTACTAAACAATAGAATTAAAGTTTAATTAATATTATAAAATAAAATAGTATTAAAGTTAATATAGTAATTTAGTTAAATAATGTTTAAACAACTTAATTATTAATTCCAATTATTAAGTTAGCATGTATTTATTTATTTTTTATTTTATTATTGGTAGTACTATTATTTTACTATATTATTACTATCATTATTATTTAATTATCTATTTATTAAAAAATAGAATTTGCTTATTTTCTAACTATATAATTAGTTTATTTTAATTTAATTTTACCGTAGAATTTAATTTAAAATTTCCTTTACTATTATTATTAAATTATTTATTATTATTTTAATCACTTGCTCAATTATCACTCTATAAATAAATTTATTTTAATTTCCACTATGTAATAGAATTTAAATTACAATTTTCTTTACTATTTATTCCAAATAGATAGCCATATTATATAAATTTATATTCAAGTAAATTAACACTTATATATGTTGTCTATACATGCTACAACTTACACATATATTTAGCTGTCATGTTTCATGTTTTGAATCCCTTTGTAGTACAATAGATACTATAATGAGGAACAATACATTGTACAATGCATTGTCATTGTCATTGTCATTACTCTTTGCAAGATTTTGTATTCAACTAGTTAATTTAGTTAATTGGAATGCAATTTGTCAAGAGCAACCCCTCCCTTAGTCTCCCTCCTTCATAGCCACTCACTATTCACTCCATTGTAGTGTATACTAACCAAACAAATATTAAATCAAACTCAAAATCAACTAATCAATTTATGAAGACTATTACTAATAAATCATTTCCTCATCAATATTAAACAAATATTTAATCTAAGAAATCAATTTCAACTACAAAACACATTATTATTACAACACTACAAGATTGGTACTAGCCACTATGTGGCACTTGTTACATCAAGTAGTATTTTATGAAATTACTCTTATTTGTTGGGTTGTCATCAATACTCAGGAACCCATATGATATATTCACTCCTATCCATATCAATGGCAATAGATAGAAACAATATCAGGTGAGTGCAATGTCAACACCATTGCTTTGGGAACATTAAATGAAAGAATAAAATATTAAATGTGTTATACACATGAATATCAAATAAAAGAATAAAATATTAAATATGGTCTAGTCATGTGACTTAATAATAAGAAAAAGGAATCTATGGTGCATAAAGGAGTAGAACAATTACGAGCGAAGGAGCAGAGGAATTTGGGCAAAGACTTCTCCAATCAATGGGCAGAGAACTAAGGGCAAGATTGCTAGGTGCGTGAAGTTGAGGCAGAAATTTCTCCATAGTAGATCAAGACTCGAGCAGAAAGAGAGCCCTGGAAGAAAAAGAAAGATGCAGTAGCTGGGCAAGAAAGTAGATTTCCAAGAGATAATGGGAGGTATGGATGGCATGGGCAATCTTTTGCGAAATGCCGCAAGCAAAGATGTTGGGGCTGGAATAGCAATAACCATTGGAGAAATGAAGGGAAAAGATGGGGCAGGGACTTTCAAAGATGGAGAGAATTTCCTATGCTCAGGGAGAAAGAAAACCCTAATCAATATCCTGTAGGCAAATTCAATCCAGGGATCCAAAACAAAAATTGGAGAAACAAAGGCAAAGCAACAATCGGCAATACTTATAGGACTTCCAGGGTATTAAGCATGATCAAAATAAGACCTGAAGTAGAAAGACTGGAACAACTTGGCCTCTTTGCCAAATGGTATGGAAAAAATCTGAATTGGGATGAAATGATCCGCTGGTGGAAGAAAAAATGGGGAGAAGAACTACAATTCAAAACCCTAGGAAATGGATATTTCACGGTAATCTTCCCTTCGCAAGAAATTAGAGAAGAAATTGTCAATGGCATATGGATCTTAGACGATTGGGGCTTCTACATCCATAGATGGAAACTAGATCTCGATCCCTTTAATCACCAAATGGACAAGACCTAAGAATGGTTCAAGTTGCCTCAGCTACCACTAGAATACTGGGCCCCTACGATCTTGGAAGAAATCGGCAATGGTCTTGGCTTATAGCTTTGTGCAAAAGAAAGAATGGAAGAAGATGGGATCAGCACCTATGTTAGGTTAGGGATGGAAAAAAGTTCTTCAGATTTACCTTGGCAGGAGATCAAGCTGTATTTAGATTGGGGAAGTTGGATGCAAAAGCTCCTTCCAGATCACCTACCATCAGGCGTTTTAGTTAAAACACTGGGACGGAGAATTCCCCCCCATCGATCCTAACCATATGAAGGAAGCAAGTCCTGAGATGGCGGGATACTCCTTTTCTACAACAAATAAACCAGTGAAAGAATGCAAGGAAGGACAAGAGCAGGGTTAGAAGAGTCAAGGAAGAATGGAAGATGATTTGGTGGGAGGGATGGAAAAGGCATCTGAAACTCTTGAGAAAAGGGAAGATTTAGATCACAAGATTTTAGAATCCATAGACCTCCTAGGGAATAAGGTAAGAAAGGAAGATCTTAACTCCTTAATCCAAGTAGGCAATGAATTAGTTGAATTAGCCACAGCAGAAAAAAGTGGAGCCTTCAGTTTGGAGGAAGATTTCATTACGAAGGATTAGTTAGATGAGGTAGCTCACAGATATTGGGATTATTTAGACAGAAGAAGAAGATGCAAGCCAAGTAGAAGCCAGAAAGATATCTAATCTCATTGCTACTCAAGTGGAAACTAGGAAGCTTGGCATTGGACAAAAAGAATCTTTGAAATCCATTCCAGATTGCGGTGAAAGCAAAAAGAGCGAAAGAATCCCTAATCGGGAGAAACTCAAGTGGGATGAAGAGGCAAGTGGGTAGCTAAAAATTAATGAGGTGATGAAAGTAGGGAAGGGCGATGCTCTCCTTAAACAACAATGAAGATCCTATCATGGAATGTTAGGGGCCTCAATGCCCCTAACAAGGGGTGCCTAATTCAGCACCAAGTAGAGGCTTTTCAAGTCAACATTTGTCTATTACAGGAAACCAAATTAGGAGATCAAGAGAAGGAGTTGTTCTGCAGAAAAATGAAGTTTTGGAAATGGTGCAGAGTCAATGCTTCTGGTTCTTCCGGAGGTCTAATGATTTTGTGGAAGATGCAATATGTTTTGATAGAAGAAGTGGCAGCAAACAGGCACTGGGTTGATTGCAAGGTGAGAAGTCTAGCTTCTAATCTGAGTTTCTTCCTAATAAATGTTTATGGTCTAGTAAATTGTATACACAAAAGGTGAGTTTGGGGAGAGTTATCGTCCATCTGTAACAACTTGGGGGAGGAATTTCGCATCATTGGAGGTGACTTCAATGTTATTTTAAGATCTGAGGACAAGAAAGGAGGGTGAGCAAGAAATTGCAATCCCAAATTGATTTTGAAGCTTTTGTTGATTCTAACTCTCTAATAGAGGTGCAAATGGGTAATGGTTGCTTCACTTGGACAAATAGAAGACTAGGATTTTGCAGCATCGTGGAGAAATTGGATCAGTTTTTCTTCAAAGGGGATTGGGGAAAGTTTCCCTTCTCATTGAATTGTAAGATAGAATCGGGGGCAGGGTCAGATCATTTTCCCATTTTGATAGAGATCCTGGAGAGAGAAAGGTCTTGTAAGAAGCCCTTTTAAATTCAAAACATGTGGTTTAAGGATCCAAGCCTATTGGAGCTAATTGTCCAATGGTGGACAAGCAGTGATCCAGGTGGTTCAAAAATGTTCAACATCACTGTTGGTCTCTTACAAAGATTTAACAACTGAGCTCTTAAAATTGTAACTCAGAGATTGGACATCTAACCTGAGTAGCTATCTTAATCACTATGGAGATGCATTTCACTTGTCAACCTAAGGACGTGAACTTGAAATGGGTCAGCACGATATGTGCACTAAGAACTTCCAAAGTAGCCATGTTCATTTTATAGCTAAGAAAGACATAATGCTAAAGATAACTGCTAGAAAGGAAATAACAGGAATGTTGAACATCAATCAACAACTATTCTAGGATCAAGTACATGATAGAAAGCAAAAGTCTGGGCAAATAAACAAGAAACTACTCTGTCTGTTTTGGCTGCAGGAATAGACATAGAATAGAATTCTAGTGGCTGCAGGAACATTCAATGCCAGATTTAACTAAATGCTTAACAGAAAATGCAACTAAACTAGAGGGTGGAATTCTCACCAAGTGGGCCCCCTTGGATGAGTATTCCCTAAGACAAATGTAAACTCAAAAATGTGAAATTACAACTTCATTTTCTTCATTTGAAAAGATGAGTACAACTGAACATTATCACTATATTACCAAAAATCAGATAATGCAAGTACAATCTTTGAATATTCAACAACCCCTCAAAAGGAGTATCAGATTCTTATTTATAGAAGGAAAACTACAAAACTAACTAACTAGTAGGGCGGTCAACTCCAACAGAATAGGAGGACGCCACATTATCGAAAACATAGAAAGTGGAAAGGAGGTTACACATGCAAGGAAATCTGGTCAAGCGAGTTGCTTTAACGCAGATCGAGCATAACAATAACTCCTAAATTTACTCAACAGGTATTTAATATTAGTTACAAAGCAGTTGCCTTCCCTCCATTTGACATTTGAATGATCACCAAGTTTGACTTTTATGGTAAGCAACCAACTAGCAGAATCTTCCTCACTTTATGTATGCCGGTTATATCTACATAACAGTATTAGTACACATAATAATTGCACATCTGTAACTACCTTGGAGTAATATTCATTAACCATATGTAAATTAACATAGATAGTTCAAATAGCATTTCTTTTTCATAAAAGGATATAAGAAATGACCTGTGCTCAACAAGTTATAGCTTTGGGGTAATGACATAAAAAGATCAGGATTAAAGTACCAAAGTCCAAGATAACTAAAGCAGATGGACAATAAAGTTTAACAAAATTGAGTCATAAACTAGACTCGTCAATCATAGCCAAATTGAAAATGGTAAAGCAAAATCTTAAAACTGGAATAAAATAGTCTTCAAAAACATATTCCAAGAAAAAAGGAAAATAGACGAGGAGCTAAGAGTTATGTCAGAAACAGTAATCAAGGAAGGTATGAATAACCAAACTTTTTTGGAAGAAAAGACACTACTGACCAAGATGAAAGAGATCCTTGCTAAGGAAGAAATTTTTTGGTGGCAAAAGTCTAGAGAAATCTGGCTTAAAGTTGGTGACAAAAATACAAAGTTCTTTCACAACTCCACAAAGACAAGGAGAGAAGTGAATAGGATTACTCATATCAAGACTCCGGGAGGTAGGTCATTGGAAAAAGTGGAAGAGGTGAAAGAAACAACTGTGGATTATTTTATGAACCTCCTAAACGACTAGGAAGGATCCAACTTAGAGGCGCAAGGGAAGTTTCTAGAAGGAATTCTGGCACTAGTTTCAGAGGCCCAGAATGCATTGTTGGATAGCAAATTTTTAGAAAAATAAATCAAGGAGGCCCTCTTCCAACTCCACCCAGATAAAGCTCTTAGACCAGATGGTTTTTCGATAGCTTTCTTTCAAAAATGTTGGAGTATAGTTGGGAAAGAAGTCACGGAAGCAATTGAGGATTCTAGAAGCTTAGGGCGAACTCTCAAAGAATTAAACAATACCTTCATTGCGTTAATTCCAAAGAAGGAAAAACTAGAATTCTTTGAGGATTTTAGACCAATCGTCCTCTGTAACACTTTCTACAAGATTTTGTCCAAAGCTATAGCCAATCGGTTGAAAAAGATCTTTTCAGACATCAATGCGAAAGAACAAACCAGTTTTGTCCCCAGAAGATCCATACTCGATGGAGTAATCATTGCACGGGAGGTTATACACTCCGTTCATAAACTAAAAAAACTGGCAATGCTAATGAAATTGGACATTAGAAAGGCATATGAAAAAATCAACTGGTGCTTTCTCTTCAAAGTCTTAGAAGCATTTGGTTTCAACAAGGGTTGGCTAAACTGGGTTTTCGAATGGGTAGCCTATCCTAGATATTCAGTATTGATAAATTGATCCCCCGAAGGCTTCTTCAATGTGTAGCATGGGCTACGCTAAGGGGATCCCCTTTCTCCCTTTCTTTTCATCATTATGGCAGAAGCCTTAGGAAGATCCATCAACAAGGCATGGAGAGAAGGCAAGGTGCAAGGATTACAGGTAACAAGTTCTCTTCCAGAAATCACTCATCAACAATTTGTAGACGATACTATGTTGTTCAGTTTAACTCATGAAAGAGAGGCTAGTATTTTCAAAAAATTATTGGAGTACACCTTGGCTTCAGGTCAGGAGGTAAGTTTGGCAAAATCAGAAGTTTTATTTTTCAATTTAAGAGCGGACAGGGAGTCTCAAATTCTTAGAATTTTGAAGTTAAAAAAAGGAAGCCTCCCTTGCAAATATCCGGGCATTCCTCTAACTAAAGGTCTTCAACCTGGGAAGACTTGGGAAGCTTTGACAGAAAAGGTGAAGAATAAGATGGCCTCTTGGAAAAGTCATTGGTTGTCCTAGCAGGTAGACTAACCATGATCAAATCAGTGCTAGCAGCCATCCTGACTTATCTAATTTCCTGCCTTCCCCTCTCGGTGAAAGCCAGTAAGGTCCTAAACTAGATAATGAGGAATTTCTTCTGAAAGGGAAATTTAGAGCATTGAAAGCTCCCATTAATAAAGTGGGATAATATCTGTAAGAGTAAGGAGGAAGATGGCACAGGAGTGAAGGTGGTAGCTAAACAAAACATAGCCTTGGAGCAAAGCTGATATGGGCTATCCACACCAAAAGGGAGCTCAAGTGGGTCAAAATAGTAAGGGCAAAGTATTTGGGCAACAAAGCATATAGTATATTCACAGCTTGCTCTCTCCCTTTTGGTTCTAGAATCTAGAATTTCATGAAATCTTGCAGAGAGCTCATAATAGATCATCTCACCTAGGAAATTATGGATGGGAGCTCTACTTCCTTTTGGGAAGACTTGTGGGAGGGTGGGCAGAAATTAGAAGAAATTGAGTCTTTAGAAGAAGTCAAAAGGATCACAAAGCTGGCATGGGGTGATAAGGTAAGAGATTACATGGAAGTTTTAGAATAGTATGGAGTTCCCTGCTTCAAATGGAAGAGTATCCTAAATTTGGGCATGGATGACAGGATGGTAGGATGCTATAAGAGGTTGGTGAAGAGTAAAAAAATCAGCCTTAGGCAGGATCAAGACACTCTTCGTTGGAATGCCTCAGCAGATGGGGAGTACAATGTCAAAGATGGGTATAAAGCTCTAACCATCACCAATGAAGGGTAGTCAAGGCTGTCAATTCATCTTTGTTGGAGTAAAGAATGTCTCCCAAAGGCAGGTATCTTTTCCTAGTTGGTGTTGTAGGGTAGAGCATTGACTGCAAATAGATTTAAAAAGCTAGGATATCAAGGCCCTTCACATTGTCCCTTGTACAAACATGAAGAAGAAAGTGGGGATCATTTATTTCTAAATTGCTCTTTAGCTCAATCTTACCGGCACTGGCTCGTTGCAAAATTACAATGGCAAATAGCTCTCCCAAACAAGCTAATTGACATGTTTGACGGTTGGCCATTGGGTCACAAAAAATCTTTGTTTAAAAACCTCTGGAGGATAAGTCCCTCGATAGTGGTTTGGGAACTCTGGAAGGAGCGTAATCGTGGAGTTTTTCAAGATAAGGAAATGTCAGTCTCCTCGCTTCTGAATAAAATAGAAGCAAGTATAGTAGAGCTGATAAACTCCAGAATAGAGGCACAAATGCCAAAGAAATCCAATTTTACTATTTGGGATGCAACTATACGAAAATCCTGGCATGGTCTATGATCTCCCGCCTTCAGAGGTGCACTTCCCTCTAATAATCAAGAAGATAGAGCTAAAATGACATGGTCACCCCCAAAGTTTGGGTGGCTAAAGCTTCACTTTGACAAAGCTTCTATAGGAAACCCAAGCCCCTCAGGGGCTGGATGCTTCATACACAATTGGAATGGAAGTATTGTGAGTAAACTAGCCTTTCCTCTCCTAGAAGGAACAAATAATTTACCAGAACTCCAAGCTCTCACTCTGGGCCTAAATTTCTACAAAGACTTAAAGGTAACAAAAGTAGTAGTGGAGGGCAATTCCACTCTAGTCATCAATGTGCTCCACTCTAGAAGGATGACAAACTAGAAACTGAGTGCTCATTTAGATATCGCCAAATTAGTAGACATTTTCAAGGGAATAATGTTCAATCACATTTATAGGGAAGGGAACTGTGAGGCAGACTTGCTCTCCAATCAAGGGGCAGATGGCATCATGATTAAGGAAGTTTGCATATGAGTTTACTTCAAAAGTGGGAGGCAGGGTGGGGGCCCTACACAGCATAAGATGTGTAGGGCTAGATTAGCAGGGTGGCGGTCATGGGAAACAATGATAAGAATCTGAATTGAGACGAATGCAAATGATATCTTCAGAATGACCATTTCACGATGACAATAATCATTATTTTCAAGATGCGAGTTGGCAAGGTAGTCGAAGTACCCCGTCCCCTATTCTTTATATGATGTGGCCTTGTTTGCATGAGCCACATTCTCTCAGATTTGCAGATCTTTCCATTGCATTAATAGCTTGAGGAATAGACACTGAAGATATTTATAAATATTTCCTCCTCCGTTTATCAGCGATGGCTAGGGAACCAAGATTAAATCTCTTTCTTTCTTCTGAGCATTTGTAGAGTAGATTGTTAGTTTGTGAGGGAATGGCGATGCCTATTTGCCTGACCAGTTCGGTCAGGCAAATGGCATTTCGTGGGAAAATAATAGACCAGTGCTTCCGGTAGATTATGTTACAAGGGGATGCCTTTATGATAGGAGCGGTGAAACTAGCTTTGGGTAGGGGCTTCGTGGAGGATGGGGAGCGATACAGGGTAGACCCTGACATCCCTTCCTGGTTTGTGGCTGTGTTTCTTGACATAGGCATGGATAAGGTAGTGGTTAGCACTGCAACTCATATGGCCTTCAAAAACCATCTCCTCGAGGGCCTCAAGGTTGTGCTGACTAAGGCAGTTTACGAAGCAGGAATCCCACGGCCAAAGGATCTGGAGAAGGTGGATAGGGACAAGGGCTTCATCTCATATTATCATTTTCTACTAGATTTGAAAGGAGAGGCACTGTAAGAACACAGGGAGAAGGTGAGGAAAGGATGGGCCTTTCTAAGGAAATCATTTCAATTTGAAGACACAGTGGACTTCTCATGGATTCCTAAATTTTGCGAGTATCTGTTGGAGCAAGGTTTAGGGCAAGGGTGTGATTTCTCCAGCCTAAAGTGTCAATAGCATTATGGCTGCTTTTCTATTTCTCTATGTCAATGGTTAGTATCAGTCTCTATTTTCCTATTCATGTCTATAGTCTACTACCAATATGCCCTTTGTGGCAATTTTGATGGCTCTTTTGACCCTGTGTGGTCATTTTTGGAAAGTTATAGAAATCTAGCTGTAAGGAAGACAAGGAAGGACTTTTCCATTTGCCAAAGCTAAGCTGTATGTTTTCAATACTTTAATATAAAAATCTCCCTCTTATACATCAAAAAAAATAATAAGAAAAAGGAAAGGTTACTTAACTTATAGCATAACTTTAGTGAAAGGGAATAGGAAAATAGAACTTCTCAATTACTCATTCTCATTCATGAATTTGATCCAAGAGAAGAGGATAAAATTGTGAAATCCTGATCATTAAAAAAATCTCTCATTCCTGCATTCATGAAATTGGTTCACCAAGTGACCAAACAATCCATATCACCTTCTTTCACAATTTTGTAGATTAATGGTATGATCAAATGTCCAAAGGGTTATATTAGGAAGGCAGTTACAAATTTAGAAAATGTTCACAATAGTATCACAAGTTTGAAGATTATTTGATCTACATATCTCCCTGGCATTGGCATTTCAATGGTGTGCATGCATGTAAAATAATATGTGTAATCCTACAAAAGTAGGAGGAGGAGTGTCTCTAACAATGTTGACATAAATTCCTAGAAATTCATTTGTCTCCCCCTATTATGTAATATAAAATGATAATTTCTTGTATCAAAGGAAATTAGGTAACCTGTCACACCCCATTTTTAAACATACTTATCATTTTATTTCAAGCGGACAGATAGTTAGTCAGTGAAATCAATATGAGGAAAGTAATGTTATGTTAGAATAGAGAATGAATTTGATTTATATTAATTTATATGCAAAGAATAATTGTCTATGATGTTATTAATATGCACGTAGTTAAATAATGTGATGGACTATCGTTGTGCGACTGAGGGAAAAGTGTTTTCCCCCTCCAAGATGAGGAGAGAGAGTATCACCATGGAAAGGGTGCTAGGTCATGTGAATACAATGATCCTTATGCTATCTGGGAATACCTACTCACACTCACATTAGAGATTAAGTCAATATCAGATTAAGTCTTAATTTATATGTTGTTGGTTGCCTCAGTAATATTTTCAACATTGTGATCATTTCATATTTATCTAATATTGTTGTCATCATGCCAATGGCTTAGACCTTTACATTGACAATTAGTAAGGTTGTGTACAACTATGAATGCCAAGTTGACGTGAGTAATCAGACAAATAAGTCCAATCTTATTGTAGAGGTCTATGTCGACTTTGCTAGACTTCATCATCGATAATTGTGCTCGTAAATAGCATAATAGAAGCATTCAAAAGAATGCATTAGTGACATCTAAGAAATACCTATGTACTATTGTTAATATTTTTAATTATTTTATAACTTAGTTATGGCTAAATTAAAATATCTAGCTTGTGGTAAAAAGAAGTAGATTCTTTGGATCTTACTCTCATCGTATTCTTCCCTAGATGCTCGGAAGAGTGGAAGGAGCAAAAGCCCCATATTTCCTATTTCTAATCTCTCTAACTGCGAATGGTTGAGAGAAATGGGGGGGAATAAGTATGAATGAACTACTTTATAACCGACAGGGAGTGGATGTTAGAGCATTGATTGATCTCAGTCAAGGGAGAGATGAGGATATATCTCTTGGATTGAAAGATTAGAACAGAGGAAGCTCGATAGGGGAGTGCTGATGGCAATATTCAAGTATGCCAAGAACCAGTAGAAAATTGTTGAAATTGTAGAATTAAACTATATTTATGAAGTCGTTATTACTGGCAAGCCTCAAGAGGTCACAGGCTTAAATGGTTTAAATGTTTTCTATAGAAAATAAAGCTTCCATGTATATAAATGTATGCTTTGACAGAGGTTTATATATGCGGATACTCATAAGAATGACATTCTATATCAATGCAGTATGGAGTTATATGCCTTTAGAAAACCATGGTTACTATTCTAGGTAGATTGCAGTGATAATAGATATCACTCATATCAAATAGAACTCGGTCTATCGTATGATTGAGATGATAGTGCTATGAAGCTGATAGGCTATCATATTAACATGTATTATTTTTTAAAAGAAGGTTTAAATGAAATCTAGACCTGTGTAAAGGCCGAATGTTATATATTGGTCAGTCTATAAACCTATGATAAGATTGTATTCTATAAGAATGTACCATGTATGAGGATTTACCTCAAGAATATCTATAGAGAATACCTTGAATAGAAAGCCAGTAAAGGTCGAATGTTCAGTGGTCGTCGACTATGAGAGGTTAATTTAAGAATGTTAACATATATCTAAATGTCTATGATATAAACTTACCAGTTAAGTTGATAGCAGACTGAGAATACTCTCATTGCTTTATGTCTAGTAAAGACCAAAGTATGATAGAGTTATATTATCATAGTATTTGAAAGGAAGCTAGGTGTGCGGAAATCGCTTCCTACACTAATCTAAAGAGGAGAGAAGAGTGCAAATTTGTTTTATCCTTTACAATTACAGAATGTTAACAACAGCAACGGAGATATTGCAGCAATACACATACACACATAAATGAGACAGAAGAGAGAGACACAAGATATACGTGGGGAAAACCCTTATCAGGTGAAAAACCCCACACTCCAAAACCTACACAATGTATTATCAAAACTGAAATGGTTTACAATACACTTGCAATGCAAACTCTCAAGAGTCTTCGACACTCGTATCTAGAGACAAACTGGCAACATAACAGTACCTGTCAATCACATAACATCTCCTCTCCAAAGCACTTGTTTATATAGAAAATACAAGGCAAAAAATGGCTCTATCTTGAGATGGGCATCCAACATGGCCTCATGGCCCAAAATCCATGCCTATGGACACTTGTCCAACACTATAGGATGTTCCTGACACTTGTCAAGTCACCCCATCCCAAAGAGGTTTCCTATTCCCAAGTTGGGCAATGACAGATGCTCTTACGACTCTTACAATCGTCATAGAATCTGTCATACTGACATATCTTACATCTGTAAGAGAATCTGTCATACACAGGCTATAAATAGCATATTCTCTTACAACATGTCATAACCCTCCTTGGGGTGCCCAAAGATGTCTTCTTCCAAGATGTCTTGTGACACATGTCTTGTGACACATGTCTTCACCTGTCATAGAACCTTCTATTTCCAACTCTTACATGTCATAGATTCTATCATAGGAATCTGTCATAACCGTTTTGGTCAAGATTCACTTACACACTAGTCAAGATGCCAACACATGGCAAAAAACCTCTACCACACAAAAGGGACTCCTGTCTCCACATGGAGTGTGTTAACCATCCTAGTCGTCTTACAAGTGGAGTGATAACTCATCGTGCCACTTCACACTAAATGACAAAATAGGATGTGCAACAAAATTACAACATAGGCTAAGTAAATAAATACATTACAAATAATAAATGGAAGGAATTACCAAGGTTGAGACACCTTAATTCCCAACATTCTCCCACTTGTCGAACACCTTGTAAAAGCCAATAGAAATAATAGGACTTAACTGCTATAGGCCGAGAGGCCCATAGACTCCGAACACTATCTGAACTTCTCTATGCCCACTGGTTTCGTCAATGCATCTGCAACATTCTTCAAAGTATCTACCTTCTCCAAATTACCTTCCCATCCTCTACCATGTCTCGCATGAAGTGAAACTGTACATCAATATGCCTTGTTCTAGCATGGAAAGTTGGATTCTTTGCTAGGCAAATCACACTCTGACTGTCACAACAAATCGTAATCTATCCTGCATCAATACCAATATCTGAACACAATCTCTTAAGCTAAATGACTTCCTTACAAGCATGAGTTGCTGCCATATACTCAGATTCTGTCATGGACAAAGCAACCATAGGTTGTCGCTTACTCATCCAACTAATTGCACCACCAAACATAGTGAACACATAGGCACTGGTGGATCTCCTACTATCAATGTCACCTACCCAATCAGAATCCACAAATCCATGAATACAAACTGAATGTGGAGGTCCTATAGTATTATCATGATAGCATATGGAATACTTAGAAGTACCCCTCAAATATCTGAACACTCACTTAACTGCATCCCAATGTACCTATCCAGGATTAGCCATAAACCAACTAAGGACTCCCACTGCTTGGGCAATGTCTAGTCTTGTGCAGACCATAGCATACAATAAACTACCAACAACACTAGCATTAGGTACTCTACTCATGTCCTCCACCTCACTAGGAGATTTTGAACAATCATTAATAGACAATGCTGTCCCCAATGAAACAGGAACACACAATGGTCTACAATCTACCATGCTGAACCTATCCAACACGGTCTTCACATACTTACTCTAGCTTAACCAAAGTTTTCTACTAGCTCTGTCTCTTCTGATTTCCATTCCTAGAATGTACCTGGCTACCCCTAGATTTTTCATCTAAAATTGTGCTGACCACTGAGACTTCAAATCAGAAATCTTATTCTTACCATTCCCAATCAACAGTGTATCGTCAACATATAATGCAATAATGAGAATGCGATCATTGTCAAAATTGTAATACACACAATGATCAGATTTTGATCTTAGAAATCCAATGGACAACACAAAGGCATCAAATTTCATATACCACATCCTAGGAGACTGCTTCAAACCATACAAAGACTTCTTCAACTTGCAAACCAAATTTTCGTTACCTTTCTCTATGTAATGCTCTAGTTGTGACATGTAAATCTCTTCCTCCAAATCACTATGAAGGAAAGTTGTCTTCACATCCATCTACTCCACCTCTAAGTCATAAGCAGCTGCAAGAGATAACAAGAACCAAATGGATGTCATCTTTGCAATGGGAGAGAAAATTTCACCAGAATCAATTCCCTCCACTTGTGAGTACCCCTTCGCAACCAATCTAGCCTTGTACTTTTCAACACTACCATCTACACCGAATTTCTTCTTGAACACCCATTTGCATCCAACAAGTTTCTATCCTTCAGGCAAAGGCACCAAGTCCCAAGTTTTATTCTTTTCCAAAGAAGCCATCTCATCTTCCATGCCCTCCTTCCAGGAACCTGTATCTTTCATGCCCATAGCCTCTGTCACAATTCTAGGCTCATCAGTGTTAGTAAGCAAGGTAAAAGCACAACTAGAATCAAGCAATGAATAACCAAACCTATCAGGTTGATTTCTTGTTTGTGTAGACCTCCTTAATGGCTGAGGTTGAGGTTATGCTTCTTCTTATGAGCTTTTAGAGCTGCTAGAGCTCTCCTCATCATCAGTTCTCACAGGGTTTGTCAGTTCAGTCTTCTCAGGGGTAGAAGGAAACTGAACCACATCTTCTTTCTTTTTTGTCTGTTCTAGCTATAGAACAACAGAAGAAGGTGTTAGCTCTATGAAGATAACACTTCTTCTTTACAACACTTTTTCAGCCACAGGATCCCAAAGCTTGTATCCTTTCACACCGACACCATAGCCAATGAAAATACACTTAACAGCCTTGTTCTCCAATTTAGACCATTTCTCCCTAGGCACATGTGCATATGCCTCACAACCAAAAACACAAAGATGTCTAACTGAAGGCTTCTTACCAGACCACACCTCCATAGGTGTCTTACCAACAACAGCTGATGTGGGAGACCTGTTTACCAAGTAGCAAGTAGTGGCTACAACTTCAGCCCAAAACTTTTGTTCAAGGATTGCTCCACTAAGCATACTCCTAGCCTTCTCCATCAGTGTCTTGTTCATTCTCTCTGTAACTCCATTTTGATGCAGAGTGTATGGAGTTGTCTTATGTCTTTCAATCCCTTGCTCTTTACAGAACTTATCAAACTCTACCGAACAAAACTCACCACCGTTATCAGTTCTTAAACACTTAATCTTTTTACTAGGCTAATTTTCAGCAAAAGCTTTAAACTCTTTAAGTTGACTAAAGACTTCAATCTTGCTTTTGATAAAATAAACCCATGTCCTTCTATTGTAATCATCTATGAAAGATACAAAATATACAGATTTGGAAATTGAAGGAACATTAACAGGACCAAACACATCAGAATGAATAAGATCCAATACACCAGAAGACGTGTGAGAACTAGAGTAAAACTGAACATAGTTTTTCTTTCCATATACACAATGTTTGCAAAAGTCAAACTTGAGATTACAATCATTTAACCTCTCAATGAGGTTTTTATTTTTTAGGGTTCTAAGACCCTTCTCACCAATGTGGCCATATCTCAAATGCCATAACAGTCTTTTCAGCAGGAAGTTTAACTTCCAAAGCATGTGCACTTCCATCAGAATGTGTTACAACAAATTTCTTCACTGCTCGTTCAGATGGTGGGGATAAAGTGATTGCATCTCTTTTCTTCAAGTTAGAAGAACTATTGCACTGTGTAGTGCATGCTTCTAGCTGAAACAAAGTACTCCTCCAAGTACCCTTCGCAAGCACCGTAGATCCTCTAGTCATCTTGCATCCATCCTTCAAAAAGACAACCTGCACACTTGCATCATTCAACATACTTACAGAAAGTAGGTTTCGTGCCAAGCCTGGGATGTGCATAACCCCAGTGATCCCCTTCACTTGTCCATTAGGGAATCGGATTGAGACTCTTCTACAACCAACAATCTTTAGATGAGAATCATCACCCAAGTACACTCTTCCACCATCGAACTCTTCATACTTCGTGAACCAGCTTCAATGCGAGGTCATGTGGAATGATGCACCGGAATCAATCAACCACACATCATCAGATGCATGGGTGGCCAGGGATACGATGAAGGCATCACCGTCATCTTGTGACTTGTTAGAATTTGAATCAGGGGCATTCTTCTTCTTCTTCTTCTTTTCCTCTTTGCATTCCTTTTAGAAATGCCTCATTTTCCCACAGTTCCAACAAAGAGCCTTGGACTTTCCAGGAGATTTGGATCTACCCTTTTCACCTTTCTTGTCCTTCTTCCCTTTCTCTTTGGATCTTCCACGAACTGCAAGAGCATCTTTGGATGACTCGGTTGTCTTTCTCCGCACTTCTTCAGATAACAGCAAAGATACTACATCATCCATCTTGAAGGTGGTGGTAGTGCTTCTGATAGCCATGACAAGATGATCCCACGAATCCGGCAAAGAACAAAGCAGAGTCATACATCAATCCTCCTCCATTTTCACACCCATGAATGTTAACTATGCAACAAGCATGTTAAAAGCATTCATATGGTCTACAACAGATCCTCCATCTTCCATTTTCAGAGCAAACAACTTCTTTTTCAAAAAGAGCTTGTTCACCAAGGACTTGGTCTGATAAACAGATCCCAACTTCTTCCAAAGATCTTTCACAATCTTCTCCTCATGGACATTCAATAGGACAGAGTCAGCTAGATAGAGTCTTATGAGACCCTTAGCATTGTGATCTTTAAGGTCCCAATCATCTTGTGACATTGTAGTAGGTTTTGTTCCATCAATGGTTTCCCATAGGTCATGATCAACAAGTAGATCTTCCATCTTGAGTTTCCACAACTTGAAATTTATGCCATTGAACTTCTCCACCTCTACTCTTCCGGATGTGGTTGCCATCTCCTTCCTACAACAAGATACAGAATACTCTACATAGACTCCCACTCAACCTAAGATTATCTCAAAAAAACCCCTATCCAGCAGTTAGAACCAAAACTAGCCAAGCTCTGATACCAACTGAAAGGAAGCTAGGTGTGCGGAAATCGCTTCCTACACTAATCTAACGAGGAGAGAAGAGTGCAAATTCATTTTATCCTTTATAATTATAGAATGTTAATAACAACAATGGAGATATTGCAGCAATACACATACACACAGAAATGAGAAAGAAGAGAGAGACACAAGATATACGTGGGGAAACCCCTTATCAGGTGAAAAACCCCACACTCCAAAACTTGCACAATGTATTATCAAAACTGAAATGGTTTACAATACACTTGCAATGCAAGCTCTCAGGAGTCTTTGACACTTGTATCTGGAGACAAATCGGCAGCATAATAGTACATGTCAATCACATAACATCTCCTCTCTAAAGCACATGTTTATATAGAAAATACAAGGCAAAAAATAGCTCTATCTTGAGATGGGTGTCCAACATGGCCTCATGCCCCAAAACCCATGCCTATGGACACTTGTCCAACACTGTAGGATGTTCTTGACACTTGTCAAGTCACCCCATCCCAAAGAGGTTGCCTATTCCCAAATTGGGCAATGACAGATGCTCTTACAACTCTTACAACCGTCATAGAATCCGTCATACTGACATATCTTACAACTATAAGAGAATCTATCATAAATAGGCTATAAATAGCATATTCTCTTACAACATGTCATAACCATCCCTGGGGCACCCAAAGATGCCTTATTCCAAGATGCCTTATTCCAAGATGCCTTGTGACACATGTCTTCACCTGTCATAGAATCTTCTATTTCTGACTCTTACATGTTATAGATTATGTCATAGGAATCTGTCATAACCATTTCGGTCAAGATTCACTTACACACTAGTCCAGATGCCGACACATGGCAGAAAATCTCTACCACACAAAAGGGACACCTATCTCCACATGGAGTGTGTTGACCATCCTAGTCATCTTACAAGTGGAGTGACAACTCACCATGCCACTTCACACTAAATAACAAAATAGGATGTGCAACAAAATTACAACATAGGCTAAGTAAATAAATACATTACAAATAATAAATGCAAGGAATTACCAAGGTTGAGACACCTTAATTCCCAATAGTATTATCCTAAAGGAGCTGGAACAGATCGAAGTAGAGAGGAATCATCACTCTTATCAATTATAAAAGATCATAGCTTATGAAAGATCAATGACTTGAATAAAAGACTATAGATGAATAGACTTCTTGTTCGGATAATCATGTAAAATAATCTATTTAACTTATGTCGTAGAGGTATAGATAATATTAGCATTATCATTTTGGTTATTTTGAGAAACCGAGAGTTCTCATATACTGCCTATATTTGGGTTAAAGAGGAAACCAATCTTTTATTTTGGCCAAGATGGGTCAATAGTTATCGTAAATTGTTTTTACCTCACAATGGCAATATTATAGTCATTTTTATATAGAAAAATGTTATATCAACAAGAATTTAGTTGAATATATATTCATAGACTAAGGTAGACATCTCTTAGTGGAAAGAGTATTAGAATTCTATAGACGTCAAAAGCAATGACTTTATGACAGAATCGAATATATCTTGAGAATGTATACCATATTAATTATGAGCACAGAATCAGGTTGGCAAGCCTTTGAGTAGATTGATAGGTTGTCATAGACCCAAGATTGCAAGGATGCAAAGAGGGGCTTATTGCATGCTTTTAAGTCACCTATGCTCTCACCTTATACTTGTCTCATAGTAAAGGGTATAGTTTAAGCCTTATAGAATGATATAGAATAAGCATTTAATCAAAGTGTGTTGATTTATTAATTAAAAGAATTTTATCTCCAAGTCGAGAAAAGAGTGTGTGAACATACAACTTATTATAAGAAACTTTGGCTAAAGTAATGCAAAATTCATTACTTGCATTGTCAGTTCACTGTGTACCAAATAGTTGAACAGTCATAGTGGGTAATACATAGCTAGAGCTAGACTAGAGTTGTAAACCATATTGTTATTAGCTAGGACACTTCACTAGTTCTCATATGGCATAAATAATCAGTTGTTTCTCATTATCTACACCCTCGTGAAGGGAAGGGCCACTTCTAGAAGGAAGGTGTGTTGGGGACCGTCAGTCTATGGTTGGAGGAAAAGCACCAGGGTGATGCTCTCTCTCATGCAGTTGACTACCAAAGACTTGTGAACAAGAAACATTACTTATTATGTAAATGAAATTGATAAATATTGTAAGTCACAAGGAATGTGACCATCTATTATATGTATATGATAAAAATGTGAAATTTGTTAGTCTCATGTAAAGCAACCATCTTTTTGAAATTATGTATTGTACTTGGAAATTGCAAATGTAATATTATTGGGTTTTGTTATATAAAATAAAATAAGAAATGAGATGTTTTTGCATTATTTGTGTTGAATGTTTTTTAATATTTCAATTGGGATGTTAAACATGGTATTAGAGCTACTGGGTTTAGCACTTGGACCTTGGATCTCATTGTGAGGTTTTACAAGATTGGCAAGATATGCTAATGATAAAATGATTGTTCTTGTGCCAGAATGGCAAGAAATAGAAGGACAAGAAAGTGAGCCAAGAAAACAAAACCTAGTGATATGCCTAGAAGATCACCATTAAGAAAGAGCCATCGCCTAAGCCAAAAAATAAGGAACCAGTGAGCTATGCAGAAGGAGGTTGGCTCACTGATTTTGAGACACTAGCCGATGCACTCAAACATATTCACCTAGAAAGGAGGAAACAGATTGAGGTGGCAAAAATATTGCCAACCCCTACTAATGTTAAGATTAGTAAACCATTTGCCCATCATGATATGCCTTTCGTGTGTGATCAGAATGTGCCTGTAATAGGAAAAGAGGTGTTGATTGAATACTCATAAGTACACCCACCCACAAAGTTTGTATTGCTCAATTCTGACGGGGAGGAGGAACCCGAGGAAATCCCTTTGTTAGAAAGTGATATGTAGACACTTCTTATACATGAAAATAGAAAAGTTTTGTATTTGAATAAGGATGTAAAAATCCAAAGAGTGAATGAAGTAAAATTTTAGCTTTTAGTATAAACAAATGTTTATGTAATGCATCTTTGAGTTTTTGTATTTATGAATTTGCAATTTTATGATAGCATGTCAAAAGTTCAATGTTTTGATAAATTTCTATGCAAATATTAGGTGTGGATAAGTATTGTTATGGAACAAACTAGAAATCAACCAGGAGGGAGTCCTAGTGGCCAAGATCCTAAAAAGAATCCTATGGTAAAATTAGATCAAATTTTGTCAGTTTTAAATGAAACAAAAAAAAGATTGGAAACCCTAGAATAGGAAGTTAGAGGGGGAGAAAACAATCAAAAACACCATTCTGAGGAAAGAGAAGAATTTATTTTTCTTGGTGAACCGAGAGTAAGTAAACAAGACTCTTTGATTCACAAAGAGGCAAAAACTCATCTTACCAATGAGTTAGCCTGAGATATGAAGAAAGTTATACCTCCTAAGTTTGGTGGAACTATGAGTGGGGATGTAGTTGAGGCTTGGCTGACAGAGATGGAAAAGTATTTTGAGATAAGGAATTACTTTGAGATCACTAAGGCTATGTGGGGAGCCTACCAACTAGCAGGAGAAGCATCCACATGGTGGATGAATAAGAAAATAGAATTAGGGTTGAGTTCCTTAAGTCTAACTTGGGATCAGTTTGTGGCCATTTTCTAGAAAATATGGCTGCCCTAATTGTACTTTGATTAGAAACTAACAGATTTCCAAAATTTACATCAATGAGATATGACTGTTAATGAATACTGGGAAAAGTTTACTAGATTGTTGACGTATGTGCCACAATATCATAAGGATGAGAGATTTAGAATAAGGAAGTTTATTATGGTCTTGAATGCTCAGATTGGTGGAGAAGTGGACATTCATGGACCTACGACCATGGATCAAGTCTTTGAGAAAGCCATCAAGCAAGAGCAAAAGCTCAAATCTATCTCTGTGAATCAAGAAAGATCTTGAAAGAAATCTAATTGGAGTCATCCTTCGACATCCTTCAAAAAGAGAAGTAAGAATCAAGAAACTAGAGAGAGAAACTATGGTAAAAGCTCCAGAGATAAAAAGAATGGATCCAGGAATGAAAATAGGGATTTTAATCCTAAAAAGAATGATGATAATTCCAACCAATCTTTAGGAAAGAGAGGTCCTCTTAGAGGGTGTTTTACATGTGGAGGTGATCATTATGTTAACAAGTGCCCCACAAAGAGTCAAGGGAATTCTTATCGAGGCAATCCTTTACCTTCATAGCAAATAGCTTTTCAATAAAGGATCCATGTTGCTTTAGATAGTCGTCAAGCTGAGTATCAGGTTACTCCTATTGAAACCACAAGTACTCTATTTGGAACCCCAATTTCTATTCTTATAGATACATGAGCAACTAAAAATTTTGTAAATCCTAGAATACTTGATAAGATGTCTAGGAAAGTTGGTTTCATGGCTAATTCATGGGCAATAGAGTTTTCAAACCAGTCAAGAGATTGGGTAGAGCAATGCTTGTTTGAAGCCAAATTAACCCTACCTACTTTTTCCCCAGAGGTCGATCTATATGTAGCACCTCTAGTGTCTTATGATGTCATTTTAGGGATGAAATGGTTATCACAACATAGGGAAAAAGTTGATTGTCTTTCCAAAACAATAGAATGCCTAGATGATGATAGAAATATTGTCCTTATCCAAGGTTTTCAACAAGAAATGAAAATTAGCCAAATTTTCACGATGCAATTGAAAAGAGCAAAATAGAAAGGTTGTCAGATGTTTGTATTTAAGATGGATGAGGTGAAAGATGAAGAGGATAAAGAACTTAAGGAAAATTCTTTTGAAGTGTACCCTTATCTCCATGATTTTCGAGATGTGTTTCCTGAAGGCCTTCCAAGCTTGCCCCCAAAAAGAGTTTTTGATTTTGCAATAGATATTATTCCTAGTTTCGAACCGGTATCCAAAGCACCTTATCGGATGACTACTACTAATTTGATGAAGCTGAAGGCTCAACTCCAAGAACTATTGTCAAAAGGACTGATTAGACCTAGTGTGTCACCTTGGGGAGCGCCAGTGATCTTTGTTAAGAAGAAAGATGGCACTCTAGGCCTTTGTATAGATTATCGTATGCTTAACAAAGCAACGATTAAGAACAAGTATCCTTTACCATGCATAGATGTTCTCTTTGACCAAATGTGTGATGCAACTATATTTTCAAAGATTGACCTAAGGTCAGGTTATCATTAGTTGAGATTGAAAGAAGAAGACATTCACAAGATAGCCTTTCGAACAAGGTATGGGTATTATGAGTTCACAGTCTTACCTTTTGGTTTGATCAATGCTCCAGTAGCATTCATGAATTTGATGAACAGTGTTTTTAGAGACTATCTAGATAAATTTATTCTAGTGTTTTTAGATGATATTTTAATTTACTCTCGCAATGAGGAGGAACACCATCAGTACTTGCGAATAGTTCTGCAATGATTAAGGGAGCACAAACTTTATGGAAAGCTATCCAAATGTACCTTCTTCCAAAAAGAGATGCAGCACTTGGTCCATATCATATCAGCTAAAGGAATTGTTGTAGATCCTTCAAAGATAAAGGCTATTTTGGAATGGCCTACACCTAAAAATGTGCATGAAGTGTGTAGTTTTATGGGATTAGTAGGGTATTATAGAAAATTTGTTTTGAATTTTTTTAGAATTGCCCATCCCATCACTTCTTTTAGAGGAAAGTAAAAAGATTTGAATGGTCTGACAAGTGTGAAGAAGCTTTCAATATTCTTAAAAGGAAATTGACTTCAACACCAATTCTTAGAGTGTCAGACCTAGAGGTTCGTTTTGTTGTTGTGACCGACGCTTCAAGAGAAGGGTTAGGTGGAGTGCTCATCCAAGAAGACCAAGTTGTGGCCTATGAATCTAGGAAGTTGCGACCTTATGAGCAGAATTATGCCCCTCATGATTTGGAATTAGCGACAATTGTGCATGCTCTCTAAGTATGGAGGCATTATTTGTTGGGAAAACAATTTGAACTAAAATATGACAATCAAGGTTTGAAGTATATCTTCATGTAATCTAACCTTAATGTCTGATAGAGAAGATGGTTAGAACTCATTTCTTATTATGATTTTGAGATTAATTATATTAAGGGTAAATAAAATTGAGTAGCTGATGCCTTGAGTCATAGAAGGCACATTGTGACAGTAGTGTTAGTGCACTCTGATTTTTGAGCTCAAGTATTGAAGAATTTGGCCAGAGATGAATATTATGAGCAAATTCTAAAATCTCTAATAGAAAATCCTCAGGGTATGAGGTATGATGGATTTCATTTTGAACTTGATGGATTATTGAGATTTAATAACTGAATTTATGTACCAAATCAGGGAGATTTCAAAAGAGTTATGTGAAAAGAAGTGCATTTTGTGCCATATTTAAGACATCCAGGAGTGACAAAGTTGTTAGCTAATGTGAAACACTTAGTTGTTAGCTTTTAAGTCATCTATACTCTCACCTTATACTTGTCTCATAGTAAAGGGTATATTTTAAGCCTTATAGACTGATATAGAATAAGAAAATCAAAGTATGTTGATTTATTAGTTAAAATAATTTTGTCTCCATGTTGAGAAAAGAGTGTGTGAACATACGACTTATTATAAGAAACTTTAGCTGAAGTAATGCAAAAGTCGTTGCTTGCATTGTCGGTTCATTGTGTACCAGATAGTTGAACAATCAGAGTGGGTAATACATAGCTAGAGCTAGACTAGAGTTGTAAAATAATTGTTATTAGCTAGGACACTTCACTAGTTCTTAGATGGCATAAAGAATCAATTGATTCTCATTATCTACACCCTCATGAAGGGAAGAGCCACTTCTAGAAGGAAGGTGTGCGAGGAACCTCCCATCTGTGGTTGGAGGAAAAGCACCAGGGTGATGCTCTCTCTCTCCTGCAGTTGACTGTTGAAGACTTGTGAATAGGAAACATTACTTATTATGTAAATGAAATTGATAAATATTGTAAGTCGCAAGGAATGTGACCATATGTTATATGTCCATGATAAAAATGTGAAATTTGCTAGTCACATGTGAAGCGACCATCTTTTTGAAATTATGTATTGTACTTGGAAATTGCAAATGTAATATTATTAGATTTTGTTATAAAATAAAAAGAGAAATGAGATTTTTTTGCATTATTTGTGTTTAATGATATTTAATATTCTAGTTGGGATGTTACATAACCTTTCATGTGTTGTTTTTTCATATTGATGATAAATCATAATCTTATAGATTTTGCATGTCACTCTCCAAATGCACAACTCTCATGGTATGACTACAAACAAAACACCCATCTTGCAATTTCTACAATTTCTTCTCAAACCTATGGATGTGCCTATTGAACCTTGAAGTACAATTGCTAGTTTTAATCTTATTACTTCTCAAACCTATCCAAGTGCCTATTGAACTTTTAAGTGAAATTGCTAGTTTTAGTTTTATTGCTTATAAGTGGGTAAGTAGATATATCAAATTTTATATAAGTATAAGATTTATCTAAATGTAGGAAAATATAACACACCTTGAATTAATTTAGAAGTTTAAATGAGATGATAGGTAATTAATGTAATTAAATTTTAAATTAGTTTATGAGTTGAGATTTGAGAGACTAAAATAAATTAATACAAATGATAACTAAAATTGAATCAATTTGGATGTTCACTATTGAGACCATGTGACAAAGAAATAACATCTAAAATCTAGAATTAAATATGGGATCAAAGACTTAAAATGAATGAGCCCTGAGATTTCTATATGGTGGGATGCAATCACATTGCCATCTAGTCTAGGTGATGCAGTTACATCCAAGTGGCATAATTGTGTCCAATAATAATTTTATACTTCAATGAAATTGTGTACACCTAAACATGTCTTAATCCTTCAACCATGTTTCTGCATCATCCATATCACTAATTTCCCTTTTCATCCAATTAATTAAATAAATTCATAATTATTTAATTAATTAACCTAACATCATCCCTGATCATTTATGCCCAACCATTCATCATTAATTTATCCCTAGTCCTGATAATTAATTCAATACTATACCTTACTAACTTCATCTCAATTAATTAAATAAATATGTTAAATATTTATTTGGTTAATTTTTCCACTTTCCTAAACCTGATTAATTAGATGAATCATATTTATTTAATTAATCTACCCTACTAATCAGCCTAAACCTAGCCTAGTTGATTAAATAGCTATTATTTAATTAGCTAACCCCTCGACCTGAATTAATTAAATAAATCATTATTTAATTAATTCTAAACCTTGATTAGCCCATCCCTTAATTTCCTCCAGCCACATTAACTAAGTTAATCACCATGATTAACTTGATCAAACCTTCATTAACACCTTCTCCCACATCCCACAAATTAAAAATTACAAAATAATCCCATGGGTCACATGACCCTTCCACCTCACCTTACTATTCCTATGCTAAACTCTTCACCAAATTTGAACTCACACATGTGAGTGCCAAAATTGGCCATGTGTCACATGTGACACACATCCTCCCATAAAATGGAATTTTAAATTCCACATCCTCCCAAGGAAATACTATTTTATTTCCTCACAAGTCATTATCATATTAAATGGAAAGCCTTCCCCAAAAATGAATTTAAAATTTATTTTTATTCTCCACCATCCATCTTTGTTGATGAGATCTTAGCCCTTGATCTCACCCTCCAATCTCTACCCTTGATTCCAACTTTTAATCTTCACCGTTGGATCAATCTCCCTCCAAAATTGTCTATAAATAAGACTCTCCACAAGCCATTTTCATCATCTCATTTCAAGCAAATCCATAATGCCAAAATAGCCTCCAAATTCTTCAATCATACCCTTACCATGCTAAAATTGTGTTGAGAATTTGCATTGCAATCCACATTACTTCATCACATTTGGGTAAAGCTAAGGAGTTTGGGTGCATCTCCTTCCACCTAATCAAGGAGTGAGGAGGCTTCAAGGCTTTTAGAAGGTCTAATCTTTGTGTTTTGCTTTCATTTTTCATTGTTTTAATGCTTTGCAAGTTTCTTCATCTTCATTTGGCACGCCCAGTGGGACCCCCTGGTCCCAAACTAACTTTCATTTGAGTGTTCTTGAAGGATTCTTCACGATAGGTTTGGATTAGCACCATATTCCCTGCAGTTGCGCTATATCCTTGTGGATTAGCATTATATCTCTCTATTTATGTGCCATAACCTCTTGTATTAGCACCATCTAGATTAGTGCCATCGACACAGTTTAGACTCTTTTTGTGCTAACAACATTTTTCTTTGGTTTCTGGTTCTGACATCTATTTTGCAGGGGTCTTATTTGTTGTCTAACAGGGTTTGTTGTTTGTTTTGAGGTGTTTTAGCTCACAATATTTAACATATTTGGAAGACACTTAACCTTTGTTTTGTTTTGGATGAATCTTATGAACTGACCCTATTTTCTATTAACAAACTATGGCATTTACCCTTAGATTGACCTTAAAGGGCTGTAACACAAGTATCTCATCATTTTGGGCAAGTTTATTCTCTATTTTTATCTAGGTCTCTGGTTTTATGCGAATCAGTGCCATCCACATCCAGAATAGTGCCATCAGGTCTCTGTAATAGAGACCTACAGGTATAAAATTTCTCTGTCATTATACTTTAGCATGATTTTCTGGTACTTTAGTACCATTTGGCTGTAGTTTAAAGCTATGTTCTGTTTCAGCGTGATTTGTCTGTTGTTTAGCACAATTTTAATTAGTTGTTCTACTCTCTGCATCTGTCTTAACATAGAAGCTAATTGTTTTAGCGCTATTTGTTCACTGTTCAGCGCTATCTTTCTGTTCTGTAGCACCATTTAGGTTTGTTGTGCTATTTTAGTTTGTTTTAGCGCTATTCTGTTCTGTTTCAACATTATTTTACTGGCAGAATCTTGAAGACTGTGCAAGGATCTAACAAGTTTGTGCATGTACCATAAACATTTGACCAAGACAATTTTTCCAAACTATTGATATTTTGGTGCAAGTTTTCACTAGTCAAAGTCTTTGTTTGCTATACTAGAGGAGTTGCACTAAAGTAGAGTAGTTGGAAATTAAACTTGCTTGCTTTGTTTGGTTTGTGTGTGAACGTATGCTCTCCACTTGCACCTTAGAGTGATCTTGGGGATTAAAAGTTCACACTCAAATATTTTATTACTTTTAAGTGTTATCTCGAAGGGGTCACTTTATTACATATGCTCTCCCCTTGCGCCCTATGCAATCTTGGGTGATCAAAAGCAAGGGTAATTTCCTATTAGGAGGCCTACTTGGGGATTTCATCACCCCAAGGGATGACCTCAACCACGTGTACCGGTGGGGTATATCAAAGGGGGGAGAAGGAAACTTGTACCCCAATCTAGTTACGTTGTCATTGGGACAATCTTAGGGACCCGGGTGATTCTAGACACAAGGTGAAGTGGCTTGCCGCATCCCTTCAATGGACTAGTGTTCATAGTCTTGTGTCTCAGGTACCTTTTGTATGAAGAGGACTCCCTAGAAGCTTGTACTATCCTAGCTTAAGACCTTTTGTTCATCATACCTTGTAGTGCACCACTGCAGAAGAGGGGAAGATGCTCACCATACTGTTATACTTGAGATAGGCATTACCTTTGGCAAGACGAAAATCTCCTTGGTAAGGAGGGTAAGGTGGTCCATGACCTTGCTTTCCCTATCTATCCAAGCTATAGCACCAAAGGTATTAGTGGGGGTGGGAATCTCGGTTCACTTTGAGTTGAGATTGACCCATGGCCACTTCGTGAGATCTACAAGGTATGATACTCCCACTTGACTAATGTTAGTGATGCATAAAGGGTTGGTTTAGCATTCACTGTTATCTCTCAAAACAGTCAAAACATCAACGCCATGCAAATAATGTGCAAAAAATAAAGAGTATTAATTACAATCCTTGCCTCTAAGTTGACCCTTCAAGGAAATATCTAATACTTGTTTATTTTGCTTGTGATCTTTGTAAATAATATTATTAATATGATTTTATGTTCACATAACTAACTATTAAATATTATTTTATAATATAATATCTTATAAGGTACAAACATGACATCCATGTATTTTCATGTTGTTTTTTATTAAGCCAGCTAGAAAAGAGGGTCCAGATCCCTTTACAAACTAGCCCCAAAAGGTAGGGCAAAAGATAAAAAATAGGCCCCAAACAAGCCAACAACAACACACTAATAGCACAACAACAACAACAAGCTGAAAGACTAGCTAAACAACCCCTAAACAACGGCCATCAAATCAAACTCTCTTGGCCCTAGGGCATAGACAGATTTGGGAAGCCCTTTCTTCCTACGTTGAACCACCATCTAGAAAACTCTGAGTCAAAAACCTTGGAGCAAGGCGAGAGGAGGGAATCCTCGACCGATGTCACCACTGCAGAGCCCTCAAGCAAAGAAGAGAGCAGCACTAGAGAGACAACAGGAGCAGACAGAGAAGTAGTCACGGTCAGAAGGAACCACAACAGGATTCGAAGAAGGGGACACGACAAGAGAAACGACCGCCAACACACCTTCAGGCACAACCTGAACAGGAGCAAAAGTCCTCGCAGGGGGACCAGAAGCTGCAGGAGTATGCAAAGGAGAGGAATCAACTGGGGCCTCCTCAACCAACCCAACCTCTGGATCAGTAACAATCAAATGTTCCAAATGAGCATTCCACCACCACGGCGACGCCTTATGATAGGAGTGATGGCAATTCAAATCCAAGTGTCCAATCGTGAAGCAATGATGACAACGGAAGGGCAAACTCTTATAGTCAGTAGCTGGGATCAAGGACAATCCCCAACCATCAAGACAACCTCTCCATGAAGAGGCTTGGAGATATCAATGTCTACAAGAACGCAAGCATACGTACAAAGTCCCATCAGAATCATAGATCTGTCCACCATAAGGAAGCGACCAAGAGAGTTACCAATCGCCTCATAGCAAGACACTTCCTAGAACTGTAGGGGCAGATTGGGCAACCTGGCCTAAACAAGCCTAATATTAAGTGGTTCAGAAATGGGATTGAACCTAGGAGTCCAGGGTTTGAGCAAAAGGGAATGTTCACCCCATAACCACACCCTCCCATCAAGCACAGTGTCCCTAGCCTTAGCAGAATCAAAAGCAACAATGAAAAAACCCCTTACACAAGGAAAAATGTTAATATTACCTTGAACAAGAGGACTTCAAGATTCAAAAATTCACTTATTCAGGTCTGGTAGGGATGGCCAAAGACCATTAAATTTGTCGATCAAGGCAAGCCTATCGTAATGTTCTTCATTCTCAGAAACCTCATGTCCACGTACCACCACAAGGGAGGTATGGGAGCAAGGAAGAGGATGAGAATGGGTCTTAACTCTCACAGTTGAACGGCCATTCACCCCAGCAACTGCAAGAAAAAAAGACCCAGAGCACCTACAGGGTACACAGCATCCACACAAGCAACAACAACCTCCAGGAAGAGCGTGGTGAGGGAGACGCTGCAGCCACCGGGAAGGCCCTCAACAAAACCACCCACGCCAACAGATGATGAATGGAGTGGCGTATCAACAAGAAAACTAGCGTCCAAAGCAGAACTAACCTCGATCGTTGCGCAAGTGGAAAGAGGAGCGGCTTACAACATTTTGAATATGTATTTTCATGTTGTTATAATACATATTTTGTTTGTCATTTCAATGTTTTGGTCAACCTTTGTGTATTAAATGTTTGTATTGTACACAACACATTGAAATTGTATAAAAGCATGTTGTGATAAAAACAAGCATTAAACATTCAATGAGTAACGATGTATCTAGCAAAGTGTATAGCACAAAAAACAGAGATCTAATTTCTTTTAAAAGATACCTACCTTAAAAAGAAAATTAAAAATTTGTCCTTCTTATGGTTAATACTTATTGTGACACTCTTAAAATGATCATCAATGTTTATAAATTAAAATACCTTCAAAGTTGTTTCTTTCTTACAAAATCATCAAAAATCTTTTAAATTACCCCACTTTAAAATTCTTAAAAACTAGTAACAACACTTAAAGTGTTATCAAAAGACTAATAAACACAAATATTTATAAGCTTGTTAGCCAAGCACTCCACAAAATGACCCTAAAAATATAAATGCCTAATACTTGGCCAACTAGCTTATAAATATTTGTCTATTGACTATTTGAAGGCACTTTAAGTGTTGCGACAAGCCTTAGTCAATCAAGTTTCCCCTAAACACTAATGGTGTTCTACAATTACAACAAGGCATGTCAACATATATTTAGAAAAAAAAAACTATAAACTATAAAATAATTATTAAGTAAATTTAAAAAAAAAACAATTCTTTAATAATTCTAAAGTAAATATAAAATATCTCTTAAAAGCAAATAAAATTTCTATAAAATAGGGGAAAAGACCCAATACCTAAGATAGTTCCAAAGATAGTATTTGTGATGCGTGCATTTAAGACCCAATATTTTTAAAAGTTTAACACTAGTTGTGACTTTAAGGTTGTTAGTGTTGACTATAAGTACTAATAATTGAATGAAATGTGTCCTTTAGATGTAAAAAGCAACCAATCATGTGATGCCACATCAACCCACCAACAAAACATGAGTTAATGCACACCTATTGGTCCACCTTTTTGGGGGGGAACTATTTGACACCTCAACAAAAAGCATGTTGATGTAGCATCATATTTGATGATGTGGCCCTGAAACCTTAGTTATAAGCAGGGGCCTTGCCAAGTAAGCTACTGTAAAAAAAATTGGAGTGATTCCAAATTGCCAGGTATGATTTTGAGAGGGGTTAAGTTAGGGTGCTCAACTAGTGGGTCCTCTCCCCAAATTCATAAATAAATAAAATGACTCTAAGTAAATAAAATACTAAGAGATATGAGTGTTAATTATTTTATTTACTTCAAATTATTTTATTTAAAATATCTCTACCAGTTATCTATATAAAATGATCTCTTTTAACATTTTTTAAAATAGATACCAGTTATCTATATAGAATTCAATCTATATAGCTTTTATTGCAGGGAAATGGTCCTATGAATTACCAAGCTTAATCTTCTCCAAACCAATCTTTCAAGATTTTCTTCTTTAAACTAATACACGGCCATTTAGGATTAAAATTTGTCTGCAACTGCGGCAAACATCATACCAGTTTCATCCTAAATTGTGAACCGCTAGGCCTTTCATAGGAGAAGGTTAGCCTCCCCATAATCCTATGGAAATACAGAGCAGCCAGGAATCTGAAAAAATATCCGTGTTCAATAATTAATACATTTTTTTCAATCAGAAAGGCGACAGCACTCAGCCAAGGAAAAGAAACGACAGAAAGGCGAAGCTGGTATCTGCATGAGCTTCATTACACACCATTTTCAAGGATTAATGGTATTAATCCAACAGTGAAAATTGCCAATTCAGATTGTTAACAAGTAGTTATCATTTTGTTTTCAATTGCCTTGCCAGTGAATGTTGAGATTACACGGAACAGCAGAGCTTTGAATCAATGGATGCCAAGCATATGCAAAATGCTTGGTAGGCAGTCAAGGGGAACCTGTCAGACAAACAGGCAGAAGATTAAATTCCATTGCAGTCTATGATACCATGTAGAGAGATGCATGCTGATGAATCATGCATACTGATATTAAATTTGCAATTGCATTACCTGTAATCCATTATGTATTTTGATTTCCCAACTTTTCCAAGAAGCAAAATTGATTGCTTGCCATTTTCCTGCATAAGGCACAAGACATTACTTGCTTCATTAGTCGGATCTTTGAAAACTTTCCTCTCTAATTGTTTACTCCATAATAACATGATTACCCCATATGCAGGAAAAGAAATTTGGTGGTAATTACCTCCATTGTAAGTTGAAAATTATTAACAGAGGTTCTAATGCGAAGACCCAATCTTCCCCTCTCCCTGAAGTCTAGCTCATAACGTTTCTTGTCCTGGATGTAACAAACCCATTTCCCATATCAATGCACTTCTTGAGATGTAAGTACAGTTCTTACTTAAATTGTAACTGAAGGTAAAGATGAGAAAACAGTAAGCCCCTGCCTCCAAGTTGGGTAGGGAAGCAAAACAAAAAACCAGGTGTTTACCATTAAGACCATTGATCGTATTCTGTCAATGGGTGTTGTCATATAAATTTCAATCCAACTAGAACAATAAAAATACTGTACCCTTTTTCCTTGCATTTTCTACACTCTACTTAAATATCATCCACTTCAATGGTCAAACAATCAATAGTAATTTTACACCTCTTTCAGAATAAAAAGTGATAAATAGTTGTCCTATTTTTATTGGCCAAAATTGACCTTTGACTGTTGAATGGATGATATTTAAGAATAACGCATTTTCTAGAGCTATACAGTTACTTACCTTGTTGTAGTATGGAACTTTTGAGCACAGTTGGTGTATTTTGGACATGTTCTCTTCCCAGTCAATGGGGAGTCCATGGGCATGCTGTATCAAGCACAAAACATACCCATAAGTAACAAACAAAGTTGCCATTATCTGGAAACTCATAGCGCATTGATACAGATTTGTAATTTAATTTTGGATCAATTAATCAGAGCATCAAAGAAGGGAAGTGCTCTTCAAAATTACCTGAGTTGTATTATTGTTCTTTGTTTGCATAGACTGTAGCTTTGGAATGCAGGCCCGCATACTTCTGAAACTCCCAGTCAATGTAGTTACAGTAGGCACAAATCTGAAATAAAGAATTAAAAAACAAGCCAATTAAGATTATAGATTATAGACCATGCTAATATTCAATGTATAAAAAGAGGATCAAGAATTGGAAGATCTAAACAAGGAAAATTTGATAACAAAAGGTAATATCCTAATTTAGAATTCTTACGTTACCACCCCAAGAAGTTGCCTGGAATCTTTTCCATGACAGTCCAAGGTATTCCCCTGCTTATATCATAGAAAGAAAAGAAGGAAATTATGTTGATTCCAGAAGCCATCAAAATAGGTCAATGGAACTTAGAATAAATACAAATATTATAGCTAGATGTTAGGGAAAGAGTACCATGAACTGAACTTGACCAATACCAAAGCTAGAGAGGTAAATTTAAAGCATTATGCTAGAGTGGAACAAAGAGAATAAATAAGATGCATTGAGCTATACTTCATTTCTGCTTGTGGAAGACCTTGAAATATCAAATTCTATTAAAAAAGAATCATAGATCACATCCAACATAACATAACAGCACAGAAATCCACCTGATCCCAAATATGATATCGTGATCCCACAAGATTGGCTGTCACCATTCCCATATAACTTTCATCTGACTTTGACAAGATACCAAAGAAACTCTGGGCAATAAAAAACTCTGATCGTCCACCTCTTCTCCTATGACGAGCAACAGCAAGCTTCCGATCCTGCCTTCCATGCCCTTCCTGCAAAAGGTTTTAGTATTCTTAAAAATACAATGCTTTTATATTAAAAAGACACATTTATATATCTCAAAATATAAACATGTTGTCATCAAAAACCATGGATTGTGTATTCCGTGTTTCCTGAAGGTTAGACCTCCAAAGGAAACACTAGAATGTTAAAAAGATGGAGTAAGTCCCTTCTAAAAAAACAAAAACTAAGCAAGAAGAAATTTGGCCCAAGAAAATATAGAATATCCTGAATGATGAACCTGAAGCTTTCTTCTCTGCACACTCTAATTGCCCTAGAAAATAAGCATATAGGTGTATGTTTTAATTGCCCCTTCCAAACATTCCTTTGCCAGTGGTGGTTGTTCTCTAAGAAAACTATCGTGGTATATACAAGCTGTTGCAACTTCATTGCGTTGATTTTTTTTAAGGCCATAAAGCTTCTACCGATTGAAGGGCTTATTCAAAACACGATGGACATTGATCATCAAAATTCAAGCCACATTTAATACAACAATCTGAAAGAAGAGTGAAAAATGAATAACCTTTATTTTTGAAAATTTTGGAAAACCAACTACCTTTGTATCAGTATTAGTCTGCAAAGTAGCTGAAATGTTATTGAATTCACAACATTCCAATCCTTTTCCTTATTTATCGAACAATGAGATTTTAAAGACAGTGTCTTTTCTTAACCTGACTTGCAATGTTTGGACTGAGAAAAGGATATTCCAGTTGAAATAAACTTGGACAATGTAAAAGGAAACAGCAAGATGCAGGACATTAGAGATGAAACATACATTTGTATATAGAGAATAGACAGAAGCATGGTCAAGTTCTTCAGAGCGTTCTCGCACAATAAAGCATGTACAACCGCCAATATCAGGAGGAAGTGGCCTACATAACAAAGACCTGCAACACAAACACAAAACACAATCTCAATGTTCTCATAAGGTAGAGGTCCTATCAATGCTACACAATTGAAGCCCCCTCACACATTTGAAAGACGCTATAATGGCTATTCTTAAATATCATTCACTTCAACAGTCAAAGGTCCGTATCAATGCTACACAACTGAAGCCCCTCACATATTTGAAAGACGTTATAATGGCTATTCTTAAATATCATTCACTTCAACAGTCAAAGGTCAATTTTGACTAATAAAAATAGGACAAATATTTACCACATTTTATTGTGAATGAGGTGTAAAATTACTAATGACTGTTTGACCACTGAAATGGATGATATTTAAATAGAGTGCCCTATAATCCTATATCTCATGACTGCCAGTCAATGGGACTCAATGAATAGGATCAGCCCAATGTGCAATGCTTGGACTAACATCACCCTAAAGCCAGACTCGTCTGAATGAAAGAAGACAACATTACCAGCATACTCTGTTTACTATACTATTATCATCTTGTCATAGAGAAACAAGAGGAAGATTTACTTGGACCCAATCAACCAAGTATTGCCACAAACCAGTATCTCAAGGAGACAATATCAAACCAATATGCAATACTAGCACCAACATACCCCTTAAACCAAACTTGTGGGAACCAAAGAAAATGACATTACCCACATGCCATTAACACTTGTGTGGAAACCAATGGTGCTGAAAAGAAGAACCAGATTTACCTGTTTGGAAGGGTAGACCAGGAAGGAGCAGGAGCAGCTTCAGCATCATCCCAAACATGCAAACATTTATTGTTGTTGGGCGTCAAGGGAGTCTTGAAACGCCCAATATTTGAATCTGGCTCATTCATTTGTATGCAGACTTGAAGCGAAGTGACAGCAGTTTCTACAGGAGCAGAATGAGAATGAGAATGCAAAACAGTTTTATCTCTACTGTGAAACCCACTTCTGCCCTGCCTTTTCCCCTTTCTCAGGGGTGATTTTGCCTCTACCGGCCGAATCTTGGCAAGGTTTTCATTAAACAAGCCATCATTTTCCTTATCACATAACACAGACGTACTACCACAGAGATGCAGATTAAGATTCCCAGATGAAATATTTCGGCTTCTCTCCTGTTTTAGCTCCGTCAAAGGATTCACATATAACGATTTATACGATGCTTTCTGCCAATTTGCAGTCGATTTCTTTAATCTCGGCATTCCTAACGACCGTAAAATACAAGCCGGGGTTGCTTCTATTCGAAATCAGTTCTCTTCATGCCAACCCAACAAGCTCTGTAAATTCTATTTCTGCAAATCCTCCACCACTAACGATAAAAAGCTTGGATTTTTTATTTTGCAGGCGGATAAATTTCAAACTGTTAAACGACGAATTCGTCGTATAGAAAAATCATTATTTATCCCCAAAAACACAAACAGATTCCAGTGGTTCATATAATCCATAGACAGGAAAACATTTCTCACCTTGATCACCACGTTTATTGAAAACGCCAAATCTTTCATTGATGCATCTGCATTCTGCACGCCCAACCAGCCAATGCTTTAAATTATGAGAAGTACACATCATAGTTATAGGTCCCCACGCTCACCGGAGAATTTCGATACTGCGGTACCGGCGATTTTTCCGCGTTCAAATTTTAAAAGTAAAAACGATTGTTATTAGGTGTTAAATGTAACCGTTACACTTAAACGAGTTTCAATTTTCAAATTTATCCAAGGAAAAGGTAGACTTAAGGAAGGGCTTTTCAAACTAACCATGCCTATTCAAATCTTAATATATTTTTATAAAACCGATGATGACAAAACAACATGCTCAGATTCAATATTTTTATTAATTAGTAATCAAATCATTCTATACCTAAATATAAATAGTCCTATCACTTAAGCATTGCACACCGTTATATCTAGGTGTAAATATTGCACCTAAGCATTTCACTCAAGGGAGGACTTTTCAAACTAACCATGCCTATTCAAATTTTAATATATTTTTATTAAAACCAATGATGATAAAAACACCATACCGAGATTGAATATTTTTATTAACTAGTAAAAGTATCTAAAGATGCTATCAAATGGTTCTATACCTAAATATAAATAGTCCTATCACCTAAGCATTGCACACTGTTACACTTAACGTGACTATTTCAATTGCAAGTCATTAGTTTCCACAGTCCATAATGTTGGATTGAATGCTTCTGGATATAACTGTGTTAGATATTTTTCCCCAATGTTTCGGATCACACTCAGTGAACCACCATCAGGTGATAGAGAGCAAACGTTTTAGATCATTCTTCAATTTAATTGCTCTCTATCCCCTGATGATGGTTCACTGAGTGTGATCCAAAACGTTGGGGAAAAATATCTAACACAGTTATATCTAGAAGCATTCAATCCACCATTTCAATTTTCAAATTTATCCAAGGAAAAAAAAAGTTTGACTTTAAGGCAAGCCTTTTGAAACTAACAGTGTCTATTTAAATTTTAAATTAATTTTTATTAACTAGTAAAAACACCTAAAGGTGCTACAAAATGGTTGATAGGCACATATATAAATGGTCTTATTAGTCAAGCACTACACATTTATGTTTTTTTTCGGAGTCATTTTATGTAGTGCTTGGTTGATAGCCAATAGGACTATTTATATATGTGTCTATCGGCCATTTGATAGCACATTTAGGTTCTTTTATAGCTTAATTTAGGTAGACCCAATGCATTCTTCAATTTAATTGTTCAAAAAAATGTATTCTTTAGAGGGCATATAAGAATCACAGGGTGAAATGTGTGGCAAAACTAAGGAGTGAGAGTGAAAATTATGTTCATGTGAGGGAATATTCAATCTCAACAAGTTCATTTAAGTGCAAGTTTTTAGAAAAATAAGTGTTTGGGAGAAAAGCGGATGTTTTTAAGAAATTCGTTTGACAAGGGAATATCAAATCTAAAAATATATTTAAACTTGTTTGTGGCAGTAAGAAATAAAGAACAACATTTGACACATGGAAAGAATGAACTTGGTATAATTATTTAAATCAATTTAACAAATAAAAAAAATGCAAGCTGACAATAGCAAAAATGCATAGTAGATTCGTGGTATGCATATTCTTGTATGGGTACATTTCTTTCTCATAAACCATAAGATTTTAAGTTTTCAAGAATAATCAAATTGTATTTGAGTTTATGGTTAATATACCATATCTCATCCAATACCCAAGACTAGTCCAAATCATCCCAATAGAGTATCTGCATAACAAAAAGTTCTATTGGTAAGATTGTTGGATCCAAGAATTACAATACATGCACTAATTTGTGATCATAGAAAAGTAGACTTTGTTTGGGTAAACATGATGCATATAATTTTTCATTTTTTTGTCAGCGACACATACTATCATGAGCAACTTGATATCATTAGGTGTGCAAAAATAACTTCTACAATAAGATATTTTTTTAATAAATCCTATAGCACATAATATTTATAACCAAAGGGGGCCTATTTAGAGCACAACCTATAAATTCAACATAGTGGAAGAATTCTCATTACATGATTGCCTAACTTGCATACGTCAGGTACTTTTAATAGTCATTTATATATGTTCCAAATCATCCCAACAAAGTATATGTATAACAAGAGAGCTTCTAGTGGCAAGATTGTTGGACCATAGGATTAGAATACGTGCACTAATTCATGGCCATAGAAAAGTAGACATTGTTTTGGTAAACATGATGCATATCATTTTCACTTTTTTGTTGACAATACGTACTATCCCAAGGAACATGACATCATTAGGTATGCAAAAAAATTAACAACGTGATATTTTTATTAATAAATTTAATAGTATACAATATTTATAACAAAAGGGGATCTATTTAGAGCACCACCTCCAAATTCAACATAGTAGAAGAATTCTCATTTGAATAAATTGTCTAACTTGCATACTATACATGCTTTTAATAGTCATTTATATATGTTTCAAATCATCCCAAGAGAGTATTTGCATAACAAAAGCTTCTAGTGGCAAGAATTAGAATACATGCACTAATTTGTGACCATAGAAAAGTAGACTATGTTTAGGTAATGTATGGATTTACGAGAATAGTGAAGTAAATTCCTCCATGGAAATGACATTTGATTCTCCTAAAGAGGATGGGCACAATTCCTACCCTATAAGTGACAATCTTTTCAAAAGTAAGCATTGAAATATGTTTAAGAGGAGGATAGCACCACCCTCCATTGTCATTGGGCAACAAGTAATTGGGAGGGAAGAAATTTGTTGTTGTAACTTTGATAGAGAAACTCTTCTTGTCTGCATAACTATAGGAGCCACAAGAGCTTCTTTATAGAATGTTGCATCTCCCCATTCCCATTCTCCTCCTTCCACCCTCTTAACTACTCTACATGTCATCACAGTTAACATCACCATGACTACAAATCTCCAACTACTTATCGTTCTACTTAGCTTCATTACTTTCTTTCTTATTTACGCTTTTGCAATTCAATATTTATTTCATATGCTTCTTTGTTCTTTTTTAATCACACTTAATCTATAATATAGGTGTTATTGCTTAGATTTGCACCCTAGTTTGGACCTGGTTCAAACAATCCAATGATACAATGGGAATGACCTCAAGGTGTGGGACCTTGTTGTTTGAGGTCAAACCTCCAGATGAAGGGTTGGTTCCCTATTCTAATCTAGCATTCACCAATAAAAGAGATAGAAAGAAAAATTACAAAATAATACAATGATACACTAGATGAATATAGATTTTTGGACATGTCCTTGAGCACAACAATGATCTCAAAAGGTTAGGACAGAAAACTAAAACTACAAAAGGGATCAGTCATCCACAAGATAAGCTTTCAATCTTCAAGAAAACACAGTGCAGAAGTCTTAGAGAGAGGAAAAATATCAGTTTATTTTATTGATCATGAAGGCTAAATAGTTGTTATAGACTCAGTATACCAGAGTCTTTTACAAAAAATCTAGAGAATCCCCTTTAACATGTTATGCTTCATGTATATAGCGATTCATTTAGGGTTGTGCTTGGGTGGGAATCACCTACCCCAACTAATTTTGACACTCTGGTATTGAATCGCAACCACTCCATTGCTTCTCAGTGCCTGGACACTTGAATTGCTTTGATGGTGCCTCTGATACAGGCATGTGGCATTGAATCGCATTGAGATCTTGCGCATGAGTCTCAACAACCTCATAATGTACCATCATACGGCCACATATCCTTGTGAGATGTCTTTGTGTTTCTTCACAAGGCTTGGAGACCTATTAACTCACCTTCTGGTTAATGGCGCAATGCATGCATTTGTTGGCTCGAACGATCCTGGGTATGCATGGACTGTAGGATCTTTCTTGTTGTTTACAATCGACAACTCGAAGCACCTCTTGATGCCTTATAAAAAGATGGGACCCACAACTGATAACATGACATCAAACAACCAATGACACAATGCCTTGAACTAACATCCTCTGGAAAGAAGAAAAGGTGTACAGGTCAGTGGATCAGGAGGAGATTGGATGGTTTGAAAGGCCTCTGCTTGATGGTGGGTCCCACTGCCATACAACAACACAATGCAACATCTAGAGTGTGTCAAGCTTACCTCCTTTGAAGAGTTGCATGGTTGTGCCAAGTGTCCCATTTAGATGCCTCTCTTGGCTTCTCTTTTTAAATGAAACTAGGCCCCACCATCTTGTTGACTTGCCTTTGTTAACCAATGGCACATCAATTAAGAAGTGTTAGCGTTGAAGCCTTCTGAATGAGTAGTGTCACCACATAGCATATAGAAGCTAATAGGGGAATCTTCTTCCTTTTGAAAGGAGGGGCCCACATTTAGTTGGCTCAAACCTTCCAACCAATAGTGCAAAACCAAAAGAGTGTCAGCGCCAAAGCCTTCAAATCACACATGGAGCTAACACATGGAACTAAGGAAGCCCCCCGCATAATGCATCTTCCTTTGCTTTATCGAGGGACCATCGCCTATGGCTTATCGTCTCCAACCAATTGTGCATCAATTAAAATTTGTCAAGACTAACAACTTTTAATCATCCGCAATGCATCTATGTGGCGCTAAGAAAGTCTCAAACCTCAACCTTAATGAAACAAAGAAGGGGGGCCCACCTTAAATGAGTAAACAATACTAAAGTCAATGGTACTTTGGGAATAATGTGCCAGACCTACCATCTTCTAAAGGTGTGTGGTTGCGACACATAGCATCAAAAGGGCACTAAACAATTGATTTTGTTAAACAAAGAAGGGACCCACCTATTGTGCCTCATCGATACCTTGACCAAAGGCACAAGGCTAAAAAGTGCCAGGGTTGACAACTCTAAATCTTGCACAGTTGTGACACATTTCAATCCATCAATTGTATGAAAAGGGACCATGTCCTCCTTTTGTTGAGTCCTTACAAATGTGGGTCCCACCTGATGTCGACTTGAACAAACTAGCCAAAGGTGCGACATAAAGACTACACCATAATTGGTAACATTAAAATGTTGTGAAACTTTTACATGTGACAACCCATGTGCATGAAATTGATGGTCCATCATGAATTCAAAAGAAGATGCAACCTAAGACAAGATCCAAAACATGATGTCACCCAATGTGGGATTGAAAGAAACTACCACCAACTCCCAACCCAAAACAAAGAATGGAGTATACCAAGAGCATTCTCATACTCATATAATTTTTAGGATGGGGGTCCATTGAAAAATGTCTTAGATCAATTATAGATAATGTTAAAAGAAACAAGGTAACAAAAGCACAACATAAGATTTGTTGATGAACTCTAGGAAGAAATTGCAAGCCTTAGGTGCCAAAAAATCTCTAAAGACACCCCAAGATTATTTGAGTCTAGATGGGAAGACTAAAGTAAGTCAACAGTAGGCAAGCAAATTATAATGGAAAAATATATCAATCTGTTGTTTAGTATCCA